>VFFE01006913.1:1040510-1325340 GCA_008921705.1 Burhinus oedicnemus
CTTTGGACCTCAGGCCCACGTAAGCAGCTCTGCACAGCATAAGACTGCGCTGTACGGATAACCTGGCTCAGGCTGGCAAAAGGTTGAGGGTCTCTATGCTCCTTCCCCTACAGCATCGCCCTGTGCTGCCACAACGATTGCAGGTGGAGACTTGGCGCATAAGGAAGCCCAGCTTTTTGAACTTGAGTTTTGCCGTGCAGATGCCAGGGACGAACTTAGTGCATGACACGTGAGACGGAAGCAGGAGGAAAGAGCTTTGTCAGCGCATTTCAGCCCTGACAGAAACAATGGCTCTTAGCTGGGCTCCAGGCCACTGAGGAAGAAGCAAAAGGTGTGCAAGCTGCCTCCCAGCATGGAAGCGTTTTTGGTTTTGACCAAAGAACCACTTCAGTTTTCCATAAATGATAAATGAGTCACCTCCTGCATGTCTTAGTTTTCTTTGAGGTATGTGAATTTATTGCCAGGCCAAAAGACAAATTAACTCTTTTCAGTCAGGATAGTTTCTAGGTGGCATGGCAAATGTCTTGTCACTGTGTAAGGTGCTTCCTTCCCCTCTCCTCTCACTGCACCATCGTTATGGACTGCCCAAAAGATCTTAGTAAATCTTTGCACAATCTTAATTGAAAAGAAGAAGGGAACAACTGTTGCACAGATGTCACTAGTAGGACATGGGCCAGTTCAGAGTAGCTCATTGACTGAACCCAGGCTGGGAACCACCGCTCCCAAGACCAGTGTCCACTGCCATCTCTGCTTTCAAATGGAAAGCCGTCACTTAGGGACATATTTTACAAGTGGGATGTACATTTATGGGGTTTGTAGACGAATATTTTTATTATTGTTATAATTCTGGTTTAAATATCCAGATTTATATTTTGTTATGAACAAATAAGCTGTATTGGAGGGCATGCCCCTGTGAGTCTGCACTGGAAGCCTCGTCTACAGTGTAGTACATGATTTCAGCTGCAGCTCTGTGAGGCAACTGCTGACTTTTTTAGGGGAGCTATTTTCCACCTTAAACCCTATTTAGAATTTTTATAGCACTGGTTTGAATGAGTATTAGACACAATGAACTAGAAAACAAGCCTGCCTTAAGGATGCTCTTTTTGTTCTGTTTAGCAATTCATAGTTTCCATATCCTGATGGAGAATCCTAGCAATAGTCTGTTTCTCCCAGCTCCATCTTTACTGTGGGAAAGGTGGAGAAAACTTGATATAGAAGCTACTTTGTTTATGAAGTTAATGGCAGCTTTTTTTGACAGATTGGCATAAGGAAATCACGAGTTTAAACAGATTAATGTCATTTTAATTGAAAGGAAGAAAGAGGACTTAGGTTTACTGGCTTAAAGGGAGAGAGTCAAGTGGACTCTCAGCAGAAGGTCCAACAATGGCTAAGGGATACTTAAAATAATATAGGCTCCTGTACTCTTGAAAGAAGAAAGAACACATATGATGAGCTATTAAGACCATAATCTTTAGTTTTGTGATATCACTGCTGTAGATTCAAACACTATTCAAATAAATTTAAATTTCTTTTAAAATAAAGCAAGCTTATCACTAGTCTCTGCTGAAAATGGCATTTTGAATGAGATGATATGGATTGCTTTTAAATCTGGAAACATGCAGACATTGTCTTATTCACTCTGCGAATGTGCGTGAATGACTGCCCAAAGGGGTTAATGTACAAAGACTGGGATCAAAAATGAGAAGCGTCAGATAAAGTGTGAATTTAAACTATTCTGTAAATCATCCCACAGCTGAACAGCTTTGGCTATCATCTTGCCCTCTTGTTTTATTATTTTCCACTCTGATGAGTTATTCCATAAGTGCACTCTAAGAAAAGACGCTTTTCAACAGGACATCATTAATTTAAGCTTTCCTGATAGCTTCTGTGTAGTTTCCACATAATTCTCAGAATCTCTGTTCTGCAATGTGCTGCTATTTTCCAGTTACACTGAGCTGAGACTAGAATAATGATATTGCTTTGGTGTTTGTTTCTTTGGTTTTTTCTTTGTTTTTTACCCCAAAATTAACATTTCTATGAAAATAACATATTCTAATATTTTATCCTGAGAATTGACTGAATTACTCAGAACGAAGGAGTCTAGTGTCGCTAACGAACACCTAAAGTCACTTGGGTGTTCAAGGTACCTGAAAGCCACCCATGTTGTCATGGAGGATTTAGTTTCTAAGCTTACAACCATGAAACCAACATGAGCAGCCTCAAAGAATGGACACAGATTTATGAGTAAGATAAATCAAGGAAATAAGTGCTTTTAGAATCTTAATGCCAAACACTGAAAAAAGTGCTTCAATTGTCTGCCATTGAGCAAATTGGAGCTACTATTGATACATTAAATTTAACTAATGTGACTATGCTTCCTATCCAGCAGTTTGAGAAAGTCAGTGAAAGCATTTCCCATTGTATCTACACCTGCACGTCTTACAAAAACTACAGCTGACCACTATATTCCTTCAAATCTGTGTAAACTACCTCGGTAGAGAGATGCAGCAGCCTTACTGTATATAATAAGGCTATGGAAACAGTTCCACCAATTAACTAGCCCAATTTCAGGTGGCCTGGTAAGACTAAATTTACCAAATCAGATGTGAGGTTTTAAACACACATTACTCATATTACTTATAAACAGACCTGGACAACTTGCAGGCATAACATCCTTTTTCAAGAAACAATCGTATATCCTATAAAGAAAGAACTATTCTGTAGCCGTAAAAAAACCCACTGTTCTGCAAAGAAGAGAATAAGAGGATTAAAAAGGTAAAAGAAAGCCTGAGAAAATAACCCTTCTGTGTGCAGCTGCTTGCCTGGGTGTTGTGATCCACAGCTCCTTCAGAGGATTTGCTCTCAGAGGTAGGCCTGTATTACTAGCCAAATATTCACTTTAAGAGAATGTTATTTCTGCTGAAGTAAATAAGTATATACTTTGGCAACAAATGAGCTTCAATTAAACCCTTAAAATGCATAGGTATTATTCCAGCAGTTTATGCTGAGATACAAACATTAATTTTCATTTTCTTTTTGGCACATTTAATAGTAACCTTTAGTGGCCATGGCAGAGTTCAGGGTAAAGAAAGCTTGCTGGAAGATAGCTATTTCTTCTCCAAAGCTACAAGATTATTTCTTTATCCCTGCTCTCTCCTCAACTGCAATTGGAGAAGCAGGGACTTCATACCATAGCGGTTGAACTAAACTACCACTAATCTTTTAATTGAAAGTAAATGATGGAGAGATAGCAAATGAGCAAGGAAAACGGAAAAACACAGCTTCCTTATGTGCCTACACAGTCTCTATCAATCCACACCTCATCAGTAAATATAGCAGTATTAACTACAGTGTAACTAATCTTTTCCATTAAGACAGAATACTGAACCCTTGAAGAGCTTGACCCACACCCTACTGCCAAAAAACGTTCTTCACTTAAAGGGTAAGGGAGGTTGATAAACATCTCGGAAAGCCCTTGAGTGCTCCTGAGTGGTAGACAGACCCTCAGGCAGCCAGAAAGCAATGTCACTTGTCGGTGTCATTTCCCGTCTTACACCAGATGAGCACCTGCTTCCAAGTCTGGCAGGAAGTTTCTGGCTAAAACCCTCCTAGTAGGTCGCTGCTCTTGACCAGTGTCAGTCGCAGGTTGCTCCCAGGGGCAGCGGGGCTCTGCCAGAACCCAGGTGAAAGGAGAGAGCCACCGCCACTCCATGTCTCTCCGTGAAGTGCTTCTGCAAATATATGTGTGGGATCCTGAGGTCAGGACGCTGCACGGCATGCTTCGAATACACGTGGCACTTCCCAGGGGAGGTTTAGTTTATCAAGATCGGCAATGGCAGACCAGCCTCCCTGCTGTCTGGTTTACAATCACCCTGTTAAGTCGAGGAGAGAGAGATGATGGATACTTTGCGTCCCAGAGAGGTGTTGCCCCCTCCTGCCTCAGGGGACGGGGCATCCGACCCAAGAGACAGTTATGGACCAGTCCCAACCTTTGTTTCCCATGCCTACTCTTCACCCGGAGGAAAGCGTTCACAACGGCCACAGGCTGTCTGCACAGGTTGTCAGCTTTATAAAATTTACGTTTATAGACATCTAGTTGTTTGGTTAGTTTTTTGTTGTGTGTGTTTTTGGGGTTTTTTTAATTAAACATTGTTTACCTCGGATATTATCAGACTACTTCCTAGGAGATAGACTTAGTCTTTTTTTCTAAGGTGATTCTTCATGTGTATATATGTATATATTTATATTTAACTGCATTTATATCACCACTACCTATATTAAACAAAGTATTATCTGAAGCAGACTAGAGCCTGTGTCAGATTTTAGTGTTCACCAAGTTTCATGGCATAATTAAAAATGTTTAATTAATTTAACATTGGAAACTTGTAGGGGGCAATTTTTTGTTTTGTTTAACTTGCACTTGTAAAACTTAAGCCACTTTTTTGGCCTTCGTATTATGTTTTGAAGTTAGCTGGCTGTATTTCTGATCTTTTTAAATTACTTGTGTGTTTGTTCTTATTCCCTTTTACATCCATTAATCCTTTAGATTTAATTAAAAGATTTATTTATTTAGCCTTAAAGTAGCCAAAGACAATAATTGTTTCTAGGCTGTTTGCTTTTAGGGAAACATGACTTGTGCCACCACCACAAAAGGTTTAGTTTTATGAAAGAAAAGACTGAAAGTACAAACATTAAACTTTTTAAACAACTACTGAAACAAATACATGCATACATATACATTCATAAATCACAAGGCCAGAAGAGACCACTGTAGTAACTGAGACTGACCTCCTGTACAGCACAGGTTATAAGACGTTCCCAAATTAAGTCTTGTTGGAATAAGTGCATGTCTTTTATAAAAACATCATACCTTGATAGAAAAATCTAGTGATGAAAAACTCACCACAACCCATGTCAGGGTGGTCCAGTGATTAATTGCCTTCCTTGTGAAAACCCATGACTCATTTCTAGACTAATTTTTTTCTATGGTTGACCTCAGTATAAAATGTAGAATAAAAGTCTTCAGTCGCAGATGTCTAAAATAGCATGAGGCGATTCCTTCTCTGAAAACAACAGGTTCTTCCTGAAAAATCTGATTTAATTTAACAGTATTCCACTGCAGTGGGTAAAGGTCTACAAATTCAGAGAGAGAAAATTTTCATTTCTAGTTTGGAAATGCTGTTTTCCATGTGGTCAACAGCTTTACCACAGAATTATGCTTAAGACAACGCACTTGCTGTCTCACAGGTGCGGATGCAACCTCAGACGCTCCTGCAGGCACGCACAGCAGCTGCAGGTAGCGTTACTCTTCTGATTCATACAGTCCTCCTTCCCACCGAGGCAGGAACCATGACCGAGTCCAGCAAATGCCCTGCAATATTTTTCCATGTACGTACGTGAGCATGATGCCTGGGAGAGGATGAGGGCTCGTGTTACTGGACACTAGACCAACAGGTAGCAAGAAGCGGGCTCCCACGTTCCCCGCAACTGAGGAGATGTGGGATGTCAGAAGACAGTGGCAGCAAAGCCATGTTTCCTCAGCGCTGTGGTTGGGGAGAGGGCAGCATGGCCCCGGGCTCCCAAGGAGCCACATCGCTGCGATGCCAGCAAAAAAACATACGTGCAGCGATGCACTGCCCCGAAGAGCTGCTGCTGCAGCTGCCCCATTGTCACCCTGCCCGGGTCCCTGCCTGCTGGGGAGAGCGGGCCTGGTGATGGAGCCAGGAGGGGTGGTCCCAGAGGCAGCCTGTGCTGCTCCCCAGGTCCCAGCAACTGATGCCACTGGTCCTTCAAACTGATTTTCTCATCAGCACAAAGTTAAAGCTGAGCCCCACCACTGGACAAAGTCTCTCAAACTGCAGTTTTAGCTCAAGAGTCCACAGGTCTCCTCGTTTGTATTTGTGTCTTTTATTAAAAATGAAGAAATTAGGACAGAATGGTAAGTGTGTACTGTATCATTTCACAGGTGAGAAGTCTATTTTAATTTCCCAATAAATGTAATTCTGATACCCTTGGACCTTCATTTATTTCACTTGGGTGGAAGCTCATCTCTGAAATCATTGTATAGGTAATATGTTGAGGTAATACATAACAATAATAAATTATGAAGTTGTTATTGAGCAACTTAATTTTAAATTAATTACATTTTACATATATGAAGAAATATTAGCCCTAGGTGATATCTATTTGTAAAAAATTATATTAGCTTTCTGGTCTGCAAATCTAATATAAACGTGTTTGCCAGAGTGCTGGTACTCTGCCACGCTACAAATCTAATTTGTGATGTGATCTGTTCAGGTCTAATGAAATCGCTTTTGTAAATACACAGTGGCTCCAGCTTATCTGTAATCCTTAATGTTGAAAGACATTAAGTTTATAGACTTTGATCTGAAACATTTGAGAGCATGTTACGCACGGAACATTCTCAATACTATATCCTATTAGAGCAGAAAAGTATTTAATGTTCTGTCTGCTATAAATGACAATAGAACGGTAATATTTCATTGCCAAAATAAAAAATTCCCCCTCCCCCCAAAAAATTTGTTAGCACTCTAGTCGGAATAGCATTTTTCCAGCATCACTTAAACATGTTTAAATATCACTGAAATTCTTATAATTGAAGCATGTAGTTCTCCGTGCTAGAACACCTAAGGAGGTACAGGTTGAGCACTTCAGCTTTAGAGTAAAGCAAAAATGTTCTTTTTGATTTCAGCAGAATTACGTTATTGTGAATATATGTAAAATAACACTGATTCTTGATTCTGGTTGCCTAGAAACTGTGTCTTTGACCTACAGACCTGCTGTGACATCAATTACAATAATGGAAACTTTGCAACTCTTTTCCATGAGCACAACTCCAGCCCACAAACGTAGGTGCAGCAGCTGTGCAATGTCTGCGCTGCGTCCCCTTAGCACCGAAGGGCCTCTAGCGGCAAACGCTGCGGTCCGGAGCGGCGGGCAAGCGGCTCTGCAGGGAAAAAATGAGAAATTCAGCAGTGCTCGGCTATTACTTTTCCCGCATTTAGACACACGGGTCGTGTATACCTACAGCGCAGGAAATTAAGATGGTTTTTACACTACATTCAGTTTAGATAAATCCTCGCTCCAAGGGCAGCTCTCCCATACCACAATTATGTATCAAGTAAGATCTCAAATATCTGTGCCTTTTAATATCCACTCTGTAAACAATAAAAATACCTAGAAGGGCAATTCAGGGAAATTCCATTCTGTAGTGTGCGAAATAAAACTTTTGGCGCAAATCTTGTTTTGTTCTTTTACAGTTATACTCTAAACGGAAGTTCAATATATTTTTCATTTGTATGGCCAAAGAACTTGCTGCAGATTTTTTCTAAGGGATGCTCATCAAAATAGATTATTTTAGAATAAACCTTTACACGCTTAATTTTGCAAACTGTCCTTAAAATATGAGTAGTTTGGGCAAAGGCAGCAGTACCTTCCTGAACATGTCAGCAGTATGGAGCAGCAGATCACAGGAATTTGGCTATTTAACTTACTTCAGTGGTCAGAGAACTCCGAAGCCTAAAGAGGGAGGACCAGACTGACACTGAAACTCTCAGTTATTTGACAGCAGATCATTTTCGCAGCAGTATACAATTAATGTGCCTATTACATAACCCCAAATGCTTGTGACACCTGCCCAGCTCCCAAAGGCCACTTGTTTCCTGCCAAGTTTCCAAAACTCTTAAAGTTCCTTCCAGCAGCCTGTTCAATGCTGTTATGCCTTCGACATATTGAAAATTGGAGTAAATTTCAATATAAAATAAACATGATATGCAAATACAGGTTCTCTTATGTGGATACATGTATTTACCCATTCTGTTCAATTAAACTCTTTTTTCCCCTCAGTTTAAATAAAAGAAGTGTCACTGGCTTTTCAGCTTGTGTCTTATATCAGATATTCACCTCTTTTGAGGCCAGTCTGTCAAAGAATCCACAGCAGAATTTTTTTCCCCATGATGAAAGTGGGCAAATCCTCGAAAACAGGTTTGACTTTAAGATGTGGAGCATTCTCAGCTCTCATACATTTATACAGGCATTTTCCTACTGACCACCTTGCATGAGCACAGCACCATTCAGGACTGGGACCTCCAGTTACACACTGGTGGCTAATGCACAAGAAATATGAGTACAGTAAAATATGACAGCTTGGCACCACTAGATTGTACTATGTTGGGAATAGTGTTTTTACCTGAAAAAAAAGATAATTCTTTTTCTTTGTCTTATGTAACTGGCCATGGTAGTATGAATTATTTTATATAGAATAATGAACTGATTCAGTAACAACTAACTGATCTGAGTTGGTTTTCCTAATTATGATACACTCCTGGTGTATACGTCAGTCAGCTTAAAATTGCCCAGGCCACCTTAACTAAAGAACACCCACAGAGCCTGAGAGAAACTCAGGCGTATTTAATCACAGAAAATTACTTCGCAGTCTTTCACTGACACCCAGTGGTCAGACAGAGAGGTTTTTGGTGAGAAACGGAAGAAAACCTACAGCAGCCAAGTACAGGCTCAAGACATCTCGGTGGAGAGCATTTATCTCGCAGTAGAAATAGTTGTTTGCTTAACTGGTAAGGACACATATGAAACTTAAACTTAGGCTTGCTAAATCAGCAGGTCAAGTTCTGTGCTTAGCTCCACTTGCACAACAGCTCGTGAAATCAATAGGAATTACACACACACAACCAAAGGAAGAATCCAGTCTTAGGAGCGGATGTGGTTTTTCCAGGCTTGCTCCTTTTTTCTTGGCACACAGTACCAGGCATTAACAACCCCTCTGCTAAAAGGGATACAAAAAAACCCCAAACCCTGAAACAAAAACAAAACAAAGAAACAACTTACGGTCCGATTATTGTTCAGGATTTCTGACTAACTTTTATTTATGTATTGCAGAACCACAATTCCATTTAAAAAAAGTGCTCCTGCTGGCCTTTTCCTGCATAGTAAAGTAAGATAGCTGAGCAGCTCGGATTCTGCCTTGTGCAAGCATTACAGCTGTCTTTGATATTAAACAGAGCTGGACTTAACGGACAGACAAATCTGAGTTATTCTGACCCCCAGCTCATTTCCAAGCCTCTGATAAACAAGCAGCTTTTAAGCCCTTTGCATCCTCCTCCCTCGGCGACGGCCAGGCACAGGCAGCATTTACTTTCCTCATTAAGGGGAGCCCCAGGCAGGCAGGACTGTCCGCCTCCAGCTGGTGACAGGTAACTGGTTTGACGGGGGGAGAAAGGAGTGGGAGTAAAAGCAACGCTCCTCTTCCTCCCTGCAGCCGCTGCCGTCTGCAGTGAGGCACCACAACCTAAAATGCAGAGCTCCCCAGAGGAAACACAGCCAACTCCACCGTAATCATGCGTTCTGCCGGGTGATGCTGACATCAGTGACGTGTCATCGCTGCCATTCACAGCTCTGGCAGACTGCAATGAAAAAAGTGTGGAGCTTTCACACCGAAACTTCTGAAACACATGTGAGAAAGCCTTCTGGCACGACAGAAGACCTAATGAACGATGGGTGCGGATACACAGCATGTTATTGAGGAACAGTATAGATAAATAATTAAAAAAAAAAAATCAACCAGAAAACCCCAAGAAATTGCCAATCTTTGTTGTAAAAGCAGAGCACGGGTCCACACCACAGTTCAACCCTATTTGTTTAACTTCAGTGGGAAATTGCAAAAACAGGTGCTTAATCGCTGAGAACACTTTGCAAGGGACTGCAGCTGTCCATCCCTGTGCCCGTCCAGTCCCCGCCCCGATGTGGTTCCTCAAGATATCAGCTCCGTTATCAACACTAAATGTTGTCGGCTGTTACTGGGAGGAGGCAAAGAAAGTGGGCAGCTCCACGGGGAGTGTGTACCTCGGTGCGGTGGGGGAAAGGCCGAGCTAGCTCTAACCTGGGCTGCCTATGCTGAGCCCTGGGAAGCAGGCTGGCTGCTCTCCCTGCTGCTCAGGGCAGTCAAGGATGGCAAGTTATTTTTAGGGAGCAACGTCAGCTCCATTTAGGAGCAGTGATGGCTGTCCCAGCCCTTAAACTTCTGCACCTGCAGCAGGACCTGCAAGCCTGATCCTCCAGGTCTCATTTTCTCTCTTTTTCCATGCTCAGCTCATCTTCTCCTCTGCTTCTTATTACAGGAGAAGCCCAAGTCTGGCTTTTTGTCTTTGGGTAACCACGTTTGGTTTCGCCTCCGTTACTGACAAGCCTGGCACCAAACCAGTACCCTGTCACATCAGCCCGGGGGTAGGTGGGGGGCAGCAGGAGGCAGCAGAGAGCAAGAACATCTGCTGCAGATGTGCACCTGGCCGTTAATCAAGCTGCCAGAACACTGGGAACCAGCACACAGCTACAGCAGTAGCTGAACCAGCTGATAGCAAGTTCTCTTTCTTCTTTTTTTTTTAAGTGAACTTGTAGACCAGCAAAACCACTTTGATCTGTGTCCTCAGACACAGTACTATACAAAAGTTATTTGTATAGTGCATGCAACAAGAAGACAAAGTTATAATGCAAATAGAGCTACTGCTTTGCTCTATTACTAATGCATTATAATACACAAACTTACCCTTTCTGTATCTTTCCAGAATAAAGATCACGTAAATCAGTTTTGGCTTGAACTCCAAATGGAGAACACTGTAGGTTCCAAAAACTAACTATTGCATCAGAAATGGAAATAGCACTATTTCTAATGACATCAAACACTAATTCATATGGCAAATCTCTGTTGAGATGTCTCTTCCTGCCTCTCTTGCCAAATTACAATATACAGATGAGTAAAATACTAAGTAGTGGACCAATAGCACAGCACATGATTTTTGAAAGTTTAATGGAATTTGATTTATCATTTATGCTTTTACTTCAACATTGGATGTATTTTAGGACTCAGGAACCCAGTTATAGTTTTCTGCAATGATGCAATGTACCATACAGCCTGCTTCTCATTAGTGACTATTTTACTGAACTAAAAAAATCAAAACAAGTATCTGACTCTCCTCTCAGATGTTTGAGACTGCTCTAATTCATCACTTGCCCATCTTCATTTGAAGCAGGCACACATCATCATGTAAGGATTAGCAACTGTTGTTGTTCTCTTTTTATAATAAAATACGTATCCTTCAAAGCTCGTAAGTGAGCTTATTCTCAATGTGTAACAGGCCAGCATAAAGACTTTCATTAACAGAGCATCTAAACTAAATCAATTTCTTCTTCTGTCCCTGTTCATGTTATAGTTAAAATATTAAATATTTTTATCGTGTTTCTTAGATTAATTTAAAGTTCAGTTTTTCCAACTCTATCTCAGAGCACAGAGAAACCCTTTTTTTCCCTGAAATGAAGCCCTTCATACTTCAGCGTTGCTCACTTGTTTGTCTTGCTCTTTATAAAAGACTAATGAGATAACTGAGTGATGTAGGTTGGCTGCTATTCAACTGAACTCAGGGACACAGAGAGAGAGAGAGAGAGTGTTCCCAAATGAAAGGAGGAGAAAGCACTTTTAGATTATACAAATAATCATCATTACTTTTGTTTCCTATCTGCTGCTGAATCCAAACGCTGTTTTACCCAGAAAGATGAATGAAATTGTGGAAGAGTGAGCCACTCTGACACTTGTGACACAGCAAATTTAATCTCAATAATTTTGTTCTCATCTTCAAGAAAATGAGGCCTGTTAGAGAGGTGCTGCTGTCCTGTAGAACAAGTCAAAACATCCTAACTCCCTCTTTGTAATTTCAGATGAAGTTGGAGAAAATCTTCATCTGCAGTCTCAGAACTGTCACCAAGAACCTGAGAAGCTGTAAAGATTTTCTTCTGAATGTTTTTCTTCATTTCTTTTCTGTCCTTGATTAGTTAACCTGGATGATGGTTCACACGCATACCACTGTTATTCACTTGCACGACAACTACTAATTGCAGTGCCGGACCTTCCATTTTGCTCACCGACTTGTTAGGCTAGTATTTGCAAGTACGGCACACTGTAAAAGCTACGTGTGCAAAATTATTGAGGAAGAACTCCATACAAAGTCATTGTGTTAGAAGACTAAAGCACAGACACATTTTGGCAAGCCAAGTGTTCTGGTTTGCTATCTAAGTAGGCCACATTTAAAAAGATTATTTTGAATATTTACAAAGGGTAACTAGATAGAAGCCAATAAACCCCAAATTCTGAAAAAAACCAAAGCTGACCACATGAATTTGGGATATGGCCAAAGCCCTAAATGTCATGTTGCTCTCACTAGTCTGTAACCATCTGACCTTTATGAATGCTGGGGCGGCATAACCCTAGCAAGTCCATGGAGCTCTGCCAGTTCCTAACATATCTGGCCGTTTGAATACATTTATTTTCTTATAACCATTGCAAAATTCAAGAACTACTGCACGTGACTTGAGAAGAAAGGGGAAAAAAATCAGCGTTCAAATGGTCAGAGCACCAAATCACAGTATGGGCTTCCCAGAGTGAAATTCAGCAAAACATGAAATGACTAAATCTTGACTATGCAGGAGGTCATACCATAAAGACTTGCAGCACGGTTTTTAGTCCGATCAGTCTTAAGGAAAACTAAACAAGGATAATTCACAGGTTCCTGTGCAGCCCATCTGTTTTCTTTGCCAACGAGATGAATTCTTTAAATTTATCTCATGTTGGGGATATGGAACAGTAACATCAGGGTGCCAAAGGACATGTTTAATGTTTGCCTTACGCTGCATACAGCTGAATAGTAGGACAATGTTAATAAGTCTCGGCATTGCTTTTCACATTTAGACTGTGCCAAAAATTTGAGGGTGCCTGGAGAGAAACATGCCCCACTGCCATACAAAGCGCCATGCACTCAACGAGCCGTTCTCCTGTAAACATCTGTTTATGCTGTCTTTCATTCATCCTTTCTGAGTCACTCATTCCCCTCCTCTACAAACCAATCTCTATAATCACATTTCTTTACATCTCATTAAAAGTAATGCATATTAGAAGTGCTTATAGTATCTATGTGAGCAGTAACAGGGCATAAACAAACCGACAAAAAGATTCATCTGCAGCCTGGTTTGAGCTGGAACAGGAGACCACCAAGAAAAAAGCCAGAGTGCTGCAGGAAGCAATGTTTGTGACTTGATAGCTTAGCTCCCTCTCACTTTTACTGGGATCTCTGGTAGCTTGGTCTAAGATAACAAGAAGTTAAAATAGTAATATCTGTCTTGTGCTACGCTGCCTCCTGTTGTAAAGCGGTGGGGCTGAAAAGGGAAGCATGAAGATCAGCTTTTTAATAGCAAGGTTTTGACTGAGCTGTTTTATTAGTCTCAGTACATGAGAGCTGCTTTGTTTTCTTGCACAGCAATGAGCTTGTTGCTCATCAGGGCTAGCACAAATCAAACTCAATTCTACTCCCACTTTGTGTTGCCCTGCAAGCTGCAGTTACACAAAGCTGCAAAATAGGGTTCTAAATCCCAGTATAGGTTTTATAAATCATGATAAAGCTGTGGAGTTAATTTTTATTTACATAACATTTCAAACAATACACATAAACATTTGTAAATCGTATGGAGGAATGTCATGTGGCGTACACTCTTCAACTATCCAGCAGATGAAGCACCACAAAAAACTTCTGTGCTACATGATGCTAAAGACAGAAGACTAGTAATATTCAGTGAGATCAGTAATTTGTTTCTGAGGGCTTTTATTATTTCAGTGTAGGGTGTTAAGAGAGTGCTAGATACTTTAACTGCCGCACCTGAAATTTCAGAAAGAAGCGGTGAATTCCTGACACCATTTTAATTCAGCAACTTGAAATTCTGAAGTGCTGATGGAGGAAGCTGCAAGGTGAGACATTCCCTTCCATAGGGAGCACTTGAGACACGATCTTTCCTGCATTACCCTTTATTACAGAATTTGAGACACCCGTGGCTCATAGTCTACAGGATAGAGAGTCTCAGCACTTTCTTCTAATTGAGAAGAATACCAGAGCAAAAAATCACCCATATGAGAAAAGCCAGGTTACAAGCAATAGTTCCTCAGGAAGTCACTGAGCAAATTCTGCTATGAGTTATACTAACATTCAAATCTTGGAAAATCCACTAAGTTTTAATGGAGGTACACAGGTCTCAGCATTTGGGAAAAGTTGGGAGTATTTCTTCATGAAATGTGCTTGTTATTTATTATTATAAATAATGATATTTGGCACAAAGCCAGAGTGTAAGAAACACACTACCTAATGAAAAGAGGGAAATAGATGATATGAAGTTCTTCTACTGGGCCTCCAGACAACAGCTGATTTCCAGTATGCACACAGCTCCAGTCAAAAGTTTTGTAGGGAAAAAAGACCACATACTCTACTGAACTGTAACTAAGTAACTAACTGTAAGTTTTGAGAATGCCCTAAGAAATTTAGTCTACAGCTGGTTTTCATTTAATAAAATAGGAATCAGAACATCACTCTCTGTTCACATGATGGCACTAGTCAATTCGAGTTCATCTCCACCGTTTTATTTGAAGTGGTTTCTCACAGCATGAATGTATCCAAGTTAGCAAGTTATATACTGGACATGTGACTGCTAGATGGGTGAAAAACTGGTTGATTTGTCAGGCTCAAAGTGTAACGGCTGGAGGCCAGCCCACCCTTATTGAAGGCCAGTTACCAGTGGAGTTCCTCCAGAACCTTATCCTGGGATCTATTCCGTCCAGTATCTCTATCAGTGACCTGAAGGAGGAGACAGAGTGCACCCTCACCAAGTCTGTGGACACCACCAAACCAGAGAATGCAACTGAAATGCTTGAAGAAAAGGCTGCTACTCAGAAGCATCTAGGCAAGCTACAGGAACAGGTCACCAGGATCCTCATGAAATTCAGCAATGGCAAATGTGAAGTTCTGCACCTGGGATGGATTGTTGATTTTTATCAGTGCAGGCTGCGGGTTGAATGTCACAACTGCAGCTCTGCTAAGAGCCTGTGGACTTGCCTGGAGAAAGCCCTGACCAGCCTGGTCTTACCCCAGAGCTGGCCCTGCTCAGGGCAGGGAGTTGGACCAGAGACCTCCTGGGGGCCCTTCCTACCTGAGTGACTCTGAGGTTCTGTGGTCAGGTTGCTTTGAACAAAGTACTTATAAGACACATATCGGTGTATTAATCTGTGCCCTTTAAACTGGAAATCTTGCCTTGACCTGTAGGAGATTAATTTACCCTTTCAAGAGTGATAGAGCTCAGCCAACATAGCTTAATTTGTTTTTTCCTAAATATTTAACCATAATTTATATTTGTGAACCAAATATAGCATCATACCCAATCACACCAAGAGTTCTATGGACAAGCAAAAAATTCCTTGCAACACATACAGACAAATGAAAACTGAAAAGTGGATCTGAACAGTGATGCCTTTGGCTGCAATACCTTTAAAATCACTGTGTTAATGAATTCATGTGCTTGATGTTTCAAATTTTAAGGAACAATTTACTCACCACCACTCAGAATATATAGGTCTTCTATAACAACGATTGGAATACTCATAAAGTAACATCAGTCTCCAAGTATTCAGATACTTTAGCATGAATTACAGGCAAGTCCCACTAAAACCAAAGTAATTACTTATGTGTGTCATTGCTGTCATGTATGCAGCGTTTAAAGAACTGGAACTTAATCAGTTATCAATACTTTCCTTCTAACTGCAAAAATATAAGTACTTCAAAGGGAGTGATTAATCACCGCCGTGGGAGGAAAGCTTAGGAGGTATGATCAGACATTTCCTGCATTTGATTGAACAAAAAAAAATAGTGTGATTCTCTTCATATGAAACAAACATGGCAGGCCTCCACAGAAAACATGCCTTATGTGAAAGGAATAATTTAATGTGCTTGCCAATAAGTCTGTTTCTTTAAAGAGAGAAAAATAATCTGCTTTTTTTTCCCCACATATTTTCTCTTTCAACACACCAAAAAAAAGTCAGATATGGGCTTAGGGCAATATTCCTTTACCTGATGAGAGATCAATAGTAATGGTCAAAGGCTTGATGGTACTGTAGATTTTTAATAGCAGAATTCCAATAAATGTTTCATGACAACAGAAGCATCATAGATGACCTGGAACCAAACACAAATTCTACAGAACTTGGAAACTATCTGGTAGAACCTATATTACGCTATTTTTATCACTTGACTGAGAAAAAGAAATGGGATAAACACAATGTCTCTGTGGAGTAACACTGCATGAGATAGGGCTTAAACCGCGTGGAAGTAAGCATGAGTTTTTGCAGGGTCCAGAGATGTGGGCTAGAGCTTTTACTGAGGACTTTTTAGCTGATATATAGTTTCTATTATAGTCAAGGCAGGTACTCAAGAATGGTCAAAACAGAGACCCTGACTCCCATGTCCCCAGGTTTTCTGGGTCACCCCCTGACAGGGTTGGGGAGTCAGGGCCCCTCCTGCAGAAGGGACAGGGCAGGCAGGAAGACAGATCCCCTCTGCACCGTACCAAGTTCCTGCAGTAGCTCCCACAGCTTTAAGCAGGAGAAACATCTCCTAAAAAACCCACAACTTTTCTGTTCCTTTATAATCCCCTACCACCTCTTCTTTCCACTGATTATTTGACCATACCTAGCAGATGATCACAGACTTTTCACTGATAACATTATTACTAAGTAACTCTGATAAACCAGATTTCCAAAATGTGAACCGCTCAGAACAATGCCCGTGGTAGAGGGCATAATCCAGTGAACCATTATCATTAGTCTTTTTCTGCCACCTGTTAGAGTGCCAGTACACCACGAGGATAAACTTTATCAGAGAATTCAGAGACTCTTACACTCAAAAGGGATTGCTCTTCTGACTCAGATGGCAAATTTTAAGAGAAAAGCAGAATGCCTGGCACAGTGAAGTAGGATGCCAGTAAGGTACGCAAGCCTTTCCAGGTTTCTGTAAATGCAGGTAATTTAGAACAATACTTTAGCATGATTCTGTAGGAAATTAATCAATTAAGGTCAGCGTGTGTTCATTTATGTAGAAACTTGCCCCTTAATCACAGTTTTCTAATTTTAATCAAGTGTGAAGGGTCACAAATAGAGGTCTGACAAAATAGTGAGTTCAAACAAGATGAGGAAAATAAGGACAGTGGACTAGGAAAAAGTCTACTAATGCCACCTCTGAGGCAAGTGCTAACTTATCTTTTATTAGACAAAAATGTGGGAGGAAACCCTAAATGGGAACAGTACTTTCAACTGCTCAATAAGCTTTTTGTTCGAAAGTGAAAAGAATGCCATAGACCTTGACCCCGGTACTCTCTGTCTTTTGTATTCCTTTTATTTGCAATATTTATTTGCAATTTACAACACAAATATTCTAAAACATTACTTTACTCCTTATTAGCTACTTGGCTCTTTCTTAAATATATTTGCAAATTTGTAGTCACTTTTTTTATAGTATTTGTAGTCACTTGTACACTATAAAGCAGAGTACACGGTATCCTGCTTAACAGACAGTTTTCACAGTTAACAGTTACGAAGTATATTTGTCATTACACTCTGAAAATGCAATACACACAAACACCATTCAGGTGCCTATAAATATATTGTTCTTAACAACAAAATAATATTTTTTTCTGTTTTACATTATTTTAATATAAGATTATGCTTTATTTAGAAACTAAGAAATTTCTCAGGTGATCACATAAATCCGAAGTGAGAAGCAACAAAACAGAAGACTTAACACAAGGTTACAGTTAATTTAAGATTGCTCTTTGTTGCCAATTTTCCCCAGTTATTGTGCTTTCTCTTCCAAACGTTCCCTGTTTTTTTTCCCAGTAGAGTCATTTCTGTATTCATTTTTGCCAGAACACTAGCAGTTCTGCCTACAAGCCAATATTTTTTGTTCTTCTCGGTCTCTCCTTCTTTGAGGCTTCTCTCATTGTCTTTGTCTATACTAGCATTAATTTCAGAGCTGCAGTGCAATTCTGTAAGAAACCCCCTGATTGCCTCCATTTACCACATGCTGGTTTGGCTCACAGAGCAGCTTTGGTGCATGTCATTCCTTCTAGAGATGACTAAGGGGTACATCTACATTAGCATTTCAGCTGGATCAGAAGCGCGGTTTTGAAGCCGGCCTCCTAAATATTACCGGTTACCATGCTTTTTTTCACTTTGCAGAGGGTCTGTGGAGCACGAGTTGTATTCCTTTCAGATGAAAAGACATGGGAAGATGAGCTCCAGGAACATGTCCCATACATCTACCTATCAGCCAGCATTTAGTTCATGGTACCAGGCCAGAGCTAAGACAAAGTAACTGCCCCGCGCTGACAGATCTAGTATAGGCTTAATCCAGGTGCTTTCTCTATGGATGTGCCCCTACAGGACCACAATAATTGCTAATGTAGGCATAGCGTGATCTGGAAGATCTGTCCTGTTTGCACTAAACATGTTGCAAACTAAGACATAAAGATTCAAGGCAGTAATCGATCCTTTAGGCAGCTCCAAACCATATGCACCATGGGGACACTCAGTCAAAGGGAATGGGCTCAATCAAACCCAAGTTATAACCCGAGCCTCATACAGGGCACATGTAGGGGACAGACATTGGCCCCACTTGCCCTGATCTACTGATCTGCTGACTTACTTGCTAGCACAGACGTATCCCATGCCCTTCTAACAGTCCACAGTTCCCTGTGTTGCTGTCTGTTAACCAATGCTTCAGGATATCTTTTCATTGCAGGATCCGCTTTCATAAGCTACGCTCCTGTGTCTAATAACTACCAATCCCAAGTGATGGTAAACAGGAACAAGCAATAATATATACCAATAAAAGTAAACGGGAGCAAGCAATGACATGCTTTCCTATTGTGGTGCAGTCACAGCTGAAGTTACAAGCTTGTGTAATATCCTGCTTCTAGCATCCTCCCTGTGTAGTCTTTCAGTTCAATACCTTCCCTTTGCGCGTTTTTTACCTTGTTTGCTTTCTGCAGCTGAAGACTAGTGACCGTTAGGGCAAGATAGGGAGTAAAAGTATTTGGTTTCTGTCAATCATGTTTTATGTGTATTTGTTGGGGCTTTTTATTTATTTACTTTGTTTCCTCATGACATTTTCATCTCAACCATCATTTATGTGACACATAGTGAATTACTTACACATGAATGGTTTTAATTTCTTTTTAAAGCAGGTCTACTCGAATTTTTGCTACTGAATGAACCAGAGTGAATGACTAATTCTTGATCTTCATGGTGCAACGGAGTGGCAAAGGGTGTAAGGAGGGGAACAAAACTGAATCTATCCACACACACTGCTCTGATCTGCCAGCTGTGATACATGGCCACACTTTCCCAAAGGTTAACACACATCACTTTCAAAGTAGAAGCAAAATGCACCACTTGGACCACACAGATTAAACTTCATAGTGCAATTTTCCCAACACTTCTTCACTTTTTCCCTTGCTTCTGTTACTTCTTTTCACCCTTCTGCTTCTCTGACTCCATCCTCCACAAACTTCACCCAAGCTAGGTAGTCTTCTACCTTTGGGTTAAATATGGAGAGCAGATGGAGCACGGATGCACCATTAACATAAGATGGTATCCCGCAAAATGAAGAATATACCATCTAAATGAATTAGTCCTGTGTTTACCCACAGTTCCTCTATATGCCAAGGGCAGGTAAGCTGTATTTAAAACATCCATACAGGTGCTCACTTTCCAGTGAAAATTGCTCTCAAAGACTTAATGACACCCATGGGGACCAGCAAAAGTACCTCAGTGGCGCTTATAATGTGACTACCTACTACTACTTCAGGGTGACTTTAATTACCTCCAGCAGAGACACCAGTGGCATCCTGCCCTGGTCTGCAGCCACTATTTTTGCGGTGAAATATATTTATCATGCTATCAATGTCAGTACTTTTGCTGAGAGAAACCTGACAGTGATTTCTATGTAGATATTTTGCTTTAGTATTAATAATACTTTAATTAAATAGCAATTGCAACAACAATATTTGTGTTGGCAATAAACCATATTCAGTCAAGGACTGGGCATCACCCTGACAGACACAAGAACAGGCCCCTAGTCAGCCATATGACAGAGAGCTTCCATACAAAAATCATCAAAAAACTCTATAAGTTGCCAAAAACTAAGCACCTGCAGCTTGAGTCAGTGGGGCTGGCAGAACAGAGCAGGTCCCGTCGTTTAGGGGACAGACAGGATCCCACTGGAAAAAAAACTTCTTTCTGGCTGTTGCAGAGACTCCCAAAGACTGAAGTGCACGGCCTCACTGCACTGCTAACAAATTCTGAACCAAACAGTTGTTACATCTCAATGTGATACGGATAATGAGGCTTTCTGGCACTTCTCGATATATTAAATTTGTAGCTATTTGCTAAACCTATTTTATACTTGACCTGATCCTGATCATTTCCACCCCTCTCCCTGTCCCTTCTAAGAAAATAAAAATCACTTATTTTCTTCCTTGTTCTCCCTGATCTGCATCCCACCAGCCCCACTATCTTTTTTTCTTCTCACATTTTGTGTCTGAGCAGTGAGCATGGTCAGAGGCAACTGCCTGCGTTCTCTAGCATCAAAACTGAATTCAGATTTTAAAAGCTGGGTAAAAAGTCAGAATTCAAGTCTCCTGAACCTCTTCTGTTAGGTAACTAGGTTAATATCTTAGTTAATATGAAAGGGGAAAACATTGTCAAAAACTATCAGGATGTTAAAAAAAAAGTCATTCTTTTCAGTGAATTTATTGTTTGTTGCTGTAATTTAGTCTAACTTAGACTACATCTCCATTTCCAGGCTCAGCAAGTCACAATGGCTCTAAACTGCACAGCTATGAACAGGCACCAGCATGTGTGAACATGACCATATGCACAAACGTATAAGCACGGAAAAGCCAGCCCTTTCCCATCACTCAAAGCCTCTGTTGCCTGCTTCTGCACTGATTTGCTCTCCACCATCCTTCCCACTTTTTTCCCTAAATACAGCACTGATTTTTTGCAAAGGGGCAAACTGACCCCAGCCCACTGCAACCTGCTCCAAGATTTGGCATCTCCAGGACAGCCCTAGGGAGCGAGGATGCTACAGACCCAGGGCACAGAGCAGGCACCACATCAGCATTTGCTGGAGGGAGCAATGTAAGCCATAGGATACAGATAAAGACTTCCACTAAGAAGACAGAAAAAGTCAAGGCTTGTGTGGATTCTTGGGGAAAGAGCCATATCAGGGTCACCCCATCCAAACCATCATGTCAAAGGTTAGGTCCATATACCCAGCTGTGAAAATACCGCACACACACGGCCTGAAATACCACATGGATACATTTAAGGCTCTGCATAGTGGACTTAACTGAGGTACTATAACTTACATGTTCAACTTCATGGATAACTTACAATAAGTAAAGTGAAAATAATGCCTGAGTGTGCAGTCAAGTCCTTGCTCATAGCAAACTATAAAAGAAATCATCTCACATTCACATAGCTATTATTGACTGTAATAGAAGTGCAGAAAGTATTCTCTACTTCTTATCATCTGTTATAAACATTTCAATTGTTTCCAAACATTTTTCATTGCATAACGAGTGATGTTAATGTAAAATTTTCCAAAGGAAAAAGGTCCATAACTAGTTTTCAGGAACATTAGGTAAAGCTGCCCACTTCCATGATCCCAGGAATATCTGAAGAGCCAATTAAAGGATGCATTTCAGGAAAGGTACACATGTTCTCCAGAGTACTGAAATGTTTACAGTGTGTTGGAAATGCCCATGACAGAGAATAGATTTCAACTCATTTGTTCAGAGACTTTGGAAAAAACACAGAATGGAGTTATTAAAGAAAGGTAAGTACTCTTTTGCACCTCTTTCAGCACAGTGTCTTGGAAAATGTAGGTATTTAGGCAAAACGGTCTTGGATTTTCTTGTCCAGTGTTTGTTTCATTTGCTCACTAGTGGGTCAGGTGCAGTGAACATCTCATTTTACACGTTATTGCATAAAAGCTTTGGCCCTGGAGCACCTGTTAGAGCTGGTTAAAGTTCTTTCCCCTGGACACAAACTCTCTCAGCTGCTAGTAATTAGAAAAAAACAAAGCAGAACTACCACATGGACTCAGGCCCTGAAAGAAGGGAATGCCAAAGAAAGCAGCACAAATTTTACAAGGATGCATGTCGTATTTTTTCCCTTGGCAGTACAACCTTAGAACACCAAGGTGAATGCCAGCTACTCCAAGTGTCAAGCAAACAACAAAATTTGCTACAGGTCTTCTTAGCTTTGATCAGACAGGGGAGCACCTAGAGGCAAGCCATAATTCTGTAAAATAACTGGGTTTATAAATATGGATAGAGAGAAATTCTATAGAAAAAGATGTGTTTAAAAATTTTCATTGGGTGGAAGAGGCCAGTTTTCTAAAACCTTTGCAATCGCAGACTTGCACTAGCATTTGTTTTATTTACTGTTATTCTTGTAGGCTGTGTCATCAAGCTGGTCTTTATTTGTTGCTGTAAAATACTTCAGAAAGCATTTTGATATTATGAAATTAATGCATCTGTAGAGGATTATCTATTTCAATAATGTCATCTGTGTGCAACCAGAAGATTTACTGACTAAAGCACTATTTTTTTTTTTTTCTGGCAACATATAAACAACTTTAAATTTGGCTTTTATCACTAAGATTCAATCCAATTAGAACTGATTTCAATGGAAAGAATATGGTGATCATAACAGGAAAAGAGTCAATTGACTAGGTATTCTGTGCTGCACAAAGTAGTTTTAATGTGACTGGTAATATAGCACATCATATATAAAATATTTAAAAGTCAAAGAGATAATATCTTAAGTAAGTTACCTGTGGTACTTATAAACCTCTCCCAGAGAATTTCACGGGAGGACACAGTAAGTAGCAGCAGAGTCCTCATGGGGTACAAATATGATTCATTATTCTGCTTTAGTGGACACTTGGCCCCACTAGTCCTAGATCAGTCTTCCCATCAGTCAGTCTATTTGCAGGATGAATTCCCTCACACTTGCAGACTCAGTCAACATGCTGCTCTGTCAGCTCAAAAACATATCGCCATGGAAAACAAATGTAAGAAATCAACAATGTTACTTTTTGATGATGGTAAAGCTAATATTTTGACTAGATAAGTTATAAACCCACTACAGATAAAGATTGACACTTTGGGATGAGATAAGAAATCCTGGTTAAGAAATAGGGATGATAATATTATACAGAATACATATACTATTATTATAGTGCTGAAATGTATTTATATCCAGTCCTGGCTGATGAGTGAATGAAGAGATGTGAGTGGACTCTGCCTTTAGAAGATGATCAGCACCGCGCAAAATGTGATTTCCCCTGGAAGGCCCAGCACGGTCAAGAATCTAGTATTAGCCTCACAGGACACGGTGCTGTACTTTTCTGGTACCAACTTTTTTTTAAGTTCCTATTTGCTTCACCTCTCTGACTATGGGGTATATCATGTCTAAGCTATGGCAGCAGGAGAATGAGGCAGCCGGGGAAGACATGGGAGGGAAGCATTTGAAGTGATGCTGTTAAATCCAGTCATTCTGTTGTATGCTACAGGCAGGCAGACAAAAGCCTGGGGAGTGCTTTTATAGTACAGATAATTTTTAAAGATTTCAGGCAATCTCGTTTCGACTACTGTCACAGAGGAGGAAAAGAAAACAGAAAAACCACTAAAAGCAACTTGACTTAACAAGGTGAAAGTAAGCGATGGCATGGAGAAGGGCTAGGAGTCTGATAACCTTATCACTTGTGCAGCGAGTCCTACACTACTCACGGTCAGATCTAATCCCTTTCTAAAACAAGCACTGGAAAAAGATGAAAGAGCTGATATATCTCTAAAGGTTTAGCAGGTCCAGAGACAGAAAGCAGCCTTCTACATGAGAATAATATAAACAAAGGAGATTAAGTGTTTACAATAGTTCTTTGAGGGAAGGCAACAATCCCCCAGTTGGCACTACATTAAAATGATTTTAATCACCCTAATGGAGGAGATGAGATAGATGCTTTGCAAAAGAAAAATTCCATAATGATACTCTTAGGAGGGGAATTATTCTCCCTTTGTTAAGTAAAAAGCCTCTGTTTAATCATTATTTTTTTAAGCACATGAAAAAGGAAAAATTAGTCCAGTATAGAATGGGGACTATGAATAATTCCAGGTTGTTGAAAGAAGGGATGGAAAAGAGAAGACAGAAATTTCTGCTTCAGTACAGTCTGAGGTTTTGTTGTGTGAGGTTTTGGTTTGCTGTTAGGTTTTTGGTTTTGGGGGGGGGGTTGGTTTTGTTTTGGTTTGGTTTTTTGTAGTTTTGTTTTGTTTTGTTTTTAATTGCAGTGCAAGGAGAGCTTTTTTGATGTCCACTTCTCAACAAGTAGGAGACTATTTTATGAAAATCCCATCCCAAATATTCTCACCCAGAGTTCACCTTACCCATTTTAGGGGCAAATGGCCTTGCCTTTTGCAGTTGCTATGCTTTTGCTATCTGACAAAAGTTAAAGAGCCAGTCAGTTTACTCATAATGGCTTCACACAGGAGGACTGCGTGGTGTCACATTTTCATGTGGCTTTTTACTACTAGAAGCCACACAATCATGGTCATGTAGGTAGAGACAGAGTAGAAAAGGACAGAAGAGAGATCCCTATGATGGATCTGACCTTCTGTATCCTGTGGATCGAGAGGAACAGGAAGCTCAGCCCCTACCATTAGAATCAAGTATTAGGTGTGATTTCCAAATCACAGTTTTCTTCAAAGATGCAGCAATATTGTGCATTTCAAAGCCACAATAAAAACAGAAACACAAAGACCTGCATTGCTGGCTGGTTCAGCAATGTGCTGCTTCTTTCTACAGGCCCCTCTCCTCTCCCATTCTAGAAATTGTTTTTCTTCTCTGCCTTCTCCTGGCTGGTGGCCAACCTGAAGGCCCCCAGACTCAACAACTGGGGCCTTTCCACTCTAGGGCAATCACTAATATTGCCTAATTTGCTCTCCTCAGCAGAACAGAAACACTTAGACCAACAAGGTTGTGGACCACCCTGCCCGAGATCTAGTCATACATATGTTTATTTTTCAGTTTCCTTTTTATTTTAGTGTAATCCTAAATTCAGAAGCTTCTGCCTTCACAAGGGATAGATGCTGAGAGTCAAAGTCCAGAAACCTCCAGTGGTTCATTGAACCAAAGCCATTTAACGATCACTTTGAGTTTTAAAAGCAGTTAATCACATTTATAATAAAACTTTGTTATTACTGCAGATTAACTTGGAATCTTGTTGCACAAAATAATAAATAAAAACATCTGAGGAGCAGATGACTCCCTTCAGCCTTCGTATATAAAGCAAGGACTCAACACTGGCAACTGCATAGACCTGAACTTGGCCCCCCTCCGCTTTGGATGCATAAGTTTCTAAGTATCATAAAGGAATCAAAAACATAGCAAACAGAGTTCAGAACCTTGTGTTTCTGCAAGACTTGCAGCAGACAGTATTGTCGCAGCATGATACTGCTCTCAAAAAACCAAAAAATGCCTAGGTTTCCGTGCTGCTCTAGATTCCAATTTAGGGTGCGATATGGCCTATAGTGACATGGATAACAGATATCCCTTGTTTCAGAGCACTGAGCATAGACACAGGCAGGCTAGTAATAATATTATCCTCACCCAGCTGCACAAAGAGCCCTGCCTTGACTGAGCTCTAGATTTGGGAGTTTATTCTTTTTGTTTCCTTTTAAAATTGCAAAAACTTTAACACTTATCTGGGATTTCAAAAAGATGGTTTTACCAACCATTTCAATTCATAGCTTTTCATTTCTGTACAACTGGAGTTTCTAAAATAAAATACTCAGCAAAATCCAAGCAAGCTCTTGTTTTCTTTCCTATTTCTTCCTCCATCTTTCTTATTATATCCTATCGTTCTGCATTCACTATATAGTACTCTTCACACAGAGGTGAACAAATGATTTCTATATCCCATGTCTAGCTTTTTCTCTTCAACACAGTAACATTCTGAGTCAGGACCCAGGCCTCACTGACAATTTGCCTGATATCTAGAAGGTTGAGGATGCTGTCATAAATAAATAATGTTGCTTGCTATTCTTGATTAATAAAACTAGTAAAATTTTTTGCTGGTTGAAAATGGATGGAAAACACATACACATATGTAGGTTGTAAACTTATCTTACCTGTCTGGCTCTAAAGCTTAGTGTATAAATTGTGTGGCAGATGTAGTGAGGTATGGATCTTGGGTGGGAGGCCTGGCCTTGTTTTGACCGTCTATCAGGACGAATCTTGGAGCTACACCATCACCCCACACAGCCTAGTGTGCCCCAGACGAAAATCCCAGTTTGTTGCTGGGAGGAAGCCGTGGTGAACCTCAGTCTTCAGGGCACCTACTGAGTGCACCCTCCCTGCCCTCAGCTGACTTGCAGGCACCTTGCAACTCCATCAGTGCAGCAGAAGATGTACATTCCCAGAACCATTGAAACATTTTTTCTCAGGAGTGCCTTATCTTAGCACACATAAGGGAGCTGTCAAGTCATTGCTGTGTTGCTGATTTTGCATGAAAACAGAAGATTCACAAAGAGACCAGGGCAGCGCCATTACAGCAGCTCTAAGGGAGAGTTGGTGCTACCACTTTATTGCTAAGACTACATCTCCTTCTTTCAAAGAGTTCCTGAGCTGCTGTTGTGATAATGGTTTCAATATTTGCTTAAATTTGTTTAAATAACTTTACCAAGAAAAAGAAAAAGCAAGAAAAAGTCAAACCTTTTGTAAATGCATAACAGATATACCGGTGCATGCCGGGACAAATACAGAACAGACTTGGACCTGTCATCACGCTCCTCACAGCCGCATTCTTTCCCCAGCTCATGTGGCCTACACCTGGGATACACTGGCAGGGCGGCTTGTGAGGCTCCCAGGTTCAAAGCAAATGTTCATACCTTTGTTCCTGCCTGCAAGTCTTTTTAATTTTAACCTTTTTCCTCCCTGTCATCAGTGCTGTCTTTCACTAGTAGTGGCTCTGACTATTTACCAAGACATGTTGGGGCATTTTTTTAAGTGTACAGGATACCCATCAGAACAAAGTATAGGTACTAGAGCTAAAAGTTATATAAAAGTCACAGTAAGAGAAAGTTAGGTAGGTGGAAGCATGAGGACTCTTGGTAATCTCTAGAAATTTGTTGCGTTGCATGAATACAGATTTTTCTTTAAGATGTTGTGAAAAGTCAGAACTTTACTGTCATTTCTGGTTTCTTCCTCCAGCAATAACACAGGTTTCTTTGATCAGATTCAGTAACACTGAGGAGTAAGGGTCAATGACCTGTCTCTAAGATTTTTTTAAACTGGGATACTAGTGTAAACTAGCTGCACAATAATCAAAGATCAGGCCTTCATATATATCAAATGCTACAAATTGGCACTGATGCACAGTGACCCATTATTACCAGAATGTGCTAAAATATCTCACTTGCATTAATGGCCCTTGCTCTTATAGGAAGGGCTTTCTTTGAAGACTGAGGCTCAAAAACCATAGCTCCCAAAAACCTAGGGAGAAAAAATGCAAAAAAAACCCCCAAACAAACAAAGAAAAAGCCCAAAACAAAAAAGGGAAAGGCAAGGCTACAACACTCTTTCCTGTTTGTAACTAGGCCAAATAGATTTATTTGACTTAGGATTTACCATCCTGTCTGTTTCCAGCTACCCATAGTGCAACATGTTGATATGTAGCTGGAAGTTGAAGTGTAAGTTAGAAATATCTATTCTCTCTCTGATGCTTTCCATATTGGCTTTTACATTAGAATAACATCCTTAGGAATAAAGTCCACATGTAGCTACAGTAGTATTCTGTGCATTGAGGTCCATTTTATAGTTACGCGTTCCTGCTCTTACACCTTTCTAGCAGCCCCGTCTCTGACACACGCTAATGCAGATTGGGGCAAAAGCTGCCCAGACAACGTGATGTGACCAACAAATTGTGCATGATACGCTTGTCATGCTTTTACAGATCCCACAGAATTTTAGTAGCATACTGGAATGAAGACATTTGAGAGACTTGTCTACTCTTGATTTCTGGACAGTGGCTTTTAATACGCTCGCCTTTTAAAAAAATCTGATTATATTACCTTCTTGTAACAGTGCATTATCTGATTTTGTCTGTCCTATACCTATACCTATACCTATACCTATACCTATACCTATACCTATACCTATACCTATACCTATACCTATGTTCTGTAACTGTCTTTAATGACCTCCGTTCATCCCAGGCTTCTCTGCATTAGCTGGTATGTTTCTAACTGGCCAGGGCCACAACTCCTGGTTTCTAGAAAGCATTCTTTTTAAAGCAAAATAGGACCTTGCTAAAAAGAGAATCACTAGCTTTGTTACAAAGCATACAGTTTTAGTCAGTACCAAACAGAAAGGTAGTTTTTAATAGTAATTTTATAAATCTCTTGGTGGCTTTGCTGAATCCATAGTTAGACTTAGCTCACCTCAAAACCCTTTTATTCATCTTAATTCTTTCCAGTGATGAGACTAATATGAGCTTCACAGTTTGCTTATTTCACATTACTCGTATCTTAATATTCAGCTCCATGCAGAGAATGTTAACACTGAAACACCTAAAATGGAAAACATGTGAAAAGAATTGACTCATCTAAGAGGAAGCTACTACGGTTTCTGCCTTCCCACTAGAAGTTATGTGCCCTTTTTCTATCCCAAGCTAAGATGAAAATTACCATCCTTCTTCTAATTCCAGTGTTTAACATAGTTTGCAATGCCACAAAGCCAGATAACAGCTCCAGAAAACACTTAGAATCAGAAGTGAAAACTGCAGTGTGACCCACCTCACCTTCTACCAGTTCAGCCCCTGGGAGCCTATGAACAGGTCACCTGCATAGTCTCCACTGAAACCCAGCCTGTCCTTAGCTCTAATGGGACAAAAATCAAGACCATGACTCTGTTGCTAATGGTATTCTGTATGCTTAATGGGAAGACATGCAGAGATATATGCCATCCTCAAAATGTCCCACAGTCTCAGGAAAAAAATAAAACCATCAGCCACAGTGGTAGGGGAGGTAAGGCGAGGAAAATTCCCAGATAAAACACACAGAGGAACTGCTACTTCTCCTCACTGTGCCAATGACGAGAAACATCCTCATTAACCATGTCTTCCCCAAGTGTCATGAAGGAACAAAAAATGGTTTTGAAGCATCCCTGGTAAGAAGGCTAGATTACAGCAGACCCAGGAGAGCATCCCGTGAGTCCCTGTCACTGCTTACAGTCGCACGCAATCTCCTGTTCTTCATCCTGGCCCTTCCACCACACCCTTATGGCTTCAAGGCTTTTGAAGTTTCCCCATGTTTTGCAACGCAATGTGCATACTCTCTTTATGCATCATGAAAACCTCATCAATGCTTAGAATTATCCTGTTTTCCAAAAACTAGTCTAAAACTTAAAAAAATAATGCTGTAATGACAGTTTAATGACATACTAAAACTGGCAAAGATTTTGGAAATGAAAAACTTGCTTAGTTTAGCCCACTTTTATAAAGGTTGAAGGGACACTATCCAGCTATGATAATGACATGATGTGTGAACCATCATCATTATTCTGTGTTAAGCAATATTAGCTAAGCATTTAATTTAGGAGTGATCAGGAATTTAAAATGAAGCTTTTCACAAGTCTATTAAAACAAAGTCTAATCTTGTAAAGGATCAACTGTATGAAATGTCATGATTCCAGAAATTTTATGGTGAAGTTCTTCAGCAGTCAATGCGTCCTCTGTATTCAGTTTTTTAATTAAAAATCTATTTTTCAATTTAAATTTTTTCTTTCAAATTGTAACTTGTACCAGAAAAATGGAAGTGAATTTTGAAAGCTTAAAAAAGAAGTAATAGCTCTCAAAATTTCAGCTGACCCATCCAAAAATAATTGTTTAACAGTTTATAGTTCTGAAAATTCTGGTCAAATAGAAAAGCTGACCATTTTTAAGCATGCTACGGATGATCATAAAGGTCCTTTTCTGATATAAGCAACTAAAACAAGATATTTTTTCTTTGTTTTCAGGACAGCGATGGTCAATATGGTTTTAATTTTCCAGATAACTTGAGATTTTCTGCAGAATATTGTCCTGACCTACGTTCTACCTGAGCAAGTGATGAAATTTTTGTTGACGGCAACACATATTGGGTCAGGTTAAAATCTCTACAGGGTACACTGAGATGTCTCTTAACAAAATTATATTAATTCCATTAATTCCAGAAAAAAAAATGTGGAAAGTAACCATGAAGATTATGAGAAAGGAAAAGGGCATTTATATAATCCTGACAATATTCAAATCATTTTATAGTGAAGTATGACTATTTTCTCTCCTTTACAGATAGTATTTTATCTGACTGAGAATGCATATATTAATAGAAGGATTACTTTCTGTGGCTTACATCTACATTTTCAATCACTTATCCATCAGTGAAAATTCAGAATTCATAGAAAACTGTTCTCTAGAACAATGACATAAAGAGGCCATATCTGTTTTTTTCAAGTATCTGTCACTGTTTTTCCTCTCCAGAACACATAGCACGTCCCCTTTGCCAGCAAATTTGAAGGAAAAAAGTCACTCAGTAAGGTTAAAGTGATGTAGGAACTTGCCTACATCAATAATTTCAAGTAAAAGACATCAGGTGTCAAGTCAGTAGTAGCCAGTAGCCTCCAGTTTAGACTGGAGGTGTGGATTGTTTCCTTCTTTGACATAATGATTCCATGTGAATGCTTGTAGTAGTAAGTGGTACTAAATCCTTTGGCTAGGCTTCCAACAATGAATAATGACTCATATCAGTATTCATGTACTGCATTATCTTCAAATAGCATCTGCTTAAGAGAGAGAATCTCATTCTCTGCATCAATGTGATGTTCTTGCCATGACAATTTCATCACTTTTGTAATACCCGAGTCTTGAGCAGCAAGTTCATTTGAAAAATCAACTATAAAAGCCAGAGTAGTCACAATGATTTAAAAAAATGAGATTGCTTAAAAAACATCTGTGCATAAGGAAAGCAAATACAGTAGCAGATACTCTAATGAATACTGTCCTTCAGACGCACAAGAGCCACAAAAGAGTTAGTGGGCTAAATGCTTTTGCACATGCATGCATCTTCCACATGTATACATACCCATTGATCTAAAATGGTGCCTCTAAATATTTTTAAAGCTGAATAACTTTGAGAAGTAAATTATGTTTCAAGTGATGAGGCAGGGAAAGAGAGGTTCAATCTCACAGGAAATACTTAATTCAAATTTCTCGTTATAAGACCTGAATGAAAATTGGTCAAAAATGGAAGGTTCAGTTCAAATTTAATTTAAGGGGACAAGGAATATGAATTAAATGTCTGCTTATGTAATTTCCCTAATTTAAATCCTAGACAGTGGTTTGTTTGACTGGCCAAACATTCCCTTAGGTAATGTGTCCAATTAGGGAAAGTGAAATACAGCTTTTTGTTATTCTTATTTTCTCCAAATTCTTATGGGTATGTAGAAGTGATTCTCTTCCACAAGTCAGAACAACTTTAAAGTTGTTTTGTATGTGTCTACCTGCTGGGTTTTCCAGGGAATCTTCTCCATGCTATGCAAAATAGAAGCAATTTCCTGTAGTACACAGGTAAAAGCTTGCTTGGGCCATTTCCCTCACTGTCAGTGATGACAGCAGCCTCACAGTGGCGTATGGCAGCCCATATGAACTGGAAGCACTGGCTGTTGTCTCATCCACAATGTGGTCTAGTTACCTATTTACACTTGTACCATTTCTGTTTATTTTCCTGTAATCTTTGATTCCTCTCTCATTTATTATTGTCTCCCACCATTTATTCTATGCAACTAAGGATACAGAGGTATGGCTCAACAACTTACTTTCTTTTCATTACACACCCTTTTCTTTGCACCAGTTTTAAACTTTTTTAAAAAACCTTATTCTCATTACCCAGGAGCACTGACCTCCAAAACAGACTAGGAATTTCAAACTGTATTGTTGATGGCCTGCGTGAAAAGTGAACCTGTAAGAAGCAGATGAAACATTTATTTAAGGTAGAAGAGACTCAAATGCACCCTCAACTGACCCTCAGATGTCTGATTACAATTTTAGTGTCAGTCACATTAGAGTTGTGTTATTTCTTGTTTCAGCTTTAGTTTGTACTATTGAAAATTCCCTCTTCTCATTGCAAACAACGAATTAAGTCATACAAAAAGCTTATAATATCCTGCAATCTTCAGTAACAACAAGCCAAAGCAAAGGAAAATTTTTCTAAGGTGGGTTTCCCAGAGCCATGCATTCTTCTGTAAGGTAAGATGGTAAAACCGAGGAGAATTTGGCTCTAAAATGAAGGTTTTTCATTTCCTTTTACTATCAGATACAAGTTTCTTTGGAAAGTCTTGTACAAAATGAGTACTCTTTTGAAATGTTAAAATGCCTTGGAATAAATTCAATTGGATCTTGAGTTTCCCTCTTTTATTCTGATAAAAAATAGAGGTGTAATTTCCTAGCAGAGTGTAACCATTTGCATTTCTAATCCTGTACATCAATTTGTATTGCTCTATATCTCATAATGGAGTGTAATGTTCTGATTTTTGAGTATTTGGTACCTTTACCTGTTCCTTACGATACTCTCACACTTAATATAGTTATCTGCACAGACATGATGAGCTAAAGATCAAGCTCATCCTCCAAGTCTCCATTTTCTACATTTACACATTGACTTGATCTTTGCCTCAATGCTAGCATGAGTTACTTGTCTAGCAAGGAAACTCAGGATTATAGTGACTTTCTCCATTGATTATGTGCGCAAATTGTTGTATAATCAAACTCAGTCGCCTACCAACGCAGGACAACTTGTTCTCTGAACTCAAACTTTCCCTGAGGCGTGACTAGGGAAAGCAGTAGAGATGCAGTGTCAGACAGTGCACCAATGTGAAAACAAGACACAGGGGTGATTCTGTCACCCTGGAATTCTATTTTTTAATCTATAGGAATTAGGAACTATCTTTATAATTTGGGAGTATGCTAAATGATAACAAGACTCAGCTCCCCATCTTCAATTGGCTAAATACTCTGATTGTGCATCTCTTCTTACACTGATAGCCTAAAACTGTGTATAGATAGAGAAGAAAGCCAAATACAGCATTTCTGCCAGGGTTTTATGCTACATCGTTGCATTGGGGAAAGGGGTTGTTGATTTAAACCTCAAGGAGAGTAAATACTTCTAACACAATCAAGCTTCAGATATGCTTGGCTTATAAAACAAGAGCTCTTCATTCAATTCCGGAGAATAAAATGATAAAAAGGCCAGGTAACATTAAAGCTGCAAGTCATATAATAAAGTAAACTGGATTGGATATTAGGAAAATTTTCTTCACTGAAAAGTGTTATCAAGCGTTGGAGGAGGCTGCACAGGGAAGTGGTGGAATCACCGTCCCTGGAGGTATTTAAAAGACAGGTAGATGTGATGCTGAGGGACATGGTTTAGTGGTGGTTTTGGCAGTGTTACGTTGATGGCTGGACTCGATGATCCTAAAGGTCCCTTTCAACCTAGGTGATTCGATTCTATTCTATTCTGTTCTGTTCTGTTCTGTTCTGTTCTGTTCTGTTCTATTCTATTCTACACTCCAAATCCAAGACTTTTAAAAATTTATATGGAAGAAACATGTTCAACATGTCTGCACAACTCTTATGTGTCTTGTCGTATGAAAATCACACATTTCTGGTAAGCTTTTGTCTTTCATTCTATGTACTTGTAGAATATCATTTGCCATTAGAGGTGGTGAACAATTTTTCAAACTTTTGACCAAATTCTCACCAGTTTTTCTACACATACCTTTGCGGCCACCCTCTGACCATTTCTATTACGTGCAGGGGAAGATCTCTCATTAGGAGGAATCACATGCAGGGAATAGCAAGGAGCAAAGATATCTGAACACCAGGCACCCACCACCTATCTGGCATTTTACTTCTGCACCAAAGGAGGAGGGTTGAGTTGTGTGGCCTCTTTCCCTGTAAAACAGCCATTAGTCCAAAAGCGTATCTTAAAGCAGGTACTTTTTCTTCCCATTTCTCTCTCTTTCTTCTGATTGCCTCCCTTTGGTTCTCCTCCTCCCCTTCATAGCACCCTCTCCATTCTTTTCCCATCTCTTAGGTCAAAATACATTGGAGGACTGCAGTCACATCATATATTTCCAGTCTGGTAGAAAACACTTGGATATCTTCTAGCAAAACCTTCCATGCTTCATTTTATCACCTGTGAGAAACACCGTTATAGGAGCCACACTTGATACCTTGTAGAAGAAAAATTGGCATTTGACTTTCCAAATAGGAGGGTAAGCCAATTTACAGTATTAAACGCACATGGCATGTTAATAGTAACAACAGATAATCTAATTGTACAAAAAACTGTGGTTTAAAGTGCAAATAGATTTCATATCTTTACTATTAAATTTCCAATCCAAGTTTGACTAAAGAAAAAACTGCGTTACACATGATGTAGTTACTATTAAACTTTATTATATTATTAAATATTTATAGACATGACTAAAACTCTCATTAAGCATAATGTTGATGTGACAATAAAATTCATAAAATCTTTGCCCCTTTTTTTTCCCCTGATTGCTGTCCGTACACTTTTCTCACCAATCTCTTTTTATTTATCCTGCAGTAGTGGCATGGACATAAATGAAAAAAATCCCAAACACCTGTTGATTTTATAATGCATTTAAAATTAATTTTCATTTGCTTTCTGAAAAACATCCTGGAAACATGTAGGTGCTGAAACCCAGGTATTTGGCACACAGCTGAATCAGATGCAGGTGGAAATTAGCAGTGTGTATTTTCTAAAATCAGTATTTACTTTCTTATAATTGCAAACAGCTTAGTCAATAAAGAAACATTCACTGTTCTGAGTGGATATTTGCTTTGCACTTAAAATTGAAACTGGCAGCTTCAGGACTTCACTAAAGTAAAAGCACCTAAAGATTTCTGGAAAGCCTGGCTTCTAGCTCCTAGACAACAGGAGCATTCACCTGAACTTCTTTAACAGAGATTTTCTCTTAGCTTTCATAGTGTTGCCTTGGACAGCTTGAGGAGCCCTTCGGAGAGCTGCCGATGGCCACAGAATGTGAAGCCCATGTCATGTTAGGAACTTTGGGGATGGGTCACAGTGAGCAGGTGGCAGCAAGGATGTCTCAGGCATCCCACCAGCCTGTTGGACAAGCAGCCGACTCCTCACCAGGGCAGACCCACCAGCACCATTGGGCCTCCTCGCCTCACTCCATACCAGACCTCCCGAACAGCCTCAGCACCATCAGAGCTGCAGAACTGATCATGAGCTGGTGAGTCACCAGCAGCTGAAAAGTCTCCCATAGGCTGCTCTTGAGCAGCATAAAGCTATTTGTGGACAAGGCATATTAGACAAATTGTGCAAGAATATGAGATATGCCCTTGTATTATGAGGACTTCGAAGTGACAGCACAAACGTTGAACATCAACTAAAACGTCAAGAGATGGAGTCAAAAAAGATTAAGAAAACCTCTGGTACTAACAGTGCTGGTCTGCAGTGGTATCATACCTATCCAAAAAGCTGTGTCAGTTGGTGTGGACAAAATGTACTACAAAATTTGTGTTTGTTTATATTTGAGGCAAACATGTCTTGGACTAAATGGAAAGCCGCAAAGCTGACATACAAAGATTATCCCTGCTGATAAAAGAAGCGTTCAGAAACACCACTAGTTATCTGAGACATGTGAAGAAGCAGAAAGGAGGATCAGCAAAACTAAAGAGGGAAAAGTACAGCTGGATGACTTGGCAATGCTTTTCAAGCTTTACTGTACTACAACCTGGTATTGTTACAAAAGAAAATGTCAGTTTTTCCTTATCCAGCAACAGACAGAAAAATGTTGTTTGATAAAGCTCCTGATTGCTAAGGAGGAATCTAGGCATCAAATGAAATGTACAATTAGTTTTAAAATACATAGTGAGTTTGAAAGAAGAACTCTAGTATATACAAACAAAAAAGATGTAACCCAATACCTGAAACGAACATTGTTCAGTATTTAGCAATAGAAAAAAGTTAAAAAAAAAAAAAAAAAAAAGAGAAGAGAAGAAAATGGAAATAAACAAACATCCACAATTAAGGTCCTTTGTCTTGAAATAAGAAGTCCTGAATTATAAGTAAACCTTCATGTACTCCAGGTAGTTGTGAGGTCAACTGATACTTGGCTCCTTGCTGTAGAGTACAGAGCATTTAGCAGAGCTGTTCAGTAAAGATTAATCTTCGAGTTGACTCCTACAGGTACTACAGCCTTGGGGTGGCCACAGAGGATGGCAATTGTGCAGGACGGTAAGCATATTGGGGTTTCCTTTATTTGTCTTTGCATCCAACAAATTAAAATATCCTTTGCAAAACCAGACTGTATATCATCAAACAGTTTTAATGTATGACTGATATTAAATATTAATGGAGGTCAGATAACTCTGATTTTCAACAATACTAAAGCCTACCAATCTTGACTTGAACTCAAAAGTTACTGGGTCAAAAAAACCCTTATTTTTCTGCTGTTTTCCATAAAACCAGAAGCTATTTGAATTTTAATGTCTGGTTTGCCTATAAAGTTGTAAACTATACAGTCAAATTAAACTGCAGTTCTTACAAAAGTTTATTGCTAAATTAACAACGCTGGGGTTAACTTGTTAGTTTCAGAAACAGAACACTATGGACTTTTCTGAACCATGTTTTTTCAAGTGCCTGGAAGTACTCAAGACTCAAGCAAAAATTTACAAACCATTTCAGAACTTGAACTGTGAATTAATTCAGAATGTATTACCATTAGAATAAAAACTTTTAAAAATTAAATTAGGCCATCTATGTACCTGGAAATTTAGCACCATTTAAACACTCATACCTGAACAGTGAAAAATATCCCTATTTAATAGCAACATAGCTGAAGTTCGTAATGGTGCATACCATCAAGAAAACAGGAAAGAAAATATAATTCAATATAGCTGAATGTGTTCATTTAAATACTGTAGCTATTAAAGAAGTAATTCAGCTTTTGCATTACATAAGGCTAGCACCTCCTCATATTTGACCTTTTCACATTGAACATTTTAGCTTAAAATACAGTTTAAAAAAATATGTTTATCCTTTTGACTTTTGAGTAGAATTCACATGGCATAGGTCATTGTTCTTCCTTTGGATTTTATGGCCCTGCTTTGGGGAAGGGGTCTGCTGACACCCCTTAGCATCTGAGGCAAGACACAGACAATGGCTAGTTAGAACCAGACTTCGTAATTCCAGTTCTGAAGCCATCTCCAGCAGCATTTCGTAGGCAAGTGGCCTTGTCAGCTTGTATTTTAGGAAACCATAGTGTAGGTCTTTACGAATAGGAAGCGCTGTTTGAAGCAATAAGGATTTCCTTTATCCGCCACTTAGAAGTTGCAAAGACTGATCTGAAGGCCACAGAAAGGAGAAGGATGCAGTTTCATTGGAAAGAGACCACAGAAAGATAAAAGCCCAGACTGAAAAGTCACATTAAGATTTTTGTTCTCCTGGTAGACTGATATTAAACCAGTGGTAGCCAACTTCTCATGCAACTCTGTTCTTTGTTCATGATTTTCAATGGTCAGTCTCTGAACTGAAATAAAAGGAAGAACGTTAAAATATCAATCTTTAAAATGATTAACATTAAAATCCAATGTCTTTCAAGTGCCATTGGAAAAGGAAAAAAATGAATGACAGGAGAAAAAAGCCAAACAAAAGACATAATGGAAAGAGAGGGAAAGTAAAAATTAGGAAGTGAGAACTAGTAAAGAAAACCCGTCTATACTACTTTGAACTACTGCCCTGGAACTGAGAGAAAGGAATACAGAAAAATGAAAATTAATCCATAATTGACAACACTGATGTTGTCTATGTAAAACAAAAGGTCAGACTATGATCCACAAGGTCAGTTTAATTCTTTATCAGACTACATGATTACATCATTGCTTTTAATGTAGTGTAAACTATGATTTTACAGTGGACAACACATGCAGGATGGTCTGCTTTATTTACATACTGTTGGTGGTTAACAGTGAGCACTGAAATAAGACAAAAGAATGAAAACTGGTATTTATCATTTGAGGACAGGGCTATACAAACAAAAAGAAAATGCTCCTTTGTGGCAGAGTTGGAGTAATAGCTAAAGTATGAATCAACAGACAGGGTAGTTCTCCAGTAACTTAATATGGACATAGTTTTGCTCTCCATATTCACGCTATGCACAACCTTACTCCCTAAGGAGTTATGCAAGGTGTAAAAGCCCTTCTAAGAAGTGAAGTTGTTACTGCAAGGTTTGTGTATATCATCAAATGCCTTCTCCCTTCCACAGATGTCCTGTTAAAGAATCAAAAGCAAGCCACTGGTTCCAGCATTCTTAAAGCACTACGTGTACACACAGACCAAAAACACTGCTTTCACAGTTTTTCCTTGACTTGTAGTAACCCTCATTCAGTATCCCTGCAATGCCAGGCATCTGGCTCTGTCCACCCCCCGTGCCTCTGTATCTGCCCCAGGCAACTACAGCTCATGAGTTTCTTCTGCAGCTCTCTTCTGTCCTCACAGCTGTGCGTCACTGGCATGGTGTGGTCCTGAAGACAAGAGCTATCTGTAAAATATTTGAGGCTGTTAAAGTACAGCTGTCTGAGGAACATTTTCTTTTGTTGCTTCCTTTTTTTAGAGAAATATATAAAATGGTCTTGTTTTGTAACTTTTAGAGAATACTGAGAAAAACATCATTCCTTTTCCATTAAGTAGCATACACTAGCTTTACACTTTAAGCCTTAATGAACCCTTACTCTGTTATACAGACACTACAGCAAAGAAGTTTGACATTTGAAGAATAATTTAAAGTAAAGCTCAAGAATAGCTTGGTCCCCCTCCTCAAACCGACCTTGATGAATAGACACATTATCCTCCTGAAGCAATATAACTACTGAAGTGGATCTTCCTCAGTAGCTTCAATCTACTACCCACCTGAATGAGATTTAATTTGCTATTTATTGATCATTTACTCTTTTGTGTACGCTGATAGCTGGCATGTATAACAAAGCAGCCTCTTTGCCCTCTTCCTTACACTGTCAAGACAGTCACCAAACTGGTTGTGCTCCTCAGCAAACATGAAAGCCCATACACAGTCCTTTCTAAGTGAAGCACATTTAGTTGAACTTTGATATTGTTTCTAGAGTCTGGCTAGTTCAGGACTAAAAGAATAAATCTCTTTCTGGAGAACTGTATGTGTAAGATGCCACAGTATTTACCCTGAACACAGTCCTGATGACACTGAAGTAGAAAGATGTCATCCTTGTTATCAATGCAGGTCCAGGTACAGACTCAGATTTTTCTTGAGACTTTTTCCAGTTTTGTAATCAGCAAGCTGTAATTCCGACTCTACTGCATTATGACAATATTTGCAGCGTTTTACTGCATATCTTTCTAAGCACTGAGGAAGATACAAAAAATTAGTAACATGTATAAAGTAGGAGAGTTAAACATGATATTCCTTTTCTATTAGTTACCATACTTTAATCAGTGTTATTCAGAACATATATGTTTGTTCTAAGTATCAGTTCTATGCACTGTATTCTATATAGCTATTTACATCATCGATATCTCTTTTCTATACAAAATTGCTATAAGGTCAATTTTCTAAAATGGGAAGAAAAAAAAGGGTTTTTTTAATTAATTTCCTAAATGGTATTCTTGATTAAAAGAATCCATTTTCAAAGGATGTTTCTGTAAGCAGATTCAAAACTAAAGGAGAAATTGGAAGAGAAGTTACGGTCTCCGGATTTTCATTGAAAAGCTACACCAAGTTCTCATTCAATTGAACTTTCCAAAGATGTTCATTTTTGTTCAAAAAGCTACTTTTTTCTTTGTCCAAAAAGTGGTACTATTACAAACTTCAGCTTCTCTTGATGTTAAACATTGCTAGTCATGAAATGTACTCCCTACATGAGAAATTCTTCGTCATGTAAAACAGTTGCAATCATTCTGCCTACAACCAAGACTACGAGCCAAGACAGAAATGCCAAGAGGGCTGCCCAAGTTAAACAGGATATGGCAAGTATCTACGGTATGCTCACTTTTTTACTTGCTGCCTGAGGGAAGGTGGTACAAGCTACTGGTGTAGCCTAAAGCAACCGTGAGTGTTGCTAACGCCAGCAGGATACTAGCCCACTGAATTCCTACCATTAACACCATGCAAAAGTGTCCCACAACATCGCGGGCTTCTGCTTATATGCCTGAATTGGATCTGCACTGCTTTTCATGCTCTTGCTCAGTCCAGGAAACTACAGAAATAAGCAAATTCTCAGGGACCCAGATTATTGAAATCTTGAACTAAAGTAAATTAGGCAGATTTGCAAGCCACACAATGTGTGAGAGAATGTAAAATCATCTAGATTGGAAGGGACCTTTAAGATCATCGAGTCCATCCATCAACCAAACACTGCCAAAACCACCACTAAACCATGTCCCTCAGCATCACATCTACCTGTCTTTTAAATAGCTCCAGGGATGGTGATTCCACCACTTTCCTGGGCAGCCTGCTCCAATGCTTGATAACCCTTTCAGTGAAGAAATTTTTCCTAATATCCAGTCTAAACCTCCCCTGGCACAACTTGAGGCCATTTCCTCTCATCTTATTGCCTGTTATTTGGGAGAAGAGATCAACCCTCACTTCTCTACAACCTCCTCTCATGTAGTTGTAGAGAGCGCTGAGGTCTCCCCTCAGCCTCCTTTTCTCCAGGCTAAACAGCCCCAGTTCCCTCAGCTGCTCCTCATAAGACTTGTGCTCTAGACCCCTCACCAGCTTCATTGCCCTTCTCTGGACATGCTCCAGCACCGCAATATCTTCCTTGTAGTGAGGGGCCCAAACCTGAACACAGTATTCAACGTGGGGCCTCACGGGTGTCAAGCACAGGGGGGCAATCACTTCCCTAGTCCTGCTCACCACACTATTCCTGATACAAGCCAGGATGCTGTGGGCCTTCTTGGCCACCTGGGCACACTGCTGGCTCATATTCAGCTGACTGTCAACCAACACCCCCCAGGTTCTTTTCTGCCAGGCAGCTTTCCAGCCACTCTTCTCCAAGCCTGTAGCACCGCATGGGTCTGTTGTGACCCAAGTGCAGGACCTGACACTTGGCCTTGTTGAACGTCATACCATTGGCCTCGGCCCATCGATCCAGCCTGTCCAGATCCTTCTGTAGGGCCACCCTACCCTCAAGAAGGTCGACATTCCTGCCTAACTTGGTGTCCTCTGCAAACTTACTGAGGGTGCACTTGATTCCCTTGTCCAGGTCATTGATAAAGATATTAAAGAGAACTGGCTCCAGTACTGAGCCCTGGGGAACACCAGTTGTGACCAGCCACCAACTGGATTTAACTCCATTCACCACAACTCTTTCGGCCCAACCTTCCAGCCGGTTTTTAACCCAGTGAAGCATATGCCCATCCAAGCCATGAGCAGCCACTTTCTCCAGGAGAATGCCATGGGAAATGGTGTCGAAGGTTTTACTAAAGTCCAGGTAAACAACATCCACAACCTTTCCCTCATTCACTAAGAGGGTCACTTTGTCATAGAAGGAGATCGGGTTTGTCAAGCAGGACTTCCTTTCATCAACCCATGCTGACGGGGCCTAATCACCTGGTTGTCCTGCATGTGCCACATAATGGCACTCAGGATGATCTACTCCATAACCTTCCCCAGCACCAAGGTTAGAATGACAGGCCTGTAGTTCCTCAGATCCTCCTTCCAGCCCTTCTTGTGGATGGGCGTCACATTTGCTAACCTCCAGTTAACTGGGACCTCCCCAGTTAGCCAGGACTGCTGATAAATGATGGAAAATGGCTTGATGAACACTTCTGCCAGCTCCCTCAGTACCCTCGGGTGGATCCCATCTGGTCCCATAGACTTGTGTATGCCTAAGTGCTGTAGCATGTCCCTCACCATTTCCCTCTGGATTGTGGGGGCTTCATTCTGCTCCCCACTCCTGTCTACTAGCTCAGGGGGCTGAGTACTCAGAGAACAACTGGTCTTACTATTAAAGACTCAGGTAAAGAAGGCATTAAGTACCTCAGCCTTCTCCTTATCCTTTGTCACTATATTTCTACTCCCATCTACTAAAGGATGGAGATTATCCTTAGTCCTCCTTTTATTGCTAATGTATTTATAGAAACCTTTTTTATTGTCCTATGAATATGAAATAATCAATGTTGTATCTCTACCTGATTCTGCCCAGCCAGCCCCATCACACCATTTTAGTCCAAGACTTAGGTCAGCCCTTGCTTTGCCTCTCTTCATTATGATGGGTCACCTTTTTACACTTGACCAATGCAAAAGAGGTGCTGTGCTCTATATAGGTGGAACTCAATTCACCAAAATACCTACATCTGGCACATAAATATCCATTTCTAGTACCTGGCTGCCAAAATCATTCTATTTGAGTACCCAGTTTTGAATGTTGACCTAACAGTGTTTCCCTCACAGTGTTGCCAATAAATCTGTTACTGATTTTTGTCTGTATCCAGACCGTAATTCCTCTTTGAAATATGTTCCTCTGTTTAACTAGACATTGTTAAATAGAAATGCTGTAAGGTGATCATTACCATTCAGTTTTTTACTGTAAAATTAACACCTGGATGGTAGGTTTGCAACGCAAGAGGGTTGGCAAAAGGGTGATGCTTGATAGCTGGTGTAAATTTAGCATAATTGTCACGAACATCCAAGATTTTGACGTCTAAATGTGACCAGTGTGAAGCAGATCTTTTCAGAAGCTTGAGCTGTTAAATGAGTGAAATGACCATAGAGTTTATAAACTTAATGACCCTTTTTTTTTTTTTGACAAATCTGATTCTTCAGTGCTTTAATACTAGACTACTCGTTTGTTGGCTTTTTCTCAATTCTGTTTTTGCTGTCTCCCCGTTCTGTGCACACAGCATCTAGCACCTACCCTGGAATTCACTCCCCCTAAATTCATAGTGCTCTATCTTGCTTTTAATCCATTATTGACAGCAGGAGGAACAGTGTCATAGCATGTCACAATGAATCCTCAGCAGATTCTGAAAACAACTGAGAGAAGACAATGCATTCCCTGCAACTGCCCAGACTGCCTCTCTGGTGAGAATACCATCTAAAAATAACAAAGATGCTGCATATTTATGTTCACAGGAGATGGACAGAGATTTATAGCTTATTTTTAATTCAGTAACCACTTCAGACAGTAGCATGCTTTGACTGCAACCAGTCAGTGGCCTAGATGTTTCACATCCCTTGAGTGGTTCCTGAACCTCCATATCCCATTACTTATTCCCTACGATAGGTAAACCCTCACTTTGTTACACTGTGTTCATTTCTATATCTTACTTGCCAAATTTAATAATAATGAACCCACGTAACATGTATGTTTTAAGTTTAGTGATTGTGTCCATAGTAGCTGTTTAATTTTCCCCATAAGAGTGCTCCTTGAAAGTTTTTATTCAAAAAACCAGAATGACAGTGCTTTGGATTAAATGAGCCAGATCTTCAGCTATGGAAGGATAATTTTGTTTCATTTCAGTGGGACAATGTTGTTCAAAAGCCAGTTCCCCTGACACAGAGGATCTTCCCTGACTTCATCTCTCCTGTTGGACTTTTCCACTTTGTAATTAGATATTCACCGGGTAAGAGGGAAACAAAGAATAAAGAAGAAGGGAAAAAATAAGCCCTTTGTAGAGGTTCCAGTCGTCTGGTCCAAGGAATATTTAATTATTTAGGCAAAGTGGAACTACTTCTCTGGAGAGGCTGGGAGAGTTCCACCACATCGGTTACGGTCCAACAGAGAAAATGGACAGAGGAAACCCAGTATATAAATCTCAACAAGGAAAGAGGTGCCTGCTTAGGTCCTTCGAACAACACAAATAATTATGCTTACTAAGTGAGCTGAGAAGGAAAGACATAGTTGATTAGAAAATTAATTCTCCGTAATTAGATGTTTCATATTTCTTTAAAATTATTGTTCTATTCTAAATTATTCAGGTAGCTGTCAAGGAGGGAAAGCAATGTGAAATTCATCAGATTTAATGCGCCTGTTCCTGTAACAAATACAGGACATTTGTTGTGATGGTTTGTCCTAAATTATGTTACACAAACTTTTCTAATCTTTAACAAAGTTAGCAAAAGCCTGAGGGGGAGGTACCCTAAAAAGAAAAAGAAGAAGAAGAAGGTATTTCTGACAGAGGGAAGATTTTTAAAGCGAGGTTGATTAATTAGTGGTGTTACATACACTGTGTACCTTTACCAGTGACATGGGCTGAATCCAGCTGATAGGTCAAATGCACAAGTGAAGTTTTAATGAAAACAGATGCCCAGAGGATCCTAGAGCAGCTGTGTCTGCCCATCACTCCACGTGTGGAACATCTTCCCGTTGCTTCACAGTGCTGCACTCCCCCACTTCCAAGAAAGCAGGGGCCTCTTAAAACAAGGTTGAAAGGAGAAAGGCTTGCTAGTCAGCTGGCAACATATCTGCATTTTTAAGCTAGCCTGGATACAGCCGAGGAGAGCTTAGTTTTTGCTATGTGACTGACCTCTCTTAGCCAAGTTCATAGCAGTGTGAGCTATCAAATATGACAGGGTCTTGGCAAGAATTTGCATGCTTTTGGCTGAAATCTCTTCCAATCCCAGCTGGGATCAATTAAACTAAATAATAGTTCTTGCAATAACTAGTTCCTACCACACTCTTCAGAAATTGCTTAGTGTTCAAATGTAAATACTGTTAAGTTCATACCTTGCTTACCCTTCCCCCACTTTGAAGAAACTGTGAGAGAATTACAAATCTAAGATTTTTAAAGCAAGCTCTTAAAGGTTGAATAAGGAAGAAACATGGCATGTGCAGGCATACATTCTTGTCTTCTGGTTTGCCATCGTGAAATCCATTAGGCTTATATCCTAAATATGAATAAAAACCCCACCGCACATTCATTTCTCTAGACTTCACATTAAATGTGGGTGTCATTTTCCATAATTTCTTAGTAAATAGTAAATTGCTAAGTAAATTACTTAGTAAATTGCGTAGGGTGGTGAGGCACTGGAACAGGTTGCCCAGGGAAGTTGTGGCTGCCCCATCCCTGGAAGTGTTCAAGGCCAGGCTGGATGGGGCTTTGGGCAACCTGGTCTAGTGGGAGGTGTCCTTGCCCATGGCAGCGGGGTTGGAACTAGATGATCTTTAAGGTCCCCTCCAACCTAAACCATTCTGTGATTCTATGATTCTATAACAGGTCTAACTGAACTGTTATCAAATCCTGCCTTCCAAATTTGGAGTAATTGACCAAAAAAACATCTCTTGTGCTATAACTCAAGTGTTTTCAGGAACAAGTAGTGTTCACATTAGAACAAGGAGCATTTAAATTCAAGATCAGTATTTCCTAGTGATTTTACTACTGTATGGAGATTTTCTCTGAGCAAAATGAATGATCAGCCTCAACTTTTAAAAGATGCAAAACAATGTAGCTGGAGCAAACACATGAATGTTTTTCATTGTGACTGAAAAGCACAATTATTTTCCATTCAAGTAAAAAAAAAGCTATTTTTTATAATCTAATCCTCAGATCTCTCCTGAGAGGAGCCCATGCTAAAACCATGCATCCAAACAGATACTTTCTCTAAAGCCAGACAGTATTTGTGCAGCTGTAAAGTCCTTGATCAATACAATACTTTCTTTTTCTGTTTGTTTGTTTGTTTGTTTGTTTTAATGTAATGTGGTTTTTACATGTTAGATTTACAAAACCTGAAGTAACACTAAGAAAGCACTTGTTCTGCTAGGCACTTGAATGCAGTTGGATCGCTAAGCTGCTTAAAGGCCCTCAATGAATGGAAGCCAAGATTTTTATGATCCTGTGAAATGTCCAGTACTATCCTGGAATAGTGTGCTGTTTTGTCATTGCATTCCTTGGGTAATGACTTTCCCCACCAAGTATTCCCCCCTTATTTGGGGAGCTGGAATAGCCTATCCAGCCTAGGCTCTATCCACTACGTCCTGCTAACCTGACAGTCCTCCCTAGGAGCTTGCAGAGCTTCTGCAAGCAGTCAGGTTTTAAACACTGTTAAATTTTACAGGTATAAGTTCTGAAAATAATGGCTCACTTTAAATAAGCAGTATGAATAACAGAAAGCCTGTAACGCCATCTAACTTCAGAAATAATTCCTTAGCTGAAGTCAGAGAATGGCTGAAGGCACCAAGCTTGTCAGTTAAGTCCTCCTCTGTAAAAAGATTGGTAAACATGACGTTGCAAGGTCCTAAATTTATTGTTTTTACATAACCTTGGAGAATATGCTCATTTCTCTAGGAAGAGAGTTTATTATAGTTGCCAGTACTGAATGGTTCAACAAGACAGCATATGGGGTGAAATCTAGACAACTTCTTCTGCCTCACAGGAGGATGTAGCCTTTGAGACCGATAACGATATCATTCAGTGGGTGAGGATTAAACATTGGAAGTGTTTGCCAGTGCGTGCTTTATTTTTTGTAGGAAAGAAGTTAATCCCCAATATCAGCACATTTTAGTGATATGATTCCACCTACCATAGCCTGTCTACTGGTCCAAACATTTGTTTAAAAACTGTTTTAAAAAAATCACATTCCTGTGTAAAGTAAATCTCTATTCCAGTAAACTTTCTAATGTAGGATGTGCCATGCAAAGTTACAGTTACCCTTTTAAGGGGAAACTTCCACAGTGAGCTTGTAGGATTACCTCCTGCCCAGAAACCAAGTGACCTGACAGCAACTAGGGAATTCAGCTCTTTATTTTATATATATAAAAATCAGCTTCCATTCTTAGAATCTCATCTCTACACCAAAGAGATGTCATGCATTTAAACATCACTTTGCTGTTTCTGAATCAGCCCCAAAGGGACTGCCCCAAAGACAGAGTAGTTCCCCAGGAGGAAAAAAAAATCACAGCCCAACAATATTTTCCCATTGTTTCCCAGCCTATGCCTGGCAACCTTCTGACGCTCTTTTCAGACTGCATTCTAGGCAAATGTTTCCATTAGACTCACAGATGAGGCAGGCAGGTATCTGGATAACAAAGCAAACATTTCTAATGGGTAACCCAAACCAGGTCCCAGACTCATCCTGTATCTGCTGGCCAGCTATGCTCTCCAGAGACCCATGGCATCACAGAGAGACTAACCCTTGAAAGAGACACCAGATCTTCTTAGAATCATAGAACCATAGAACCGTCTAGGCTGGAAGGAACCTTTAAGATCTTTGAGTCCAACCATTGACCTAACACTGTCAAAACCACCACTAAACTATCCATGTCCCTCAGCACCACATCCACCCGTCTTTTAAATATCTCCAGGGATGGTGACTCCACCACTTCCCTGGCAGCCTGCTCCAGTGCTTGATAACCCTTTCAGTGAAGAAATTTTTCCTAATATCTATCCTGAAGCTCCCCTGGTGTAACTTGAGGCCATTTCCTCTTGTTCTATCACTTGTTACTTGGGAGAAGAGACCAACCCCCACTTCTCTACAACCTCCTCTCATGTAGTTGTAGAGAGCGATAAGGTCTCCCCTCAGCCTCCTTTTCTCCAGGCTAAACAACCGTAGTTCCTTCAGCTTCTCTTCATTCTTGTGTTTGTGTAGACCACACCATAAGAACTCTCCCAGTTAGACTGAGGTTTTCCATGTCCCCTAAAGAGTGCAGGTAGACAAAGAAAGGAGCATTACAATAGCTGAAAGCAGATACAATAAGGTGGAATGAAGGACACTGAAAGGGTTTCAGTGTTGGGGAAAGAGTGAGTATGACAGTCTTCAAGAAACAGAGCTAGACAAACAAATTGACATGTGTGATGTGGGGAAAACAAAAGCATATGGGCTTAGAGCAGTGAAACACAGGTATGAGATAGCCAAACAGATTACTCAGCTGTCTAAAACATTTAGTAAGATATTATTATGGTACACCCAGGAACCATGAAGTGGGAAGGCATTAGATTCTGCTATAAATTACCATAGATCATACAGTGTAACAGACTTACTCCAGATTTTCACCTGTGTGGCTGTTTCAAAACATAGGAGCGTGTGGAGAATGGGAGAGGAATTAATCGAGGGATGCATAGTACGCAGCCTGTCATCTGTACTTCGCAGACACAATAGCCAGCACTCAGAAATCAAGATAGATGGCCAAATCAGAAGGGCCAAAACAGTGTAGCAATACATAGTACAAATGAGAAAAAAAGAACAGAAAGCTGCAGGGAAGGGCTCTGCAGCTGAAGCAGAGAGCACAGCTCAGCCCCTTGCCCACTGAGCTGCCGCCTGTGCCCAGCCTTGTCCCCCCAGCCAGGGACAAGATGGCCGGACCTGCACCTGCTGGGGGGAGGCTTCTGGGAGATTGGTGAGGAAGAGGCAGAAACAGCAGGAAAAGGAGCAGGGGATATTCCCCCTCCCAGCATTGATGGGAGGAGGGAGGGGATGCACTGAGGAGCCCCTTCCCTTGTCCCTTTGTGCTCCGGGTGCTGCTCTGACACCTTCCCTCTGGCTCTGTCTACCCCTTGCTTTCCCCTAGTCTGGCACCACTCAGAAATTACTTTCCTGACTGAGAACAATGAAAGGAATAAGAATCAATCGTTCAAACCACAGCAGATGTTGTGTAGACCAAAACAAATCCAGACCAGCTGTCAAGGCACGCGGACCAGAAGGCAGCGCGTTACCTGAGGCAGGGTACAGCATTGCTCCCTGCCATGGGAAATGCAAGTTACAATCATGACAGATGAGCTGGAAGAAGAAAGCATAATTTTACCTACTGCACACTGGTCAGTCACATGTGCCAGCAAAATTTCCAGTAATGGCTGAAAGGAGTCAAAGTTCATACAAAGAATAACAGATAAGGAAAAGGGGAACCTGTGTTTTTGGGTAGGGAGTTGATCACGTTGCAGCTTTGAGAAGAACATAAGATTTGTCCTTAAACGAAGGGCAATAAAACAATAAAATGGGGTGAGCACCTGAAAAAAAAAGAGGTTTAAGGGCACAGAAAGTAGAATGACATGCTGTTGTCTTCATTTTCATTTAAAGAAACCCAGAGTGAAATCAAAAGTGTTTGTAAAATAACTCTGTCTCTGTCTGTGCACCATCCTTTCTCCTGCTCTTGCTCTCAGCCCAGCAGCTTGGCATGGGGCTCTGCAACGACGCTACGCAGTCTACAGGAAAAAGCTTTTTGCTTTTCATCCTTTCTGAGGCTGGCGGTGTGCTCGCAGGCACGCACAGGCACGCACAGGCGTATGCTGGGATCTCTCCCTTCCCGCTCCCCCCAGCTCCGCACGGAGCACTCAGTCCACCTTCAGACCCTCTGCTTCATCCAGACCCAGAGTGCTGCAGCCGGGAAAAGCACGCCGGCCCTTCAGCTGTGCTGCCCGCTGACTTTGGAGGAAAGTAACGTGCAATGCATGGTAGCCTACAAGCAAATAAAACAGCTCCTGTCTTTTACAGTCATTGACAAAGAGGCTAAAAGTCAGTTGGGAAGCTATGGAATATTACATATCAGCAATATGTGGAAAGAAGCTCAAAAAATATTTTCTAATTGATACCATGTGTATTAATCTATGTTCTACATTAACTCTCTTCTAATAAAAGATCCACATTACACCCTCAATAGAAAAGTAGAGTTTATAATCTTAGTAGGTATTTTTATATGTTTGTTTATAAAATATTGCTTACAAAAGTAAGAATTTATTGATTTTAGTATTTAGATTATTAAGGTGGAACATAAAAGTCCTGGAGAAGTGAACCCTGTCTTAGGGCAAATCTTACTACATGGCCTAAAGTGCATGGGACAGAAAGAAGAGACACGGAAGACATGTCGGAAGAAGAAAGATCTATATTATGTTATTAAGCATTCTGCATGTAACAAACTGATGATGTATTAAAATCCATCATCCAATTCCTATGATGTGTTTCACTTTAAACAGGAACCAGCAGACACAATGCCAAAATACCTTACCGAATAGCTAAGTGCAACGCGTTAGAAACAGAGTCTGGTGGAAGGAGGCAGGTTCTGTATGCATGAAAAGTACATTTGGAGATTTCCTTAAAGCCCGTGGAATGCATGCTATATTGAAAAATGTCTTAAACTCAAAATCACTACATACATTTGTTGAAAAGGAAGTAACAGCAGCAGAGTTGGTGAAAGTGAACGTATCGGTCCTGTTGCATGATCTCCTGCTGGGGCCTGGAACGGCTGTTTGACTGCCATCACTTTCATCTGTGCAAGCAGGGAGTGGAAATTGTTACCAAACCAGAAGCGCCTTGGCAACGCATGTGACAACTCCTTAGTAATTTACTTTTTCTCCAGTCTCAGGAATCCACAATACTCATACTATTCCTTTCTCGCAAATCCATCAGTCCTTCCACTGTCCACCCACGGGCTTAATACTTCAAAAACACCCGCATTTGTCCTCTCAGTTTCCTTTCAAATACCTGTTCGTCCAATAAGGATAAAATGTCCTAGCTGGGGATTTTGAAAGTAGTTTTCTAGTTGCCCTTGGTGGGGTTGAGCGGCAAGATTTAAGGTCCTGCAGTCCTTTAAAATCTGCTCGAGTACACACCAAGGGAGGGAATGCAAAGGTGGGGAGGTGGGGGCAGAGAAGAACAAAGTACTCCAGGCAAAAGGACTTTGGCTATTTTGCAAGAGCAGTTGTTTCTTGGGTGCCAGTGACTCCATGGTGCATCTCCCATGTTCTGTTAGACATACTGACAGGTGAGACAAAGATCTTCTTGCAGCAGCTGCTCTAGTTACAAGAAGAATGAGTACGCTCAGGAGGCTGGAAACTTTTAACACGCGTGACCAGGGATTTTTGCATAAGATCTGAAAGTTTTGAAAAAGGAAAAAAAAAGGTGAAAGCACTTTTTTTTCTGGTTTTCCTGAAGTTCAGCTAGCTCCCACCTTTGATTCACACAACTACATTAGAAGGACTAGAACAAGGATGAACCTTGGGAGACAGAGTCTTTGAAACATAAATAAGTGTATATGCCTGCAGAGGGAGGAGTGGAGAGTTTATCCAGCAGGTTTTGAACCCGCTGTGGAAGGGGACACAGTCCCTTCAGTCTTCATAACTGGTTCAAGTATGTTACGTCTGCCAGGGTGCTACCAGAAAAGTGCCTAAACTTGCACCGGTGTTAAAAACGTAAGTTGGAACTTTCTGTCTCGAGCCCCAGAGAGCCGTCCTCCCCCACGCAGTCAGCACTGTCCCCACCTTTCTGAGCAGGCCGTGAGTGGCAGGTGATACAGTGCAGCGCCATGCCAAGATGCTCCTCCTAGGCCAATGCCATTGCCCTGTTCAGGAGCTAGCATACCCATCCCCAGCTCAGGGAGGTCCTCAGTGCTCTCGATTGCATGGTGCAGCCATGTGCTAAATTATATTAACAAAAAGCCTTGTCCATCTTCTCTAGAGAGATCTGCTTTAGAATTAGATTATCATCCCTGATCTTTATAGGATTTATACACATGCAAATACGTGGTCCAAATCCCCCGTCCATGGTGGGTCTGGTCCATGCGATACTTCCATCTGCTCTCTGAGTTTCACCAGCAGTATGTAGAAGCACTCCTTCTCACACGTAGCCACAGCTTGGGAAGAGCTGCCACGGCCAATACTGGATCCACCCAGACTGCAATGTGCAAGGTAGAGACACTGAGAAAATTGGGATGTGGTCCGGGGTGGTCCCACCCCAGCCTGGGTATAGCTGTTCTACACTAGGGAGATTATAAATAATTTCATTTGTAAAATAGCTTTGTCATTCTCTCATTCTATAGTATAGCAAGTGAAACATATATATAGAAGTTTGAAAACTAGTACATGGTCAGGAAAATGTAAAAAGAAATCCAGTTTAAGTAGGAAATGATAAGCAAGAAAATAATTTTATAGATGTCCTAACAGCTTGCGAAGAGACATGAAGTTTCACATTTCACTGAGGAATGACATCAAAATGCTTTAATATAAACAAAGGTTGACAATTAAATGTTTTAAGGATCACAGCTATATATTAGAGACTTGAGAAAAGATTAAGAAAATAACAAAAAAAAATCCATAATTTACCATCATTTCTTTTAAAAATAGATTTGCTCATGCAAAATATATTTAGTGTTTAGAAAATAATTAAGAGTGAATAGTAACAGAACCAGAAGCTTGGCTCAATAAAGAATATATATTATGGATTTTTTCTTCAGTTCTCATTAGTCACAGAATAGCAAGAAAATGGACATTTGCCTAGGAGGTGGACATCCAGATCCCAGTTCTTATTGCATTGTTTGGGCATGAAGTGCTTAAAAAATTGAAGGAGAATTTGCAAATAGATTTAGAGCAGACATGTGTATAATTTTTGGCAAAAAGTCTGCATTCACTGAAAATTTTAATCTACCTTTGTATGATCATTAGTCTGAGATTCACAGTCTGAATTTCACAAGGAATATTATAGTAATGATCATATAACTACTTGAGTGCTTTAGCCTCCATTTGCCTGAGAAATAATCATCCAGATTGCTTGTTTCTCAATGACTAGCAATAGTCATTACGTATCAAACTGTAATGCACAATATAACGTCTTTGGTAATGCCTAATTTTGCTTAGTCATAGATCATCAGCTTGAATATATCAGTGTAAAAATATTCTAATATAGATACATTTTAAGAGTCAACAGTGGTACATATGTAATAGTGTGGTGCTGAGCCTGACCAATGTACCCTCTCTCTCTCTCAGAGCTCAGTAGCAGAGCACAGCGGCCAGATAAAAGTCAATTTGCCATCAGCTGGCTTAAAATGTGGGTAGAGTGGGAAACAACTGTGCAGAGCTGCCCACGGCATTATGCTCCATTAATTTGCAAGGTTCACCTCACAGCCATTAAAGAAAGTTTGGTGGGAATGAGGAGCCATTAGAAACCTCTTCCATCAGAAAAGTCATCATCCCCTTTCCAAGCATGATACCATACATCACATTCCTTTTCTTTTTCTTGTCAAACACATGAGAAAAATGTACCTTTTCTCATGATGAATGGTGCTTATCATCTATAATTAAAACAAAATAATCACTGTGCTACACACATATCCTCCCTTTAAGAGGATAGGTACTCAAGATGGCTATTAAATATATCACTTGGGAATCATTCAAGTACGACAGTGATGAGAGCAGTGTACAAATTAGGGTAGAACAGAAGATGCATAAATTGGGTGTGAATGAAGGATTTGTTACTGAGGTCTTCAGCAAATTAAAGAGCATTAAATAGAAAAGAGTGTAACAAAAGAAGTGTAAGACACACTGGCTACGTCCAAGTAGGGAACACGCAGCAAAGTAATATGAGTTTCATGCTGGAACCCTGTGACAGCCTGAATATACCTAAAAAAACCTCAGAGGGTCTGAGTTCCTCTCCCTTCCCCAGAGATTGTTTCCTACGTTTTCAGTAACGTTTCATTCTACAGCAATGTATATTAACTATTTGTGTCCTGATACTCCAGATAAATAATTTCATAAGAAAGTTCATACATAATTTTATGATAATATTCTAAATGAAGTCAGTTATTCTGGTACATAAGACACTTGAATGTTAAATAAGCCAGACTTTTCAAACATGTTCCGGTAATTGTCAAATGCAGTGAGTGTGACTCTTTTTTTCCAGAAGTCCTGTGCTAAGAATTCAGCTTGAAATCTATGGTGACAAAATGAACAGAATTTTGTTTAAATCTCTGTCTCTCATTCCAGAATATGACTGTGTTCAGTCGTGTTTCTCATCCAGAATAGGTGGTCTCCCTGCAGCATTGCAAGAGAGAAAAATATATGACACTAATAATATAAACTGGTGGGTGTTCTAGAATTAAAAAATGTGATGCTTATTGCTATATTTCATCATATGAGTTTTATACTTTCAGCTTTTATCTTCAGCTAATGAAAGTAAATTAAAGCTGACACTCACTGTTTTACACCATAAATTTTATTCCAGAGATGTTCTTTTATTATTGATAATTATTACTGTGGACATTTCACTTGTTTCACTAGCCTCTAGTATTTTCCTCTGTTTCACTAAAAAGAGACCATAATATTATTGCACTTATGGCCTTCTGGAATCCCTGAACTTTTCCAGAACCACAAACCTGGCTATCAAAACATAGCCACAAGTGCTCCTTGGTGAGCAATAAAATATTCCCAGCATCAGCACTGGATCCAAGCTTTTATAGACAATTACAGGATCAAATAGTTACAAGGAGCAAGATAGTTTCAAAGACTGGCTGTGGCTACCTCTGTCTGTGAACTGCTACTAGATATATACCTAGTTATGAGGAAACACAGGCATCTCTACAAATAAACAAATAGGAATAAGTTGCAGACTTCTTTGTGAAAACCAGAATAAACAAATCCTGCCAAAGCCATCTGCAGCACTAAACAAAGATTTTCTTTCCTTTAGTTAATACCTAATTTTGTGCTTCATTTCCTTAATGTTTAACACTGGAATGAAGTACTTATTCATGGGAAGGGCCTGAATTGTATTATTTTCTTTAAAACACTCAGCTTTTTTCCTTGATGAAAAAAAGAAATGTAAACCCTTTATTCCACTTATCCTTCTCTTTAGAAAGTAAACAAGTAAAGCTAAGCAATGGAAGATATTTTCCAAGCGGCACCACCTAGCTCTTTAGCAAGTTTGTCAGGCAAGACCATAGCTCTCATGTTGACTCCGCATTTCATCTGTGTTCATGTTGCCGTTGGACACACCGAGTTACCCCCCGAATCCACTGGGATGCCATTTTTACTTGACTTCTCTTTGATCCGAAAAATCTATGCATTTTCCATGGCAACGATGAGTAAATGCTTTATAGATGAGGAGGGTGTTTCATAGCCATAAAGAGGTGCCTCTCCGTGCTAACTTACCTATATAGTTCAGAAACACCAGTTCAACAACCTGTTCTAGTCTAAGTCTTACACTGTGCCTGTCACAGTGGTGTTTATATCTCGGCATCACTCAGACCTTTTGGATCTGTAGGAAGCATTATTTCTTTCTGTAGAGAAAGTGAGTTGGTTAAATACACTTTTGCAACAAAAAGGTCAACAAGAGAAAAATTCTGGAGGACTTGGGTGACAAAGTTATTTCATAAGTTTGGGTCATGCTGCACACGTAGTTTGGCTAAAAAACATGGGGAGACATTTTCAAAAGTAATGAATCATTTTCCTTGGCTAAAATGTTTCGTCTTGTCATTTACCAAAACCTTTCTTTTTCACATCAGTCTCTAGCAAACAACTCCAAATTGTATTCAAAGATGTGATGCTTAATCTCTGTCCTCCTCAACAGACAGGGTTTACAAACAGTCTGCATTGTTCTGTAGTACAACACAAAAGCCCTGCCGCAGGGAATCCAAGATTTCTTGCCGTATCTCGCAGAAGCCCAAGGGCACGGCATATCACGAGGACTCTCTGACCCTCCGTCGGGGACGCTTCCACGTCAGACTCCCTTATCTTCCCTGCCACTGTGTAAAACAACGCCGGGTGCTCCTGGGGGCTGACCCAAGGCGGTGAAAGGTGCACCTGCGAAACAAGGCTCCGCTCACCTCACTGCTTGGCACCACCGGCTGCAAAATGCCCTGCTCCAACCCGCCTGCCTTGTCATCAGCACCCTGCAGGGAGTATCCTGCTCCTCCTCCCTCCTCCCCGCCAGACCACCACGCTGGTCAAGGCACTTGATGCTGACTGCGTGAGAGCAGAGGGAGCAAAGAGGCTGAGCCTAGTCATCTTGGCTAACGCACTGCAGAATGGGAGTCCTAAGCCAGACCAGCAGAGACAGTACAGGACCTTTTACTGAATTCAAACAGGAGTGGAATGACCTAAGCAATAAAATTGCAACTGTATAAGCAGCGCTAAGGTATCTGGCTAGCCGTATGCCTTAATTAAATAACGTTTTAAACATCTAAGCAATACGTACCTGCACTGTGTAAAGTGCCACCACTGTTAGAAACTGCAGGGGCAAGGGGGGAACAACACCTTTTTCAGAAGTTGTCTCCTCATTATCTAAAATCCATGAAAGGATATAGCATCTGTAACTCATGAATAAAGGTTAATCCCAGACAATTGTAAATGGAAGGTTTCAGGTTCTCTTTTTTTACTTTCACAGGCCTTGAAAGCTCTGATTTAAACACAAGAACCACAGCTAATGATGACCAAACCTGAGGTGCTGCCTGCAATGACACATGTACAGTTTTAGTTACTTTCACACTAAGAAATGTGAGATTTTGGTGGGGTTATTTTAAAATGAAATGATATCATAGCTTTTGAGGTCTGAAAGTTTCCTACCATTTGTCAGTTTAATAAACTGAAGATTTTAATAGAGATCTTTTAACAACACATGCTGTACTCTGAAGGTGTGAATATTTCCTAACTAGCCAAGTTTATGCACAGCTCACACAGGAAACCCATAGGTTTCTTTGCAGCCTGACAGTGAAATTTAGCTATAACTGAGTAATATTAATAAAAAGTTAATCTTTAGGACATCTGCTCCACACACTGAAAGGCTTGGGTCATGCTTTAGAAGCAAAAAAGTAAAGGTACGTTAAATTAGGCTTCTAATTCCTCATTTAGGATGAGTAATTTTTCAAAGACCCTAAGTGTCCACAAATCCCAAGACAGTTTGCTGGCTGTCTCACACTCTTGAAAGGCAAGCCATTTCATTCAGAAGCCTCAATATAAGATGAAATCCTAACTTTAAGTTGCATTAAGGGCATTGTAAAAATTATCTTCTTGGTACTGAAAGAGAAGCATTATCAAAGAAAATAACGCAAAAATAAAAGACCAGCTAAACCTTCCAAATGCATAATTTAAGAAAAGACTCCATCTGCCTTCATAGATCTGTTGTTAGTGCACATTTCAGCTAATGCAGTAATAACCCATAAGATGTATGTTATACAAATATAGTCTTTTTCCCTGTTACAACCGAAACTCTGTGGTGTGGATGGTAGATATGCACCAAGAGGGAAAATGTTGGAATTTGACCAGAATTTTAAATTTCTATAGAAAACCGCGTGTGAGAAACACGACACTTCACCAGTACAAAACAACCCCAAACTTCACTTACTAAAGCCATTTTCCCCTTTGACCCATCGTAAACAGCGCACTGCCGCAGCATGAAGAAGTTCATAGAGGCCTCAGCACAGCATGTTAACATATATGAAAAGGTGATGACTACTCGTTCGCAACTCACAGAGTTTATTGAAGAAATCAAGGACAGAAGCAATGCTGCTGACTCCATTTCACTGGTGGAAAACTCAGGTGCAAAGAGGGAGAGGATGGCACGGACATTACCCCATTAGCTTGCCTTGGAGCTTTTGCCTGCGGCTGAGGGCTGGCCTCCAGGAAGGCTGAGCATGCTGGCAGCAGCTCAGCTCTGCCCGGGTACTGCCTGACGGACACCGTCAGCACCCTCGCTCCACTTCTGCTGTATCGCAAAGGAAAAAAGAACAAATCATAATCCAGGGAAAAGGCCTGAAAAACTCAGCCCAGGAACTGGCTAAAGTAGATGCTTCAAATGGAAGCTGTTGGACCAAATCACTTAAAAGTTATTGCTAACAACAACAACAATAACTTTTTTGGCAGGGTGGGTGAGGAGGGAAAAAGTATGATTTATTGGCACTTGTGTTTTATACATAAAAGTGCCTAATTTTAATAATTTTCCTATTTTTATTGCCTGAGGTGCTGAAGATATATAACCTATTTTTTCAGACCACATCAACACGATGAGAACATATTTCAAAATTTTACAGAGTAATCAAGCTGGGATCTACGAGTTATCAACAAAATGCCAGCTGAAACAAATCCATCAGCTTTAAAATATGCTTCGTATTTAGCTGGGCAAACCAAATACCTCTGAAAAAAAAACCCCATCATTCAGTTTGCAATCAGGGTTCTTCATGATGAAACTGAACTTTCTTTTCAATTCTCTTGGAAATTTGGAATTACATTATTTTTTTCCAGGACAAGCACTGCAGCTAAGACACCCCTGGTTTTGCTCACACTGTGATCCGCAAGTGGGTAAGCAGAAAGAGCAAGCACAAGTACTTCTTTGCTTTCCTTTTTGTCACCCTCCGTCACCAAGACATTGAAAGTTCAGGTGAATTTCTGTCATCTGCATTTAGAGACATGTAGGCCACTAATGTCTTGGAAGACCGTAAACGTGCCACTGTCAGGGAGATGCTGGCTGTAGGAAATAACACTGATGAACATGCCGGAAGGTGGAAATAACATTTCTCTCAGAACAAGACGTGAACAGCAAAAGAGATATGAACAAGTATGAAAGTAGCTGGGATTTGCCTTAGAGAAGATGCCTTGTAGCTGAAATTCAGATTAAACAAATAAAACTATCTACTTCAGCTGTGAGATTTTAGATCTGTGGGGCTCCTCTGATATCTGTGATAGGGTTATACTAACCACTATGTGCCTAGAAAACATGCATTTGTCTAGAGCCTTTTTGTGAAACAAAAAACTCAAGTAGAGCTTAGTGACTGCTGTTGCTGCCCTTATGCAACATTGTGTGTTTCATTCCACAACTTTCTCTTAGACTACCAAGCAATCATCCAAGTTAAATATCCCAGCCTTTGTTGCCTCTTGACACTGTGGGTGTCTAGTTTAATTTTCATATTTCTGGTGCTGACTGCAGTTAGAGATGACTAGTCCGTCAGTATGGGTCTCCTAAGGGAGGGAGACTGGTGTTGGAATAGAGGATGGACGCAGCTCTTGTCACAGCCCTGTCCTCTCTCACATCCTCTCCCCTTTTTTGCTCCATGGCCCAAACCTGTGGGAAGGAAAGAGCCATCTTGCAGCCCCACAACAGGGCAGGGGCCAAAACAGTGATCTCACGGTGGGAGAACTGGTGGTGAACATCCTCTGGCTGAAGACCAGATCAGACTGACTTCTTCCCATATCTTGCTCCATCCTCCAGGTACAGGGCAGGAGCAGGTAATGACACCAGCTCCTCCAGGCACCATGTTTTAAAAAATTGTCAGCGGTGACTGCACTTGTGTTGGACACCAACACCTCAAGCAAGGGATGTCCAGAGGATGCCCACCCAGCCAGGTTCCTCCTCACCATCCTCTGCTGTCCTGTTCAGGCATCCACCACAGGAACTGTCAGCTTAACGAATCATCATGATTTGAGATGGGAAGCTGGAAGAGGGGGTGGGTAATTTTGATGTTGTACTTTGCAGTCTTATATCCCACTAAGCCCCATTTAAGGCACACAAGTAATTTTTTTAAAGCTGGTCCTACATGCTGGTGTTTCATATTTAATGGTTCTCTTGCTACATTTCCAAAAGAAATACGAGTCTCGCTTGAAAAGGGAGGGATTTCAGATATATCAGGGAAGGACTTGCTTTTCAATCGTCTTAAAGGCAGCTGTGCAGTCCAAGTGGAGGCTTTGGCAGAAGTCTGAGTGCGGTGGTAATACTGCCCAATTCAGACTTTTTTTCTTTAATGGAAAATGATGGAAAGTCCTGCTTTAACAAGATTCAGACACTGGCTCTTGGAAACAGGCTTTGGTAACCAAAATAAAAAGGATCTCAGAAACTTTAATGGCCTCCTTCACTAAAGCCTAGCCAAGTACTTGCGTTTAATAATTGAAGCTATCGGTTTACTTTGACACAATGGATCTAAATCTACTCTCCAATACAGACACAAAATCCCCTTGGCTTCACTGTCTGTAGCCAGAATTCAGTGCAATATATTCGTAAGAAATGAGACAGTGATGTTAACTACAGTAATTTTGTCATTATGGTTAGAAGATGAGGTGGCAGCTGATAATCCTCACATCCTGGCGCTGATGTGGTGTTTATAGTTGTCAATGAATCACCGTGACTTCAGGTAGCTGACAGGGTCCCCTGTGTAGCTGAATGAGCTGCATGGAAAGATCCCACATCTGTCCCCACCTGTTCCCATGAAACCCTGCGAACTTCCTGAGAGGTGATAAAGACTTCACCGTAGGCCAAATGTGTCCTACTAGATAAACTCAGAATCTGGCCCAGGAACATTTCATCTTGATCTCCAACATTTTAGAGAACATCTCTACTGCTGTGCTATAGAATTAAAAATATTTGAATTCTCTAGTTGAAGGAAAATATTTAATTTTTCATTAGAACAGCTGTTTCGTATTATTTTTAGAGAGAAACATTACAACTCAAGCATACATTATACTTACAGCAAACTGGATCACTGAATGCCCTGGCGTGTATAAAAGGGGCTGCAGCATCATGGCCTGGTGAGCAGTACAGATGATGCCCCTCATCTGGGTCCTTACCTCCAGAAAGTCCTCAGATCACTGAGATCTAGACTGTTAAAGAACTCCATACACTGTGCTTAAAAGACACCTTCAAAAATATTGGTTTCTAAATTAAAATATACATGCATATAACTTTCAGTCTTCTCTTGCTCTGCTAAGTCCCACTTGCTTAGCTCCCAAATGTAGAAGACCACAACTGGGCCCAGGAAAAGAAGCTGACAATGAAATTTACTGGAGTATAAAAAGTCCCTCTGTCCACTGAAACAGGAGGATTGGAACAAACACACAAAAACCAGATGTGGACCCATCCGTTCTTTCCAGCCATAGACAGCTGGCTGTTGAATTAGTGCTCCTTTTACTTAGGAATTAAACAGCTTTATACAACCTTCCTTTGAAACTTGTGGAGTACCAGTATGTTATGCACTGTAAATTTGGTAGATGGGAGTTTTGTCTATGTCTGCGGTAGCTAACAGGTTAAAGTAAAGCGAGGATAGCTGTTTCAAGCTGCAGAAGAAGAAAAAAACAGTTCTGGAGGAATATCGCACTCTTATCAGATCGGCTTTTTCCCACAAAAAGCACCAGACGTTCTCTGCCTCTGGTACGCAGCGCTGGTTTTCTGCACAGCCTGGCGGTGTCATTTGCTTACTGGATTACCACAAAATAAAATGTGCTGTTTTGTGTTAAGTGTGTGGTAACTACATGGCAGATGTATTGGAAGCCACGATTGCTATTACACAGCAACTTGCGGTATCGTTACAATATTGCTCTATGAGATAATAACAGGGGGCAAAGAGCTGCCTTGCAAGAAGGCTTGGATGAATACAGCAGTCTGACCCATTGCTTAAGATTTCAGCCCATGTCATTATCACTCTATCAGCACTAGATCAATACTGTTGGCAGCTGGGTAATTATTTTCAAATACTACAAAGGCAAGAGAAGGTTACAAAATATTCTAAAGGGCAAAATTAACTTTTGCTCAAAAAGCCATCATGAGCCATGCAAAATGCTTACGTCCTGTTTTAAATCAGGGTTTCCCGTGACCTGCCTGAGAAGTGCCCCTGCTCTTGCAAAGTTTAAAAGTGCATGGAGGAGGGCATATACTTTTTGTTCACACTGAGGACAGTTCATATTCTGGCATCAGAGAATTTGATTAAGTTTGACCAACTAATGACAAATTATAAAAAGGCAAAGGAAAATAAGCATGGAAAAAGAAAAGCAGAAGGGACCAGATCTTTGTCCAGCGTACACCAACAGAGACCTAGGAATTTCTGTGGAATTGTGCTGCATCACCCTTGCCGGTCCACTGTGTTTAATCCTTTTCATTTGGGACTAGTTACATTTCTAGAAACCTGACAGATTAACCTGCTGTCCCTTTAATTACTCTTGAAAGGATTCCTTGTTCGTGTTAATAACTCAGCTTTTAATAACAGAAATAAAAGGGTTATCTTTACTAAACCACAAAAATGGAAGTTATGCAATATTATGATTCCACTTTAGGCAAACAAGGACTTTGAAATAAGGCAGTGCATACCCATCACTAAAGTTAATACCGGATTTTTAGAGGAGCTGGCTTGTAAAAAAGAAGGAAATTTCCACCCTGCAGAGAATTACATAATTTTAACAATAGTTACTGCATTGGAACAACACAAGCTTTTTCTCCATCCCTCTCTCCCTCACACTTGTCTCTATGTTTAATGTAAATAGAAATGTTCTTAAATATTTCAGCCATTAAAAAACCCAAACAAACAAAAAAACCCAAACAAACAAAAAAACCCCACACCTCATAATTTTATTTCCATGAGCTCAATGTAGAACTACGTCTTCTTGAACCACTACAGCGTCATGTGGGACTTGCCGCTCCAGTGCTTCATGGCCCTGTTTTCATTCATGAAAGAGGCATGTTATGGACAAGAGACATGATACTGATCAAAGGAGTCCCACGATCACTGGCCAAACTGGGCCACTGACAGAAATGCAGTTGCATTTCTCAGCAAAATGGCTGGTTCTGACACGCTTTTCACACAAAGCTGCAGCTTATCCCACGGAGAGTCCTACTGTGACCAATGAACCTAATTATGTAGAAAGGCTGGGGCTCACCTAATTTTAGCTTTCCTAAAAGCTAGTCTTCTAGCCTCACTCTGTAATCAGTGAACAGAGATTGATACCTTCAGAGAGTGGTTTAGTTACAGTCGAGAACAACTAAAGTGTCAGATGTGGAGTGCCGGGGTCTGGTCCAGGGACACGGTTATCCACGGTGCTGTCCTCAGCACAGAGGGCAGCAACTTGCCCCAACAGCCCTGGTGCGTGCAGCCAGACTACCCCACAGTACAGGCTGGTGCAAACTGGTGTCAGAGAGAAATCATAACAGGAATCTCTATAAGCCTGTGCTTAAATAAATACACTTGTCCCCCGATTTATCTAAAGTCTTGTAAAACCAGAAACCAATTCAACATGGCCTGGGACAAGCTCTTTCCCACAGTCCCACTGCATGCAGTTCTGCAGGGGACATGCACGCAGAATTTCAGGGAGACCGCGGGCTCCCAGGACGGCCAAGCACAATGCTTGGTCCTCCTCTGCAATCAATGGAGAGAATCAGGCTACTTCAGAGCATTGTTCAGAAAAAACTAGCCAGCTAGCTAAAGTAGGTGCTTAGAGCTGATGTGGAAGCTTTATGTGATATGTAAACACTAATGTGGTAGGTGGTTTGGAAAAGCCAGTACAGCCATTTGAAAACTCTTCAGAAAACAGTATTCCTAATAGAAACTGCTTTGACTTAAAGTGTGGACGTGCTGATTTATGTCAAAGAGAAAGGTCCTTCTTTCTTGTAGGAAGAAGGATGGCTGTAGTGAATGCAACTTTTCTTAACCCATACCTGTTGAGGTTTATTGAAGTGCTTCATAAGAATGAGTCTCATATAATAAAAGAGGATTACAATAATTAACATGGCTATCTTGATGAGATTTTTCCAAAAGGAAGTATAAACAGCATGTGTAGATTAAATCCTAATAACAAAAGATACTGTTTTCTTAGGTTGTTAAGACTGAAATGCAATGTAAACAGCCTAGATTAGCCTACTTATTATTAAGCAAACAAAGTTCTAATAAAAAGCTGGAAATACATAGATATATAAAAATATATAGATATATAAAAAATATATAGATATATAAAAATATCCCTCCAAAAGGTTTTATTTTGTTTTTATGATCCACCAAATCACTCCCATTATGAAATAAAATTTAAAAAATAAAAATTGTAAGAGACTGAAGGAGCTACCACAGTTCCCCAAATGACTAATTAACACCTTCTCCTTCTCCTTCCTGCTGTGCAATTGAATCACATTTATTTCATGTAAACTTCAGTTCAATCTCTTCGTTTTTCTAACCTTACAAATAGGAGAGTAGCATGGATAACCTTCCCCGCCCCCATCCCCTTAGAACATAATTAATTCCACTCTCCTTCTCATACTCTTTCTCTGAAATTCTTGTTGCTGATTACCAGAGAAAGGAGTGGAAAACAATACTATAAAAACAATGAGTAAAAAAATCCAGATTTTTTTTTTTCTATTCTTTGTTCTTTTTTCTTGGTGATGGCAACACACGGGTAGCATAACCTGGTTTCCTTCTTGTTAGAAGAGAACATGAATGCACATGCATGTCTACACTTGGTCACTGCCAGGTGTCAAATATCTATCTGTTCCCGTAACAAAAAGAAAGTGATCCACAAAACTGTACAATTACTTCTTGTTGCCAAGTAGGTAAGGTAAATCATCACTAAAGATAAACATCACTTATCTCCACACTCCTTGTGAGGGAGTAAATTTGATTCCACATCAAGACATATCTAAGCACCAAGATGCAAAATCACTTGAATAAATTACCAGAATTAAGTTTAAAAACAAGTTTGATGCCCCCCTTTGCCCACATTGTCCCAAAAATTCAAATCACTGTTTAAAAAATGTCTTCTAAATGTCCATCCCAAATTTTCTTTATGGTCCCTTTTGGTCTTCTGCCAGTACTGGCTTGTGGTTAAAAAGGTCCTTTTCCATCCTTACCCCTTAATTCTCTGATACTAGCAAACACGCATCCTCTCAGCCTTTGTTCACCCAGCCAGGCTGCCCTAGGACATATCTGCATGACGGGGACTTGCAGCACATGTGGAGTCCAGAGCAAAAGCGCAGTGGGGATCCCCCTCCCCGATCTGTGCGGTTTGTTCTCATTCTGCAGGCAGTACCGCCACAACAGCCCCCCACGGTGCTTAAGCTAAGCGGCCCCATCAAGGTCTCTGTGTTGTATTCCACTGCGAAGCGTAGATATTCCCTAGACACCACCACCCCACCTTCTCTTCATTCTCCACTTGGCCCTTCTCTGCACCCAGTGCAGTATGAAGTCATTTTCCTTCAACATCAGTGACCTGAGCCTGTCACCAATGCTTTGTCCAACAGCACCAATGTTTCCCTGTGGTTGCTGGAATGTTTCCTTGTATCTGATAAAGCAGTTACATCCTTGGACTTTTTTTTTAAGGGATATATCACATTAGCAGCTCACAGCCATTCTACAACTGAGTAAGATTTAGGCAGTTCCTGGGAATTGCTGGGGGCTCCCTAGTTTTCACAGCGAAATGGGACTGTATGACACTGGGGCAACTCACCTTCATTTACGGAGCAGAAACAACGAGAGGACAATGAGAAAACACCCCTGGTGAAGTTGTTTGTGCTGGCATACAGGAACACCGTGCTGGCACACCTCAGGGGTGTTAAGTGAGGAGCCAAAGCCTGAACAAACCCAGACAGGGGTGCCTAAAGACATAAGCGCTGCTCAATCTTTCCCCAGGCTCAAACACTCAAAACTGCAGTTCAGTGTACAGGTCCTACACCAAAGATGCCAGGTACTTACACTGGTGAACTTGCGACCAGTTAGCACACCCCAGCATCCGAGTCCACCTGCATTTCAAAGAGAGATGTGGGAAATACTCCTGTGCAGAAGGAGATGCTGCCAAAGACACTGACAGTGGGCTGAGCATCATGTGGATGTCAGAACTAGTCTTTCCTTTTACCACAGGTATCTTTTGAAAGCTTTAAAATATAGTTCTTGAGATTGCATTCAATCTTTAAGATCGTACAAACATTTGATGAGTTTTATCTTTCTTCGTTTGCTGTTTACAGAATACATGAATGTTAGTCATTACTTAATGAATTTCAGCCTCTCTTGGACAAGAAAATATTAACTGCTTTAGTTAAATATAATTCATTAAACTGTTAGGACTATTCCAGTATATTTTAAATATTCTATTACAGTGTACAGAGAAATGTAAATGATGTGTACAAAGAAATTAAATTCCAATTTAAAAAGTGAAACAAATTGTGAAAGTTTCTAGGAATGCTCCTTCTTATTGAGTGAAGTTATTCTCTCACATACATTTCAGAAAAAGTAGAGAGCTCTGCCTTACTATAAAAGATTAAATAGCTTTTTTCAATGGATATTTTTGTAAAAGAAGAGAACCAAATAAACAACTTGCCAAATGAAGAAAATACAAATATTTTTCATGTATGAGAGCTAACAGATCAAGCCAAAATAGTACCTTCCCTATTTTCAATGGAGAAGAAAAATGTTTTACTCAAACATTTATGTAACTACCAAAAATTTTGTGGTTCAGCGATAAATACTGTACAGTTGTTATTCAGGTCATCAGCTTAGACTAAATATTTTAGTAATCCATGCTGTTATTTACATTTTAGCAAATTCCCCCTTGATTTAACCAACTTAATGAAGTTCCTTTGTGAGATGCCCATAATATACAAAGAAGGAAAAGCTTAAATGAAAGTTAAAAACCAAAACAAAATGAACATACTTACTTGGAACAAATCAGTCACTAAGGTTATACTGTCCTCTTCATCTGTGACATCCATATCAATGTTCTCCAGATTTTACGAAATATATCTATTAAAACCAACTGTATTCTGTGTCTCTGATGCATCTGTACATCACGTTATCAGACTGAATATCTCACACATCCATGAAAACTACTTGCAAGTCCATAGTGACTTTTGCCTGGGATGAAAATGTACATGGTAAAGGTTTGCATGGGTAAACAAATACAAGCACTGGTTTTGAGTATGAGTGAAAGCACAAATTACACATAGAAGCTGTAGACATTCCACTTGAACAAATAGTGCTTTGGACCATTTGCTATTCAGTATTCCAAGATTACTATAGCTAGTTATCTCCATGTAATGGGAAACAACATCAGGATTGCATAAGTGAAGCAAAGAGAAAAGATTGTAATGCTTACTTTAAAGAGGGTTTCCATGGAAAATGCACAAAACAATTTCCTCATAAAGTGACGTGCTAGAAAGAAGCTGGAAACACTATACGTGAATAGAATATATAATAAAGTACCAGCATCCCTTTAGCTTTAAAGACAAAAAGGTTCAAAAATGAAGAACTCATGTTTTGATAAAACCTGTAGAGTTTAGGAGATGATGGATGTTATCAAAGCAACAGAGACGTATCTCTAAATCATCAGCATGATTTTGCAGTCCGAGACAACAACTGTGTAAACGCTGTACTTGGAGGAGGTAAAACAAATTCCATTAGTGGTATGACCCTAGATTTATGAGAAAAAAATAATTTTTGTGCTAATTTATTATGCTCTTTTTTCATGACAAGTAGCATATTCTACTCCACTAGTATCTTTGCTGACTTCATGATATGAATTATGATTCACTGCGAGTGTACCAGCCTGCAGCTCCTTGAAATATTTAGAATAAGAGCACTTTCTTTGCATAGTAAGAAGACAGTGCATCCCTTTCTAACTCTTCCTTTTTCTTCATGGTCAGGAGCTGGTAAAGTCATTGCTTTCTGCTGTTGCATCTTCCTTCTCCTTCCTTCCTCAAGGGCAATCTCTCTGCTTGGACACAAATGGGAATCTTGGATAAGTGAACTGGCCAAAACTACTCAGACCATATGGTCAATTGTGCACAAAAGTCTGTGCCCTGGCTGTGTTTGTTTTAGTAGAATAGAAATAACCTTAGTGACCTTCAATAGGCTTTGGACCTAGATCATGTATTATAATTGTTTTAATGCTCACACTTCTGCATATCCTTTAGGTGATGAACAGTACGTCCCCTGTATTCCAATAGCAACCTGGTGTAGTTGGCCTTGCTTTGAGTCAGGGATTGGAGTAGATAGCCTCCAGAGATCCCTGCCAACCTGAAGTATTTCATGGTTCTATGATGGTTTAAAAAACCAAAAAAGGTAGAGGTATATAGTTACTTTTGAGCACATTAGCTGGCCAAGGATGAGGTACCAATTCATTATTTCAGTGTTGTTTTGTTTGTAAGGCTATCTCCAGTTTTGCTTGTTTCTATTATGTTTGCTGTCACATTTTCTTTGAATAATGCAGCACTGTGTATGTTACCTCAGGTGGGACATAAGGGACAATGTGTCTACTTATACAAGGACATCCAAATCCACACCATGGACCGTTTCCACAAAGACTTTAGATCTATGCTGTGTTGGTGAGTGAGAGCATTTTGTTGTATGGACAGAAGATTTGCCATGTCATTTATCATAGAGTCATAGAATGGTTAGAGTTGGAAGGCACCTTAAAGATCACCTAGTTCTAACCCCCTTGCCATGGGCAGGGACACCTGCCACTAGACCTGGTTGCTCAAAGCCCCATCCAGCCTGGCCTTGAACACTTCCAGGGATGGGGCAGCCAAAACTTCCCTGGGCAACCCGTTTTCCAGAGTTGATGTGGGGTGAGAGTCCTTGCAATGGCCATAGAATAGGCAAAAAAATGAGAGAGAAAGCAAAGTAGATCAGAGACACAGCAGGAGGGGGATTAGAAGTCTTTTCTAGTGGGTAGGTTGTGGAGTACAAATATTAAAGTGGCTTTTATTACTGTTTTGCTGAAATTATTGTAGAAAGACTGTTAAAAGGGATGATTAGTAGGAACAAATCTGAATGAATAAGAAGTCTCCGTTGGTTAAACAAGTGCCAAGGAATCTTTTGGATGAATATTCCAATGCTTTGGAAAACAACTGAAGAATACAGTACAAAGGATTCAGTTTGCTTTGGAGGAACATATGTAATTGGGAGAGAGAATAGGAAAACAAGTGATTCAGGGGATATAGTGAGCATGAAAAATGATCATACATGGAAAGGAAATGGAAGCAGAAGGCAAAAGCAGGGAGAAAACACCAAGCCAAGCATTTCATCATAGAAGGTTATCAGGTTTGTCAAGCATGACGTCCCCTTGGTGAATTCATGCTGACTACTCCTGATGACTTTCTTGTTCCTCCTGCACCTGGAAAAGGTTTCCAGGATAAATTGCTCCATTGCCTTCGCAGGGACTGAGGTGAGGCTGACCAGCCTGTTGTTCCGTGGGTCCTCCTTCTTGACCTTCATGAAGACAGGAGTGACATTTGCTTTCCTCCAGTCCTTAGGCATCTCTCCCAGTCACCATGATCATTCAAGATTTACCAAGAGCAGTTTTGCGATGACATCAACCAGGTCCCTCAGTACTTGTGGGTACATCCCATCAGGGCCCATGAACTTATGTGTGTCCAGTTTGCTTAAGTATTCCCTGACCTGATCATCTTCCACCAAGGGTAAATTTTCCCTCCTCCAGATTATCCCCCTGGTCTCTGGGGCCTGGGATTCATGAAGGGCAGTCTTGCTACTAAATACTGATGTGAAGGCGACATTCAGTACCTCAGCCTTTTCCATGTCCTGTGTCAACAGGTCCCTCACCTCATTCAGCAGCAGAATCACATTTTCACCAGTCTTCTTTTTGTCACCTGTGTACTTAGAGTGTCCCTTCTTATTACCTTTGACATTCAATCCCAGTTGGGCTTTGCCTTTCTGAATCATGTTTCTGCATGCTCAGACAGTATCTCTGGATTCCTCCCAGTTTACCTGTCCCTGTTTTCACCTTCTCTACAGCTCTTTTTTGTCTTTGAATTTTACCTGGAACTCCTTGTTCATCCATATAGGCCTCCTGGTATTTTTGCCGAACATCCTTCTTGTTGGGATGGACAGCTATTCAATTTGTTCGTGCTTACTGATACAGGGTGACCTTTTTAAGGAGATAAATCTATAATCATAACATGAAAATATGTTTCACTTGTGAGATGGTGGAGTAATAAAATATGCACATCTTATTGTTCTGCATGTATGGTCCGTAAAATCTTAACAGATAACAAATCACAAATATTTCATACTGTTTTAAACAGAGGTAAATGAAAAATCTGAACCTTCATTCTGTAAGAGGTATTGCAACTTTTTAATTCAAAACCAGAACAGATGATTAAATATATTTTTGTGTGTGTGTCTGAAACTTTTGTGACTATGTTAATTCAGGAACTCTCTGCAGTATCACATATCTTATGGGAACTGTACTTCGGGTGAATTATACCCAGACTCTTAGAAGTCTGTAATCCAAAGCCTTGTTTGGTACAGCACAGCTGTGTGATCTTGGCACAGTTTTACTGAGAATACTGTTCCTAAGGTGTGAGAACATACGTGAACCAAAGCTGTGCAAGATAAGAGTGAAAACCTAGACAGAGGGTAGTTGTTGAAATCATGACAGTTAGCACCTTACAGATTCAAGAGGAGAAACGCTGGCACAAAAGGTGTAAAACCTCAAGGAACAACAAAAAAAAAAAAGAGCAGAGGATGGAATAGAGCGATTCTCTGCCCCTGTGGATCAGCCATCCAGCCTCCCTGCCACCGCCGTCTCATCAGTGTCTCACAGGGGGGCTGAGCACATTAGTGCTCAGCATAGTAGCCAAACAGCACAGCTCCCTGCTCTGCACATTACCCAATAAATAATGACTTGGTGTTCCTGGGTTGTGTGCATCCTGCTTACAGAGCCACTCTGCACAGAGGAAAAGATGCTTGAACACTACAAACTCCTCACATTTGTCACTATCCAGAGTCACGTTCCTTGATGTGAGCCTTCTCTCTGATGTCTGCAGGTGAATTTTAGGAGGTGAAACCTCTCAAAGGAAGGAAATCCACTCAACAGGAGAAAATAGTAGAATCTTTTACTCTTAGCTCTTATCATATAGTAAGCACAGTGAGGAGATGCACACTGATGTCAGACTGAATCACTTTCAGTTCAAGGAGTCAATCCAAAAGAATCAAATGTCTTCTTTCAATTTTCTTACTTGGGAATAGAAAACAATAATGAAGTTGAAGTTTTTGCGCATAAAAAATACAATTACTACACAGTTACTACATGTTCAGTGAGGAAAACTTCATGGAAAATATCAGATTAGCTCTAATTTCAGTTTCAGCTCAAAAAATTCTTTCAAAAGTTAATCTCTTTTCCTTCTCATAACAACAATGCAAAAATTTTCAGGAAGTGGTGAGAAGGTTACCGAGCCATAACAATGTTACAACCAAGAGAGATTTAACATGATCCAATTAAATGTATTTACTTTAGCAAAGAACTGTGCTTATTAACTCATTCTGGAACCAGTATACCAACTAGTCACAAGAGTTTCTTCCAAGTACCGCACTGTTCTGTACAGCTGTTGTACGAGACCAAAGAAGGTACACTGGGAACGTCATCTCCCTGACCCGAAGCCAGTCTTTCATCCACACAGGCACGCAGCAGCAGCAGATGAACATCGGTCCCCATCACCTTCTGACAAACTCTGGGCCAGCCTTTCCTGCTGGAGGAAGCTGTACCCTGCAGTTTCCCTCACGTGAAAGTCCAGCCTGGCAAAATCCCAGTGCAGATGGAGCCCCGACTAGACTCCACCAGCAGCGTGGGATGCCACCAGGAGGCATTTCTCCTGCACAGGGCACCATGACATAACTGTACAAGGCCACCCTGTGCAAAGTACAAAAAAGATGTTTTGTAAAGCTGAAGTGAATGGGCACAGCAAGTGAAAAAATAGCGTATTGCTGAAACTGGCGTAAGGCATTTTATGAGTCATTACCTCAGAAAGATTTTATTGTGGTTCTGGGAAACGAGGAACACGGGGCTCATTTGTAAGTCTTTCAGAGCTGCAGGTGAAATGTTGCCTTCAATAGGTGGATTCATGAAAGTCTAAACTGGAGGATGGCACACTAAAACATAACTTGCTAAACTAGTAGGTTAGCCTTCATATTGGTAAAGCAGTGCCCCAGGGAAATCTGAATGTTCTTTCGCTTTCTGTGAATGAGTTACATCATTCATGTCAGAAGCTAATACTCAGTTAAACATTTTACTGAATGTAGCTTTCTGATTCTGTGCTCACGAACAAAAGTCACTTGTTTTAAGAAATATTGAAGATGCATCAGTAGCTTTTTTTCTTTTTTTTTTTTTAAACTCAGGAGTAATTTCAAAGTATCAAAGCTTCCTCATTAAATTTCTTTCATAATCTTAAGGGATGGGGTGGAGAGAGCAGAAGATTAAAATCACCTTGTTGCACAGAGCATACTACAATCTCATGTTATCAGTACTTACAGTACAGGCTTGGATGACTCATAATCAGTCCACACACAGGACACTAAGTTTTGCTCACAGCAGAAACCAGAGAAGGGAGAGTGAAAGGTTCTTCTCCAAGACACCGTTATACTGAGGCAGCAATGACTCTCTGGAGAATCCCTAGACCATGAGCCACAATAGCTCAGTTTGAATTGAATTTCCAATTTCAGAATTTCAAAGAGAAATTTCTTTCCATGCCACTTAGCGAAGGGGAGCGATGGCAGTCCTCGCTGCCCTGCACATCAACCCTGACCTTCTCCCAGGACAAGGGGCAATGCATCACCCTCTGCGTTCAGCCTCAGAGCTGGGGGCATTTAGTGGAGCTGATGCATGAGGCAGTTCTGTGGAGGCAGAGTATGATCAGTGCTGAAGCAACAGAAAAAGGTTGTCAGCAAATCTTTCTACAAGTTCTGCTGCCTTACTGCCAGATAGGGACTGTCAAAGGCTAAAGTTGAAAGAATTTCCATGGGAACTGCAAAAGACATCTTCAATGCACCAGGTCTTCTCCCTGTCAAATTTGAAGGTCCTCCTCCAAACACTAGAGGTACCAGAGAGTTACTTTCACAGTGGTGGAAGAGCCCCTGTTTCTCTGGCCTACGAAATGGTTAAACCTTTGCCGTCAAAACATTCAGCCTAAGGCAAAGAACAATCATGGAAAGTTTCAGTCCAACCCGTTAATGTTTGGCAAAGCCATAACCAGCTTATAACAGAGGTTTGTAATTAGAGTGGGTCGGAACATTCTCAACTAAATGAAATTTCATCGAAATATGCTGTTTCATCCAAGCCAGAAGATTTTTCAGAGACATATCTGTTTCCACAAAGTTTTTGTTGGGAAAGCTGAGAGAGAAAGCGTGCTCACATGCCATATATTGAAGATTAAGTCACTAGTCTGGGATGTGAAAGAATCAAGTTTAGGGCCTGACTCACAGTGGTCTGAAATAAAAAAAGTGCTCTGCATTGGGAAAAGTAGGTATAGAGTATCCCAAATGCCAAAGTAGCGCCCTGGCTAGGTTATCTATAAAAAATGACATATCACGAGAAGCATGTTTTCATTATGATGTTCAAGAGATTTTATATCTTCAAGTACCACACACAAAGTTATATTTTTAAACATTGTAAGTCAACCTAAAAGGGAGCTGACCTATTGCAGAATTCTGCACTTCTAACGGGAAATGTTAGGGAACATTTAAACTTTTAAAGGTCCATTTAAATTGGCTCCAACTAAAGTTAACAGATACAATTCCTTTTACGTGTTCCCCGTAATTTAAACAGAATACTTTATGACAACCATGATAACAAATTCAGGGATAATTCAGCTGTGTACTCATAAAAACATTGTACCCAATTTGTTGTGCAGGGTGTCAGCATCAGGCTAAAGCCCTGCCAGACCTTACGGTCTGGAAATGAAAGGTGGAGGATCTCCCGTATGTCTGTAAAGTGGCAGCCACGGGCAAAGCTCCTCCATGTATATGAGTTCTCACGACTCTGCACAGAACAGAACATACTGGCAGGGCATATATAGAAAATCTGAAAGGGCCACAATTCAGAGGGCTGCAAACGTAAAGGGGGAGCAAATCCTGCAAACTCTTAGCAGTAAGTGCCATTCTACACTTGAACAGATCAATAAACATTTTTTTAAAAATGACGGTCCATAAAAAAGGGGAAGAAAACATAAATATTACCAGGTGAAAATCTTTACTTTTTTATTCTTATGTTTTTCACATTTTAGACATGTACATGAATTAGGGAATAATAAGAGCAAAATATGTTTGCAATTAAAATGTATTTCATACTGTGGTACGTCCTTCCATCAATTACACTGAAGTTTGAGGCATACAAGTATTGTCCAAACACAGAAGGAGAGACCAGAACTTTTAATTTCTAAAGGTGTAAGCAGGAAGTCATTGCACTGCTGAGTTGAGCTGATGTAAACCTTTGCTTTTATGCACTGTTACAGTGTCTTGTGCAATTATTTTATTTCCTAAAACACTTGTTTTGGTGAACACCTGCTTTTTTGAAGATTATCCAAAGGCTTTTCGACATAAATGTTGGGCTTATAGCATTCACTGCCCTACTATGTCATTGCATATGTCAGCAGAAAGGAGTCATGTAATACAGAAGACTGGAATCATACTTAGATAATTTCATGTGAAGAATAATACCAGCACAATTTTTTTCTAAAAACATATTTTCTCACTTAGAAACATTGGGTTCTTTAGCTTTTTTTAATTCTTAGCATATGATTCTCAAAAACATTTAATTTCTGTTATTCGTAAAATCTATTTAAAAACAGAAAACAAAACCAAGGAAATCTCATCATTTCAAGGCAACAAATAGCTGCAGAATTCAAAATCTGGAACTCTGTTCTCAAACCATTGTGATTTGTGGCAATGTCCTTCTTCCTGAACCACAAAGACTTCAAAGTGGCCAAGCTCCAAAGTTTCTTGTTAAAGTTTTGTGAGGTTAATTTGGACTACCTAAGATATTTTTCCAGAGATTGAGGGTTGTTGGCAGAAATAAAGAGTACTGGAAAAATTTTAATGAAAAATGAATTTTCTTACCAATTGCGAGAAAAAAATATGCATATTTGTCCATTAACTCTTATGTTGCTCCAATCAGAACAAAAAGAAAGGCAGGTCATTTCTCCTGAGGATAGCTAATAAATAGCCAGATGTTACTGAATATATTCCAAATATATAGGATTAGTTAAATTTTGCTTGAGGTTTGAAATTGTTTTCACTTTGTTATCAACCGTTATCAAGGACTTGCCCTGGCAAGGCTTTAATTGTTTTAACTGCTGTGGTATCAGGATACACATAAGTGAATGAGGAGACAAAAGCAAAAAACCAGAAATGATAAACCATCACTCTTACTGATAATTGTTTACAAAATTTCACAGTACTAGTACGCAACAAAAATGTGCAAATCCTGTCAATCTATGGCTCCACTGATATCAGATTATTCTATTATTGGTGTCATAATTGCACATTATCTCTAAATAACTCCAAAGTTGCATGGAACAATGCGAGACTTAAATGTAGTTTGCTGCCTAGATAAAATGAAGCCATATTCCATCTGTCAAAGTATGCAAAGCAATTTGAAAACACTTAGTGTTCTGCATGATAAAGGAGAATTTGCTGAAAGGCTGAGAATTTTATAGGAATGACACTTAATATTTTATTATTGTTGATAATTTTGGAAAACTTTATAATATCTTAAAATTCTCCCCTGTTTCCAACGGTTTGAAAACAGTTCACAGCACATGAAGAGTCACAACAACCCCCTGACATGCCAGCACTACTTCAAACTCATTGTATCCTTCCCTCTCCTCAGTCCTAAAGATATAAGCATAACAGCAGCATGCTGGACCTCGATTATACAACTTCAGTCTCACCGAGCACTAGACTGAATCCTCAGCTGCAGTGACTCTGATCACTTGAACTGAGAATTTTGCCCCATGAATGGAAGACATTAAAAGGGAGTTAACACTTTGATTTGGCTCGAAGAGATGATTTAGTTCAGGCAGAATTTGACGAACAGGGAACTGGAGAACAAATCCAACAAGATTTTTCTTTCCGCAGTTATAGGCATTTTCAGCTCACAGTGTTGGACAGGGGACTGAATATATTGGATTTCTTAACAAAACTCATCTGACAGAAAACATACAGGATGTATGATTAATGTCACCAGGCGCAAGGAGGATGAAGGAGCTATGCGACTCTAAGATGCAAGTACCTGTGTTTGTCCGTCACTATGAAGTGCAAGCCCTGAAGTACAGCTTCCCTGCCAGCAGACTATTGGTTTGTTTGCAGTTCAGCAGAGCACCTGTGAACTGGCTTCAAAATTACTTTCAAAAGAATACTGTTAATGCTGAGCATAGTGCTTTAAATCTACAAATAAACCCACTGAAGTCAAGGCAACGAGTGAGTAAGGTACTGAATCAAACTGAAAGGCTTTGGAAGTTATCTCACACAGATTAACATTTCTTTTGAAAACAAGCAAATGGCCAGACTTCTATCCCACTTTAATATTTAAATAAGATAAACAATCTTTCTAATATTAAAAAAGCCATCTATATGATTTTTTTCCTGCAGTTAGAAGTTGAAGCACTTGTCTTAGAGACTGAGAATGGAAAAAGTCTCGTTCATCAAGTCTGGTCTGTATTTCTGACATCACTGTAGATAACTAGAGAACAAAGAGATAGCTAGGTTAGAATACGATAATAAAACAACAGCTACAAGAGCGAAGGCATTGGTCTCTGAGTGGTAGCTGTGTAAAGCAGACAAGCGGCGGCTGCAGACCACTGGAGGAATTTCAAAATCCAGTGAGTTACTGTCCCTAACTGAGGCAGATAGCAAAGAAAAATAGAAGATCAAATGTACAAGGGTAACATGAAAGTATAATGTATCATTTCTATTTCTGGCATTCACTATAAGATATGCAAAGTGTAAAAGTACAAAGAAGAAACTATAGTAACTAGACAGCAAGAATGTCTGACAACTAACCAAGAAATAATTTTTTCTTTCTGCTTTCTATCCTCCGCCCTGCTGCTTTAATCCTTTTAAAGAAAATGTCAGAAAGAAAAACAAATCGTTCATCAAAGGATGAGAATACATTAACATCATGGTAGAAATAATTCTCCATGCATTTGTATGAACCCCTGTAGGTCAGAAGGCTAACACAATGCAGGGACAAGTGGAATGCTGACTAATCTCCTTCTCAAAACCAAAAAAAGCAAAAACGGGAAATGTTAACAGGCACTATTAAATTTCTGAGATGTATAGGAACATGGCCTAAAGATAAATTACCAATTTCTCCATGAGGAATAATGATCCCAGAAGTTAACACAGGTAAGTGTAGAAGTTACTAGCAGCGTTATTTATTTATGCATAGGGGACCAATTATACTATTTTAATATACTGACAGAACTCTAGAAGGGCCAAGGAAGTTAAAAACTTAGTTACTTTATTTGTTTAATTGCAGAAAAATGTAATTTATTTTAAATAAGAAGTTAGATTTTGAGTATAGCTACTCAACAAAGAGATTCTATGGCAAGCTTTTTCACTATAGACTTGTATAATACACAAAACTCTAGATTTTTGACTAAAGCTTTGCACCAAGATAAGAAGTAACAAATGTTCTTGTGTCTCGCTAATTAGACCACTGAAGTTAAAACGAAATATTAATGGGAGCAAAAGTGAAACACCAAGATGGATCTCATGGCTCTATTCAGTGGTTGTGATGTTTTTAAATAAATAGAATATTCTAAAAAATTCTTCCCCTCAAAAAATAAAAAAAGCCAGCCTTAAACCTCAGGTCAAAGTTAAAGAAGTTAAAAGAAGAAGATGAAGCTGATATATCTTTATTCTTTCATATAACGACATACAATAGCAGCCAGTCCAGCATGAAAATATATTCAGGTTCTAAGCTCCCTGACTTTACTTTTGCTTAGAAGTACGCTAGAAGGAGCAACTGAAACAAAATTAATTTGGCATCATTTGGCAATCTTGTAAGTATTAGTGTAGAAAGCCTGAGGACACCATACATCTTTTGAACTGAAGACAGGTGCCTTTCTCAGAAAACAGGTATGTCCTGCAGAGCTGGTAGAGGTGAGTGTGTGATTTAGGTGCATTTCACCAGGAAAGGGAGGTGCTTCTACAAATGTCCCGTGACACTTCCAATAACAAGGACAACACAGTAGCACAGTTTGTAGTTTGGGAATCATTAACCTCAACTGATACAAATCAAAATGCAGACTAGGCCAGAGTCGTTCTGCTAAACGCAACCAAAAAGCAAAACATAGGTAAGGAACTGGATATGTTTTTCCCCATGCAGAGGAATATAAAAACATGAGTCACACGGTTGTGCTGGTACACTGCAATAGCTAGAGGGTATGTGCAGGGTGATTTGAACAAGGTGGTAGGGATACAACAAAAGTTGATGTTAAGCTAATTTTTTATTGAATTCTATGTTCTGAATTCTCTCCTCTGAATCATGTATGTAATACAGAAAGTGGCAAATAAAAATGGTAACTAGAAAAGAGGTTTAATGTCACAGGAAATTAATTAGCTCTGTACCGTTTTTGATGAGTTATTTGTCCCCGTCCTTTTAGTCCCAGAGGACGTTCCCTAGTCTTTTGCACTTATATGCAACATCCTAATTCCATGTGTCTCGAGGTTCATTCATAGCCCTCTTACCTTGGCTGATCTGATGCATTTCTTGGATACAGCCTTTCCATCTTGACACCTATATGGAAATCAGACATGATAGCTCAACTACATAATTCCCAAACATAAGCACTAAACCCCCTGAAATTCCCCAGAAGTGTAAATGCATCCTTTCCTGTCACTATTGAACTATTCCAAATTTTCAAGAACCCTGAACTGGGAATTTACCTGTTCAGGGCCAAGCGACTGCAGATGCAGACAGACACATCTATCTTTTCTTGTGTCCACTACCCGATTATGTTACTGTGCTGACAAAAATAAAGAATCCCTGATACCAAACAGAATTTCTAAGCTGCATGTGTTCTTAACCTGTTTCCCAAAATCACTCAATGTGCATTATATCCACCAAAGATACTACCCTTCAGCAACAGCTTTTCACCCATGTGGGTTCTCTGAAGTCTAACAAGACAAGACCTCTCACAGGGTTTTTCCCAGACTTTAGCATTCAGTATCTCTTCTCTGTGTGGACTGCCAAGGGATGTGAAACTTCAATATTTAACTAAAGTGTTACTAACTCAGAAGGCACAAATTAAGAAATCAAGCTTCATTTGCTTTAACGCACAGAGTATTATTTAGCCTCAGAGAACCCTTCCAATGTACAACCCTTAGGGAACAGTACACATTCAGTATCACTTCTTATTTGACATACTTGAAGCCCTTAAACATAAAAGTACTTTGGGCAGTCTTAACTGTAGATACTGTTGCTAGTGACCAGCCAGTTTTATCTGTATAAAATACATGAGTGTGTAGTTGCAAAGGTATGTACGTATTCCATCACACATAATCACACAGCAAGCACCACATTTTTTCAAATAAAACATCAGTTAACGTAAATAACAATGAGGTTTGGGTTTTTTTCCCAGCACTAAACAAAGCTGCTGTTTCAGTGATCATAATGAAATATAGTAACATTTTTTACTCTTGATGTACTATTAATTCCAAATTTTGCGCAGCCACATGCTACTTCTTAAGGCCCAATGCTGTGAGTATGGGAGGAAACAGACAAATATAGAGAGCTTCAGTGTTTGACCACTTATGAAGTATTTAGTTTCTTTACCTTTACTACTACATGCAGAAAGAAATTTCCATTTATGAGAACCATGGAAGATGCACAACTATGAAGCTACATTTCTAACCTGTTTATAAAATTCCCAAAATTATTACAATGGAAACATACATACATATATATATATATATATATATATGTAACCTACCTATACCCCCTATTCTTAATAGGGGAAGGTTATCAATGTCAAGAATGGAAATAGTTTCCCAAATGCTACCTTGTAATGTTTGCAGGGATTCTGTGAATGGCAGAACAAACTATTCACCATCTCAGAAGTGTAGAATCTTGCCCGTGGTTTATATGCCACCAGTGAAGGAAAAAAGGTGACTGTGTTTTTTTCCTGAATAGTTTCAATATTACTGATAAATCATTTCTTACCACAACAAGCATGTCAAGATAACCAAGTCAAAGGATTTACTTTGAGTCACCTGATAGGAAACAGTTACGGGTTTTTTTATAAATGTAACCGTTTACAGCACTACTATAATAACCTTCTTGCTATGTGTAAAGGCTGTGTTTCCCATTTTCTCTGAGAAAGGTGGCACGTCAGATAGAACTATCCTATGGGACAGATCTAACCAGTTGCACCATCTGGATCTGGTCCTAAAAACAATACGTTCCACCACAGTTTCTACTTGGATGTGCTTCTTTCTTTTCAGATATTCAGAATACTAGGTGGAAAAGAGTGCAATTTTTCACCAATAACCTTTATAGAAATAATATTCAGTGCTTATCAATTGCAAACTTCATATTTCTCTTTCGGTTACACTTTTAAGGAAAAACTCTGGAAGTTACTGAGGTCATGCCTTAAAATGCATCAGTTGTGTGTTAAGAATCGGATTTTGCTAGCTTAGAGGAAAAGTAACACCTTATAGTACAGTAAATATTTGTACAGTATTTAAGTTAGCCCCATCAAGAATAATTGCATAGGTCTAAATGATGGGCCATTCCAGTTGTCCTCATGGGATGCAAATTAAAATGTTTGAGGTGAAAAAAAAGCAACACCCAGATTCCAGAAAACAAATCACTCATTTAATACTCAGGTTAATAGCCTTTCACACTTCCTTCTGACCTGAAAGCACATTTTATTTTCTCATTTTTTAAGCCCCATGCACCTTTGCAAAATTAAAACATAGTAAAGATGAATTCAATCTCCAAAAAGCTTTGGGAAACCAAAAACTTTCCAGAAAGAAAAAAAAGAAGTTTGCAAGTTTTAACATGCTGAACGAGATCAGTGTGGTGTGCTTTCCATTGCTGGCTGGCACTTCTCAAAACCTGGGGACTATAGATATAAATGAAAGCCTGGTGTCAAGCTAATGACTTCCTTGGATTTTGTGGTAATGCCACTATCTCCAGACTGTACCTTAATGCAGCCCTCCAAACAGGCATCCCTGCTCCTGGAACTTTTCTGGCTTTCAAGTACTTCCCTTTGCAATGTTAGTGATGAATTTTGACACAAGTCATTGTAATTTAATAAATGTATTAATTTTAATATATTAATAAAGGCAAGAAATATAAATGTGAATGGTTATTTAGTGACTAGAAGAAATATTAAAGATTATATAAGTGCTAAGTATCATTTTTATGATTTTAACAATCCAAAGAGTTCTCAGATGTTTCTGAAAAAAATCTTAATTTACCGCCTTAAATTTTCTACCAGACACTTGTAACTTTCTATCAAAAAAGAGATGAAAACTCCTTTCACATACTGAGCACATGCATAAAAGAACATGTGCTATTTATTAACAGGAGCAAGCATTTATTAAAGTCTATCCTGGCTTTTGAAAACAAGATGACTTCATACACAGGAAAGAGGTGTATATGATAAGTTGTTATTTCAGGGCTGTTTTGAAAACATTAAAAAAGGGGCCTAAACCTATTTTACATGCCAGTTTTAATTAATCTAATTTCCAGAAGGTATTTGAACAGTAACAAAGCTAAGCATAACCTTTGAGAAAACTCTAAGCACCACTCATTTAAAACCCTTTATGGCATAGTAATGTTTCTAGTTTCAATACTTTATGAATTGCAGAAGTGTCAAAAGCTTTTTACAGTTTGCATTGAACATTTTGAAGGTTTATCTCAATTCTAATTGTAAAATGTCAATATTGGCTTGAGCAAAATTGGCAAAATAATTCTTATTACCTGTCGTGGTTTGGGCCAGATTGGCCCAATCCAGTGGAACAACAGATGCTCTCTCTCTCCTGCTCCGCTCGGGAGGCAAGAAAGAGAGAGAAAAAGAGAGACTTAAGAGTTTAGAAGGAACTAAACTACTTTAATGAAATATTGATAATAAAATAATAATAAAGAAAATAATGAAATATATACAAAACCGCATCAAGGTCCCAGGATGACAATCACATCACCAGCAGGTGCTGGGGAAGTCCCAGACTGGACTCAGTGACAGACGGGAACTGGATTCCGGATCTGGATTCAGGATCAGGATCGAAGGCAGACCCAGAGACAGAGTCCTCCTCGGATGCTGGCCATTGAAGGAAGAGGCCTGACCCTTTGATCCCTCAGCTTTTATACTGAGCATGAGGCAGATGGGATGGAATACCCTGTTGGTCAGGTTTGGGTCACCTGTCCTGTCCGCTCCTCCCCGCAGGTGTGACCCCTCTACGCTTTTCCGCTTCCGACCCTCCAACGGGGCAAGTAACAAAGTTGGCTGCCCTTGGTTGCTATAGCAATAAGTCTAAGCAAGAGCCTCTCTGCATCCCATCCCTTGGCATCAGCCATAAACATGGGTCTTATCACTCTGAGAGCGAACAGTTTTCTGCACAACATGCTGTGAATTTCAGCAGTTAGAAGAGGCCTAGCTAAAAAGTAAAGTTACTGAACAAAATTGGTCCTGTTTTAACTCAAACCAGGACACTACCTGATCTTAATCTTCCCGTCTATTCTGCCAAATGCAAGAGGAGAGTGTAAGAGTAATTGACAGTAGTCACAAACACTCAAGTAACTTCATATTCCACTGAAAACTTACCTATAGCAAGATATTATATCACATTTTCCTGACATTAATATCCTGGTCAGATCAATATCAGACTATTTCTAACTTGGCTATTTTGCATTTTTCCATTTTATTAGCTGCCTTCTTCACCTAAGTAGATGGCAATCTACATGATCTGTAGAGTAGTGATTTTCCTGAGTGTTAGTAGAAGTGGGACTCAGTAGTGCCTTCCATGCTCCAGAATATTGCGGAAAGCATAATGGAACTGCTTGAGTGCGGTCACTGGGAGCTAGAGGAACCACAGGCAAATAGAGAAACTAACAGAGAAAATTAAGAGTGAATAAGTATGGGGTTAGAAACACAGAATGGACTAAAACAACTTTCTTGCCGCAGAACACTCTGTCTCTCTCTCTCTGTCATGAATTGCATCTTACATTAAGTCAGCCCACTACCAATAAATATGCTGCTGTTGTCTCTTTTAATTCTACGACTAAAGTCTCTCAACCTTCCTCCCCCACTTTCCCTCTGGCATTTTTCTCTGAAGACCCTTTCCAATTGCTCTTGCTATATACAGAGAAGGTTTCTAAATGCGAGGCCAGCAGCTAAAAGTGGAAGTGTTCCTCCTGGACCAACAGATACAGAAATAGACAGATATATAGATATGTATATGCATATGTGCATGTGTGTATGTGTACATATATATATGTATATAAGTATACGCACATACATATATACACACGTGTGTACGCAAATATACATATGTGTGTATATATAAGTATAGTAACATATAGATGCATAAATATGCATATGCATATGCATATACATATATCCACCTAGTAAAGAAGACAGTGAAGGACTCCCAGTTCAGGATATATCAGTGGTTTCAGGAATTTGATGGGATTGCAGAAGGTCTCTCAAAACTATACCCAAGCACATTCGCCTCAGCATTTACCATTGTACTTCAAAGCTTTTTGGAATTCCTCAAAATAATAGAAGTTGATACAGAAGTTAAAATAAAAAACACTATGATGTTGTACTTCATTATTAAAGACCTTAGCCTACACAAGCACATTTGTTGTAAGCACTCATGCACATATGAATCTTATTTGAACATGAGAAAGATCAGGGTTTCATAAGTCATCTGAAAAGCAGCTGTTTTCACTCAGTGGATAGTTAGTATTTGTGTCTACATATATTGATGACTATAGATGTCTCCTCTTCATGATGGAACTCACAGAAGTGTCATATCAAAAATGGTTAAATACAATTTTACTGAATGTCTTTGAATATATAGAGAGCTATGGAATAGTCCTTTTTGGTCTTCAGGCCATGAATTTTCAGTGAGCACACTAGACATTTTCTTCCACCTATTTCATGGTACGCAGAAAATCCTTCAAAGAAAGGAAAGGGTTTTCACGGATGAGCGCAGGATCAGACTGGAGACCATAATTATGATTAAAGTCAGATATTGAAGAAAATACAAGGTGACACAGGAGCTGGTTGTTTTTACTGCAAATGCCCCAGGCCTTTGACACCGCCCATAGGAAAATCTATCACCAACTGCCATCGGAACTCTTAAAAGGTTTTTATTTATCCATGATGAGCCAGCATTGAATAATCTTTATTCTTTCCAACCAAAAAATAAATTAACAGAATCCTGAAACTTGATTCCAAGAAAAATGGCAAATTTTTATATCAAGGCTTCCTTTTTATTGCAAAAGGGCACAGTCACTCCATTTCACTTTTCCCCTCAGTCTTTCTTTGCACAGTTGATGACAGAAGCCATTCTGCCCTCATCTATGCTCACATTGCCCTTACTTTATTTGGTCATATTTTCTCAAACCACCCCCTACTATGTAAGAGTCACCAGCTTGTGAAGTCAGTATTGCATTGTAGAGAAATTAGGAAGGGTTTCTTCAGCAAATTAGCCCACTGATAGAATTTGTAGGCCTAAACTGCAAACTATTGTTTTATTTTAGTACAGTACTTCTTAGGCAGTACGTGGAAACATCCTCAGATAGATAAAAGACAATTGAAAAAAAAAATATATCTTGGGGAAGGATTACAAGAAATACAGAATAATGGTTTCTGTATACTAGCCTTATTTATGGCAGGCCTAACACTGCTAAAACATGATTTCCTGGGCCATGATGCAGGTCCATGCGGTCAGTGGTCCATGCACCAGCAAAGGCTGTGCACTCAGTCTCTGAGGGACTCAAAAACGGACATAAAGACAACATCAGACCACCTTTTTTTGTCCTTACTGTTTCTTCCTAAAATGAATAGATACACTTACTTTATTGTCATGCAGAGTTTTGGTAGATTATCTCATTTTACCTTCCATGTTAAGCTTTACTATTGCGTCATGTTATTGGCTGGATCTGATTTTCTAAAACAATTCTTTTTTTCAGTTACGCAAAGACACAAAAATGCTGCCAGTGTATTTATTCATTTACTTTACATTCTTGTAATAAAGAACTATTTTAATTTTCTCACAATAACTGAAAAATAAATTTACCACTGAACAATAAAACTACCACTGAATTAATACAGAGGTAATAAGAGGTAAGAATTCAACATACGGTTGAAAATAAGGAGGTATCCTCCAAACTTTCATGACCCCAGTGAGCAAGATTACCAACAAACTGAAAGTAAGCATGTATTTAAAGAGAGATGGGTGTATTGTATGAAATATAAGCCATTACATTTCATTATTATAGTCCACTGGTTTATAAGGAAGTCTGTAATAAGAACACTTAGTAATTGAGGATGAAGATTACAAGAGAAAACAACAGAAAAAGACTTAATCTTGAGTTAGTAGCGTTTTTTTATTCTTGCTAACTCACTGAGTGTTTTTAGTGAAAATTAACTGACATGGACTAAAAGAGACAAATTCAAAAATAAAATAGAGGAAGGTATCTTTCAGAATCATGTTAGATGCAACTCTTTACAGGTCTTATAGGTTGGAATGAACTGAGATCATGTGGCATCTTATTGATAGGAGAGCATAGTTAGGAGATGTTACACCATTTAATCTCTTTCTGGAATACTTTAGAGTTTCCTCTGAGTAAATTCACATGAATTGTAAATCAATCTTTTTTAATGAGTTTAAAATCTTGATTACTCAATATTATGATTCATTTCCAGTCAGAATATAGTTGAATTAGTAATATGTTATTAGATGACAATTATATTATTTCACAGTTCAAGAGTTCTTCTCATCCAAAATCCCAATGTTCTTGCAAATAACAAAACAAATAGTACATTTACAAAGAATTAGATATAAAGGCACTAACAACAACTGAGTATGTCAGAGTAGTGCTCAGAGTGCAAGTTGTGCAAAGAAAGAGAAGATAAGAAACAGGGTGCAGATTAAAAGCAAGAGTCTCCTGGAAATATTCTTTAAGATATTACTCAGTGTCATGAGAACATTCCTCTTCTGGCTAGTAACACTGGGATGGAACACAACATTAAAAATATGTTCTTTCATCTCTAGTCTGTGGTATATGGAGTGTGGAGATTATAGGCTGAGATTCCTGCTGGTGTAAACAGCACAGCTGGATTTTTCTTCAGCTGTATTTGTTTGCATATATTGTTTTGGGAGATTCTGTGGAAGATTTCTAAAAAGAGCTGACAACCAGTGTTTTCATCACACAGGAAATTCCATTATTGAAACACTTTGTCCTGATATCAAATCAGGACACAAACTCAAAGTATCTTTTTGTTTTTTCCGCACAGGAAAACATGCCCAACTCTGTTTTTAAAAATGTCAACTGTTTGGAGTTGGCTTAGTGAAGAACAGTAATCATTTGTGACAAAATCTCACAGAAAAATTCTAGTTTCGTCTCCCACATCTCCATTTTCCCTTTTGACTTCCCTGTACAAGTTTCGTTCCCTGAGAAGACCACACCTGATCTTACACAAGGGAACACTCACCTGCACCTGCCCATTCCACTGGACACAAACATATGTGCCTAGACAAACATCCAAATTGCCTCCAAAACCATTAACCAAGTATGCACTTTAACTCTCATACCAGATAAAAGGTGCTGCAAAACTACTTTTCCTTGGTAACTGGGTACTACAAATACTAATGCAAAGAGGTAGATTTTGGAAAGATGTTTGCTATATTAGAATGATTATCCTTGACTTTATTGATAAATAAATAAAACTGATTACAGAATTCATGACAACAGCCACAAGATACTTAAATATATGTCTTTCTAAATAAATAAATGGCTGTTTCCATCTCAGCCTAAAATATGTGTATCTACAAGTATTGCTCCCAGTGAAAGTTAGTGAGATTTATTTTAAGCAAGGGTTGACCAATAAGCAATGAATGAATCTAACAAATCTACAAAATACTTCATGAGTTATGCTTAACAGATATACTGTGCTTCTGAGATGGACTTTTTCTATGCACCTCTCAACTCTAATATTCTTTATAATTCTCCTGACTCTCAGTTACCTTTTAACTCTATATGTATCTTGCATACAAAACTAAAAAGGCAAATAACTCAGTTTTGAATAGTTTGCAAACCCAGAATTTCAATAATTTATATTATAAGATGTGGCAAAATTCATTTTGCAGTAACTACAGCTGTAATGTGTTAGGCATAGATTTACAGCACTATACATTTTTCCAATCAATTTGATAAAGGAGCGTAATTATTCATATATTATTTTCATTTCTTGCTTTTCTAGCTTTGGTGTGTTTAGTAATTTTCTAGATCACTCTATAAACTGTTATTTTTAATAGAATGTGTATTTTGGGAATAAAAAATCATAGTATAAAAAGACCACAAAAATAATCTAATTTCTGGTATTAGAAAGCCTTCCTACTTAAAACTAATCCCAATTAAGAACTATCAGGATTTTTATGCAAATCCTATTACCATAGAGGGGAATATCCTGTTTGATTTTGATAGGATCAGATGTATGCTTATTGCATTTGTTTGCTTTTCAAATTTAATTAAGGTCTTAAACACTCTTCATGAAAATACTGAAGGTGAAAGGCAAAGGAAAAGTGAGAAGTTATTCCTATACATTGCTCATGCTTGCTATGATGTACACAGGGTTTTGGAGAGAGATGATTTATTTAACTTTTTACTAGCTTAGTGGTTATTTTTCAACTTATACATATACATGTTCATTTGGTCACAAAACCTTATCCTGACTCATTTTGTAGTCAGTGGTATTGATCATGTTCTGTGTCTTAAAAAATAGTTTTGAGTGAAAAATCTTGTCCCTAATGAAAGCAGCAGCCACAACACTTGTTTGATTTGAGTGGCATCAGGACGATAGACCCTGGTGATTTTTATCACGATGATGCCAATATCTCTTTTCATTTTACACTCCAGCTTTACAGCCCTCTGTTCCCAGCTAATAGACACATATATCATACCCGTCCCTGACAATCAAGGGACAGTCTTTGAAATTAGCAGATGTGTCACTTCATCCGAAATGTCTGAGACAAATCATGGTGCAGCCCGCAGGGAGATGGGGCTGCACGCAGGGCAGCAGTGGGCACCATTTCACCCCCACTACGCTGAGCAGAGTCATTACACAGCTACAGCGTCCCTCAACAGAGGACAACCTAGGTGTAGCACCACCTTGAGCATGGAGGGACCATTCCCTCCCTGTACGGAGCAGCTGGAGATAAGGAGGTATTTTCTGAGACATTGCCTTCTTACGATGCTGCTTCAGAAGAAGCAGAAAACCATACAGTGGGCAAGTCGGGATGCATCTCCCTGTAAACAACCCCTAGTGTGAGTAACCATTTCGCTATGCACTTTTGAATCACAGATTTCTGTGGAGAGGGACTGACTCTTACCAGGTATCCGCAAACAGCCCAACACAGAAGTACTCTAATCTTGGTTGGGGTCCCTAAGTAAAAACCTACTGCCAACAACAGCTGATTATTAATCTTTCCCAGTATGATTTTAAATGACTATGAGAATGTACAGTTTGGACTAAGACAGCAAAAATACTTTCTTTTTAATCATTTGGTTGTTCTTTGCTCTCATATGCTTAAATAATTCAAAACATAAGTGCCTACTCTTATTTCTTACTGCAAACGACATCTGTTCCTCATGAATTCACTGAGTCGCATGCATGATATTTGCTACGCCTGGATACTTTCCTTTGAAACATGTGCTAACTAACGATGAGCTCTTATTCTGAAACTTGACAAAAGTTTTGATCAGTAACAGAGTTACAACAAAAGGTCTGTATTGGGCAAGATTTGAACTTATAGTCTGGGCAAAATCTTCAGACTGAGGCTTTTGACTGGAAACATCTATCTAAATAGAGCAAGAGGAATATGAAGATACTGTACTGACGCGTCAGACCCAGTTCATCCAAGAATAAGGTAAAGCTGCTTTCACTCCACTTTTTCCGCAGCATTCTTTATACATTAGTCCTGTTATCAGGTTTGCCAAGCCAAAGACGCAAAGAGAAAACAAAATATGCACTCGCAAAACACAGCTCTTTCCCCCTCCCCAAAAAACATGTGATCCGGTAACTTAGAAGTCATACATTGCTTATTCGGAACAGAGTGAGACCGTAATCATAAGCAGAGCTGCAGAAGGGCCTGCCACCAAGGCAGAAACAAGTTCCTTGCTCTCATATCATATAATCCAGGGTGGTCTGCCATTGTCAACTTAAGAACTCGGATCCGCAATTCAAAGCCAACCCTGTGGGCATGGACAGCCAGGTCTTGCTCTGCCGTGAAACCCCAGAGCCCTTCAGCAGCGCCTGCCGTGGCCGCACTCGCCCTCTTGCCCACGCCGTGAGGGGCTGTGGGACCGCCCCAAGGGGATGGTGTCAGGACGACAGCCACCCTCTGACAGAGACATGCTGACACGGCTGACGCTGTGAGGGGCCAAGGGGTTGGGGGAAAAACACCTCCCACCCACAGCTGGAAGGAGCTTTTTCCATCATCACAGCATGGGGCTGCAGCAAATGAGTGCAAAAGTGTCCAGCTACTGGAGCAGTAGAGGAATTTATTTAAAATAAGCTTTTCTGTCAGTTTTTTAAGATTGTTTCTCCCTAGGAACTGATCTATTCCCAAGAAAACATTGATCCTCTTACATTGAAACACAAACAAATATCCGTTTTAGTAAAAAGAGGTTTGGATGATCCTTGTGTGAGAAGAAATGTCAATTTTTGAAGGGAAGTACTTCATCAGGAATCTAAGATAATCAGAAAGCCCCTTCTAAAAAGCTACATTTTCCTCATTTAACTATTTTCTTTGTGCATGTCAGTGAAGGAGACATACGATGGTAAGAAGTATTTAGTCGTATTTTCAGGAAGTTAATTACAGAGCCCTAGAGCATGTAAGCACAGCAGTAGCCCAGCCAGAGCTAGTGAGATGACTTGATGTTCATTAACCTAACACTGGAAGTTAATTCCACTTCACTGTATCACTACCCTATCTCCGTACAAGGTATGGGAAATAAATGAATTGTGTATCTTCTAGTTAACAATTTCAAGGAGATTCTGATAAGCAATGACACTTACATACTGAAAATCAATCTCTTACAAAAAACATGGTTCACAAGAATGTAATGTTAGCAGACAGTTCTGATAACTGCGTTACAACAAACCGCACAAGATACAACATTACCCCTTACACAATCAAATGTGAAAACACCGAAAAAAAGATCAATGGACAGAGAGAGAGAGGCACTGAAGGTTGGTGAGGTCTCCACCTCCAAAGTGATTTTGTATCTCCTGATGCCAAGTGCACCAATCATTTCATTAAACCGCACCACAGTAAGGAAAGTGATAACAGATACAACCCGTGCAAAAGCAGAAGTTCATTGCAAGAAAACTTGTGCTGATAAAAGCTCTTCTTCAGCTAACGTCATGTCAGAACAGACAAGACAATTTTCCTGAATGAGGTATTTTAGGGTAATTTAAATTTAGTGGAGCAAGGAACTGAGATCTGCAAGACTTTTTGTCCTTTAAGCTTTGCATCTGGGTCTGCAGTTACCCCAGAGACAGGACTGAGAGAGTAGACAAAAAATAGTGCATTCCCACCAACTAAGCTGCTCTCCAGCCAGAGCAATGGAGAGAAGAGTGGCACCTTCTTAATTGTCAGTACCTGCAAAATGGGTTGAGATGTTGTTTCTGCTCGTATATATTATGTCTTGCTAGATTTGAGTTTGGTGTAGTGAAAACAAATTCATGCATAGAATATTTTAACTTTTTTATATAAAAAAAAACCCTGAAAACTGTGTTTCTGGGTAACATCTTGTCCACATCAAGGTACCTGCCAGAAAGCAGTAGAGCTCCTTGTCCATGCAATTTCTATCGGATGTCCCTTAAGGGCAAGAGACAGTGTAAAAAGGCAGGACTAAACACATTTGGGTTTTTCTCAGCTGCCAGCCAGGGTGGGAGTTCTGAAGTTCAGATGCAACCACAGGGTACCACAGTTTGAATTTAACACCAATATTCCTGGGGGCAACCCAGATTACAGCTTATATGTCAACAAGGAGCTTCTGAATGGATCCTAACATAAATGGTAAGAAAGTTACATCTCACAGAAATAAGAAGTTACTACTGACTTGTTTCTTATGTGGTTTTGAAGACCATATTTATAGACTTAAAAAAAAAAATCTCATATTTTCATGACACTTTAAAACAATTTGCGCTTTTCATGCTGGGATTCAGTTAAAAACCAGCAAACCCATAAAAGACTTAGAATTTTAAAAAATTTATCTGTTTCATTAAAAAAGAAAAATGCAAGGAAGGAGGGTGTTGTGAATGTTAATTTAGGATCCTGCACAACTTTGAGGTAGCAGCAATTTAAGATTTATTAACACAGGATTAGGTTGTAAGATCCTTAACAACACTTAATTATCAGCCAATTGTCAGAGTGATTTAACAAATTTGCTGTAATCAACACAGTGGCTTAGTTAAAGGTTTGAAAATGGCAAGGTTTACATGAGACTTATGATAGAGTTTCCTAAATCAAATCGCACACACAGAAGCATATACACAAACAGATATAGAGGTTAACCTATATAATTAAGATGTTTCTCTTTTTGCAAAAAGTAGTAAATTATTGGTACCAAATGATCTTTGAAACCTCAAGAAATCCAACAGTAGTGAATTACTCACTCTTCCTTCATCGGCACTTGCCAGCAGATGATTTTTTAAATCCTCACAAAATCTACTCTTTGAAATCCTCACAAAATCTACCTTTGAAATCCTCACAAAATCTACTCTGAGAGGTGTTCCAGCTCAGGGGGAGATACTGCGTGTTGCGATCCCAGAGAGTTCAAACCGTCTCATTTAGGATCGCTATTTATAGGATCGTGAGATGATTGACTTTGGTCAGTATTTTTCCATTTTGGCCACAATTCTTGTCAGGTAATTCTGGTAGCTTCCAGGGCGGGCTACGATCCAGGCAGCAGGAGTTTCAGGTACGGTTAGGGAGTGCTTAATCATTCTAACTCACTATACTTGTAACCAGGACAAGAAAGTACCAGATTGTCCCAGATAACTGCACTTGTAACCAAGACAAGACCACAACGTTGGCTGGTCCTGACGTTGCAATGTGGCCCAGTGGGTCTGCACCACCAAAGAGGGGTCAGAATGTACTGATGTGAGAAGATAACTTTTCACAGGAATTCCTATTTTATTTCAAATCCTATTGTTTTTTGTACATATGATGCTTAACACAAAAAATAACAGCAGTTCACATTTATATATCGCATGAGCTAATGGAATTACTGTCTCCAGGCATTTGCAAGATTGTCTTTCTACTTTGTAAGGGAAAATCAAGTCTTGGTATTTAAAAACTGAAGACTGTCAGGTAAGCCATGAATCTTTAGAAAATAAAGCCTAACCACATTGTTATTCCCTGCAGGAGCAGTTATTTCCAGATATCCTGCCTGCCATCCACAGTGCCTTTGTTACAGTACAATATGAATTAATAAATTTAAAATAATACTGCAGGAGCTGTGTCACTGACCATTGCTCTTTTCCCATGGAAGCATTTTTTCTTGCCATCTTTAATTAGGCAGACATATACATAAAGAGTTGACATCTATTTTCTAATTCCATGGCTTCAATATAAATGAACTGAATTAGGAAGTTGAACTCAACCAAAAGATTAACAACATAAATAACATTACCTCCTAATAAGACAGTGTGAGACAAGACTGCATTTTCTCTTGACTTTTATTTTAACCATAAAATAAAAAATAAAAAAACTCAACAGTATAATTACATGAACGTATGGCTTAAATATGCCAAATACTTATACAAATAGTTGACATTCCCATTTAATATTTTAGTGTGAATGCCATCTTCAATCAAAATGGATTTTCTGCTATAGCTGTGCTAAGGATTTTTTAATGAGAATTTACCAAAGCAGCACAGTGTAGCATTCCTTAAAAACAAGCACTTCCTTATCAGCTCTGTTTGGGAACATTTTTAGGTTGTTACTCATATTTTTGCAATAATTTTCTATGGTATTTTGCCAAGTAGGTCACTTTCATTACACAGCTCATCACAGACTCTTTTTTTCTTGATTGTGTGTATTTAACTTATGTGGTCAGTGTTTAACATTTAATTTCTGATCTAAAATCAAGGGCTATCTGTTGAGTGACATAATGATTTTCTGGTGATTTCAGAAATACACACACACCATATTCTCTATGGTTTTGCAGATGACAGCATGTCCCTTAAGGGCCAACCTTTTTCTTTTCTCTTTGTGAGATGAATTTAACAGAAAAGATGGCAGAACTTGTCTCTTTTCCCTCCCAGACTTTCTCAGAAGAAATAGACTTCCCTGTCTTGCATTCACAGGAGGGCTACGCAGAGATGCAGCTCATGGTACTGATCAGAGCATCTGTCTCTTCCACAAAAATGCAATATATCGAAACAATATATGGAATTTTAGCTACAGCTGGCTAACACATACTTTGCAGGTCCGTGCTTTTTTTTTTTTTTTTCAGGGAAGAAAAGACAGAAATGCATGTTATAAAAAATCCTTGCTTCTTCACAGAACCATTTATTCCAATGCCAGTTAAACAGATCTTACCAGGCTTCTCTCTTCTCATCCTTGCTTCCTCCATAGTCTCCTTCATCTACAAACTATGTAACTTATAGTTTTCATTACCACACTGCTCTGAATTTGTTCATACTGGCACCAATTTTCATGAACCACCAGTTAGTATCTCATCTAGGCACACTGATTTGTTTTTGGAGTCCCATGGGCTAGAAATGCCTAAGAGTTATTAACTACTATTTCCAGAGAAGATGAAAAGTGTAATTTTGTTTGCAGCCACCTGCCAACTTAGAATTGTCAAAATTGCAACCAGCTTTTGATTTTAAAAACCCACATTTTAATGATAGCCTATTGCAATCTCTGTTTTCCTTTACAATTATTTAAACGCCAATTTTCCACCATTCACTTTTTACTTGGCACTCTCTCTTCCCACTACCTGGCACAGAGGACTCCAGTCTCATCATATAAATTCATTCCATGGGGGCACTCCCAGCTTTATGTTTAATACATTTATCTTTTCATTTTGTTTGCTTTTAAGTTGTTGCAAGGAAGAAGTATTGTAGAAATAAGACAATATCCCAGAACAATTTCACAATCCATTCAAGATCTGAATGTTACTGAAACAGTAGCACAAATTCTTCTGGACCAAATTTCAGTGGTATTAACATCAAATCTGAAAATAAAAGCAGTGCTTCAAGACACAGCTGAGCTGCAATAGAAGACTTGCTCTAACATTCAGTTACCCAATTCTGCAACTTTTATGACAAGAGAAAACAATCTAGCCTCATTCTATCATCTAAATCACTCTGGTGGTGTAAAGAAGTGCCCATTCTTACTCATTTCAAACTCATTTATTAGATGATATCTAGTGGTTAACTGCTAGTTCTTGGAGGTTTGATATTTTCATTAATATTCATCTGGGGTGCCTCGAATGCAACTACATTTATTTACTTTCTTTCCTGGTACTTCAAAGTTCTGGAAACAGTGTAACTCCATCTTGTCTCTGTTGGCACGGAGGAAGAAGAACTTTATTTCGAAAATCTCATTTACATGACACTGCCGTATAGAACCTACTCTTTGCTGATGCCATTAAGCATCTGGCGTCTTGGGTGTATGTGGCTTTTGTAATGCTGGAAAATAGTTATTGGTTGCCCCTCTAATTGCAGTCATAAGGTTGTTCCAAATTTCCAGCAGTTGATACGATCTTTCTTTTGTGTAGCTGGTAGGAACATACATGACAATAAATTCTAACCACACCGAAAAACATATACAGAGAGTAGCAGATAAACGTAAGTTTGTTTATTGTGAGAAGTCTGTGTTTGTTAAAATCACTGAGTGTATGATCAAACCCTGAATTTATACAAGTAAATTTTTAAACTCTCTCGGAGAATGCCAAAAATGTCTGCAAAACACCTTTGACAAAATTATCTACTAAGTAATGACCTTGATATTGAAGGACATACTCTCTACACCGGAAAAATGAGAGAAGAAGTAGAATCAAAGTAGCAATTTGAAATACTGGCCATGGTCGAATTTGACAATGGCCACTATTATTTACAGTAGAACTGTTGAACAGTGGCAGCAGTTAAAAAGGTAGTTTGTGTGACTGTCGTGCACTGCCTAAGCCTTACCAGGGAGACACAACTCATCTTTTGCACCGCTGCTATAATTATTTCCTGCTCTCAGGCTTTCAACACAAGCAATTGATTCCAGTTTAAGTTTCTGCTTGTCTGACTGTTAGTTGAATCTCATTTATTTCAGACATGAAGCCTACAGTCTGAGACCATAGCACAGATTCACACATTTTTCTCACGGGATTTGATTCTTTGCAGGGAAATATTTGTTGTCAGATAAGCCAGATTGCTTTCCCTGTCTGTTTCAGAAGGCCACTGAGTTTTGATCTGTTGAGTATCTTCCCTGTATTAACATGATTATTCTTCCCAAAATAAGTTCTTCTACAAAAGTGGTGTTAAAATCACAGCACCCTTCTTCTGACAAAAGCTTAAGCTGGGCACAGGCACCGAAATTGGATTTATATACCTTTTCAGAGAGGAACCCCCTGCTTCATCATTACTACAAAGTCTAAGGGAGTTCCAGAGTGTGAGCCCCCAGTAATGCCTTTATAAAAGACTGTGCAGAATTAATATTACACCTATTATTGCCCTGCAAGTTGCAATTTGAGCATGTAATAATAGGAAAATGTATTTCCAGAAATTACTCTTATAGATGTACTTCTTCTACATAGCCTCAGAGGAATCAATGAAAGACATGGCGAGCAAGACGGTGCATTGGTTAGAAAATAGAACATTTTGCTTGAGAGTATGCACATCCCTTTGGAATTTCAAAGTCCTTTATCCAGATCTACTCAAAATCTTTCACTAATTCTGAATAAATCTTCCTGCTCTTCTTCATAGAGCTCTAATAATGCAAGATTTGTAACTTTCTTTAAAATATTTTTCTAGCTCTTTTCCTTTCAAAGGCCACCTTAATATGTGAGTTGTACAGCAATATGTAAGGCTTTAAGTTTTCACTGGGATTTAATTAGGACTAGTGCCCAGACAGCCTAGTCCTTTACCTTACTGTTGTAGCCTCTGCAAGTACATAAAGAAAGATGTGTCCACTCTCATGGCATGTAACTGTACAAGGGTCTAATCCATCTCTCTCTTCCCTGTTTGATTTTTCCCCAATAGTGCTGAAATGCGGCTTGCAAGACCTTCTTTCAGTTGTCTGGTGCTGAGTCACCAATACCCTGAAACCAATAAATACATACTGGGGGACAGGTGAGGGGAAGTTCGCCATTACTTTTTTGAGGGTCTCACTGATGATGGGCCATAAGTTTCTTCCTGGCTCTGAAGTTCATTGAACAGCCTAGGAGAGTCTCAGCTCATAAATCAGCAGCAGCCATATTGCAATGCCACTGCTGCTTCCCCGTGGCTGGGTGCAGAGTCCTTCAGACGCTCTCCACCCACTCAGCCTACTGGCAAGCAGCATTTGGCCCTCAAAGTAGTAGTGGCTGCTTTTTTGAATGGATATTTCCATGTCTGGCAGGGGACTGAGCCTGGTTCTTTTTTTGTCTTGTTTTTCATCGAGATGTGCGAGGAACAGAGTGTGATCCTGGAGCTGTCATTCAGACTTAAAATGTGTCTTGAACAGTAAAAAACATGGAAGCAGCAGCTTCCCATTCATCATTTGTTACCCAGGCTGAATCCTTGCTGGCTGCCTTGGAGCCCCATGATATACAGAGATTCCTACGGAAATGGAAACCTCTGATGACATAGAAAAGTCTTCTGGCACTTGTGCATGGGTGTGATAGGCACCTGGGCCTTCACTGGAGTGCTTTGAAAATGCTTTTAATATGACAATGCTGGCAAAGCCCCTTTGAAATGTCACTTTTTCACTAACTCTGGGTCTTTTTGAGTGTTACTTGCAATATGTTTAACTCAAAGTACCACAGAACAGAAAACTTTCAGACATCTGGAAGGCTGCAGTTCTTCTGCTCACACTTTCCACTGGGCTAACCTAGCCCAGAGGAATCTGCCTTGAGGGCTGATTTGCAAAGAAAATAAATTTAAGGCTTTTCTCACTTCTTTATGACACCTAAAACCTTTCTTGTTTTTCCATGGTCTGTTTGTGGAGTTTTTACAGGGAAGCAGGTATGCCTGCTTTAGAAAATGTTAACATCAACACTGCCACATAGAACTATTCTCTGATTGAGGTATCATGCCAGACAAAGGCACAAAGAAACTAATCCACAGAGATGTCAATAGTCTATGACACAACTCATTTACAACCAGCATAAACTGTGATACAGTTTTTCCAGAACGGTATTTTCTGCAGACACATCTCACGCAAAATCCTGTTTGTTCAAAAGCATAGGTTCCTGTTAAAAGACCATTTTAACTTGCCCTTTTAGTAAGCCAAAGTTGCGTTATAAGATCAAAGACACAGAAAGGATCGGCAAGGAACAATTTATAACAGTTGCAGACAAAATGAGGTTTATTAGGTTCCACCAACCCATCAACAGCACGGTTTGATTGTCTAACCACAGTTTCCCCGAAGCTTTTGGAAGGAATACAATTTTCCTGGGGTAGACCATCAGAAGTGGTTCCACAAAAAACTCAGGGCAAGTGACATGAGGCCCAAACTAAAAATTAATTGCCTGCTACCAGGAGGTTCTATGCATACATGGCTCCTGTTAGCTGTCCTCATATTTCAGCGAATTCTGCCATGAAATATTGTTGAGAGACTATTTTTCATCTTGAGTAATTCAGCATTTATCAAAGAATTATCTTTGCAATGCAAAGTTTCTGAAGAACATTTCTTAGAAGAACAATTCAATGTGGTTGTCATTCAAGTGCCATGTACTTTGACAAGAGGTGTCTCAAACATAGTGACTTGAGGAACTCTTTGATGTCTTTACATTGCATACAGCTCAACGTGCCTACGTTCCTTAGAACTGAACACAACTCTTGTGGTGTAGGAAAAAAGTGATAATATTTCCATTCTTCTTCAATACACAGTTCAGAAGACCTCAGATTAGAAAACTAGAGCTACGAAGCTATTCTACTTGTCCTTAAATACACTAAAGAAAAAGGATTTACTGCAAATAGCAAGCATGTTATGTGCAATCAAAGCTATCTTTACAACTCTCTCAAAAACATAACTATTATAAATAAAATTGCAGATCTTGCTAATTAAATTTTTCAGAGCCAAATCCCTTAGACAGTCTTTTAAGACAACTTTCATGATACAATTAATGATGTCAGAAAATTAGCCTTATGCTTGGTTATTATTTTATCTTAGGGAAAGCTGTAGCCACAAGATAAGAAAAAATCACATTCCTGGAAAAGAACAAAAGAACCTTACATATGTACATTTCCTTTATTTTCTTTCTGGAAGCAGTAATGGCTGATAGCAATTTTTTTCAAAATTTTTGCAAGGACCTCCAGTGTCTAAAAGTTATTATTTTTTTGCCATGACTTCTAGATTATCTTCCTTTCATACTTTTCCTACCTGTCAAAGAGCGAGTCCCTTTAATTTGTAACCTTTTGTGTAGCTTATCACTTGACACTGAACTCACAGGAGTGCCTGTTCCTAATTTCCTCTACAATATCTCCCCTTTGATTGCAGCTATGAACGGTTCCAGGAGAAAACAGGGTAAACCTGCCTCACTCTAAATAAAAATAATCTGTTTATATAAGAAACAAAAAACCCTGGATATTCAGTTACATGTTCTATTCTTATTTCTCTCCTGCTAGAAGTTCATTTGCTACCCACTGTCTCGGTTTTACAGAGTCACCATACAAGTTAGGCCCATGCATCAGACAAGTCCAAAGGAGACCCCAAATTTAAGACTTACATGGTACATTGACCCCGTCCTGCTTACCTTACTTAGGGTAAGCAGTACCCTGCTCATCACAGCAACTAGCGGTCATCTGAGCCACTCAATAGGTCTAAATTTGGCCTCTTGGGGAGTATTCATGTGACTAAATTCAGATTTTTTTAGATCCCTTTGGCAGTCACTGAAGGTGACTTCAGACCTTAGGTGTTTCAAAAGCCTGATTCTCCATGTTCTAAGGTAAGTACTTTACCTACCTAGTAGGTAAGAGTGTTCAGTTTCCCTAGTGGGTAAGACTAGTTCAGAGTCGCTGTGTCCCAGGAATGATCATTTCTTTCAGCTGACACTAAAGACAGTCCAAGGTGTGCCTCTCCAGGGTAGGGCATCTGAAGTTACAGGAGATGAATCTCTCTCCTTCTGCACCCAGAAGGGAAGAACACAGCAGAACAGAACACACAGAAGCAGGACACAGCTTGGCATTCACGTATGAAGGGAGAAGCAAATTGCACGGGAAAAAAAACCTCAGTACACATTTGAGGAGAAATTTCCTGCCTAGGAAATAATGCGTATATGGTGACCAGATCAGACACCTGTACCATTTACAAATTCAGTGGTTTTTCTCCACTGGAGCACGTTCAAGGGGCTGAAGAACAACCTTTGTCCTGTGAGGCCTGTTAAATCCATGCTGGCACGCTAACATTGTGAACTAATGATGCAACTTCTGCTGCTAACGTCTCTTGCTGACATGGTTGAATTAGCCACATCACGGGGACAGGTGATATGTCACATGTTTGTCGCATAACATCACCATGTCATACAAAGAGGTATTATGCTGATCCACTAAGTTGGAGGTGTAACAGGATGGACCTTTAGCATTACCCCAGCACGCTAGGGAAATGTTCAGCCAGAAATGACAGAAAAACCTCAGGTAGCTAAGACACTGTTGTTGGATGTGAACAGTTACACAGCCCTGTGCCTGCATCTAATCCAGCCCCGACAAAATACTCAGCAATATTCTCTGGATGCTTCTGTCTTGACAGCCTGCAAAATTCAAGGTAGAAACAGAAAAGATGTAGTTGAGCAAGGGAGTATTGCTGAAGCACAAAAATCAGCATCAGCCAACAAACCAGACCTAGCGACAGCCTGTAGCCAGAGCTGCTAAGAGGAAAAATATTCCCCTCTCTGGCAATTTCAAGGAGAAAGGTAGAAACTGATCACCGGAGAAAACAGTGAAGCAGGGAAGGAGCTGGCCCGGCTGGGGAGCTGCGTGCCCAGGGGGAGCACAGGTTGGGCATGCAGCTAGGTTAGAGGGGTCGAAGCGTAGGAGGAAGCACTTCAGTGCTAATTCAGGCTCTCCTGTGCTTTGTTATCTCCCATACACAGGCATGGCCTCCCTTGCATTATTCTTTGGAGCAAATACACATACTAATTATCACTGACCCCTGAGAAAACATAAAATTCTCTAAATTGCACAAATGGGAGTCGGGCAAAGAAATTCACAGGTGATACAGTTTTCTCATACCACAAGCCCCACACTGCTAAGTTACTCTAACTAATCCCTCTATTTTTAACGTAGGTACCTCTCACAACATTAGGTAAGGAAATATCCATACTGTATTGCTGAAGTGTGAGTAGAGGAGAGGAAGGAGTGGACAAGTTTACCTTGGATTAACTTGTTCACTTACTAGCCACCATGTACTGGGCTCTGAGCCCAGTCCTGGACAGCTGATGGCCATGCTTGCCATAACCATACTACTATTGGTACAGGGTTGTACCATGCAGCATTACAGGCTTGGGGAAGAGTGGCTGGAAAGATGAACATGAGCCAGCAGTGTGCCCAGGTGGCCAAGAAGGCCAGCAGCATCCTGGCTTGTATCAGGAATAGTGTGGCCAGCAGGACTAGGGAAGTGATCATCCCCCTGTGCTTGGCACTGGTGAGGCCCCACCTCAAATATTGTGTTCAGGTTTGGGCCCCTCACTACAAGAAAGACATTGAGGTGCTGGAGCGTGTCCAGAGAAGGGCAGTGAAGCTGGTGAGGGGTCTAGAGCACAAGTCTTATGAGGAGCAGCTGAGGGGATTGGGGTTGTTTAGCCTGGAGAAAAGGAGGCTGAGGGGAGACCTCAGCGCTCTCTACAACTACCTGAAAGCAGGTTGTTAGAGAGGTGGGGGTCGATCGCTTCTCCCAAGTAACAAGTGACAGGACTGGAGGAAATGGCCTCAAGTTGCACCAGGGAAGGTTTAGATTAGATATTAGGAAAAATTTCTTCACCGAAAGGGTTAGCAAACATTGGAAGAGGCTGCCCAGGGAAGTGGTGAAATCGTCATCCCTGGAGGTATTTAAAAGACAGGTGGACGTGGTGCTGAGGGACATGATTTAGTGGTGGACTGGGCAGTGTTAGATTTATGCTTGGACTCGATGATCTTAAAGGTCTCTTCCAACCTAGGTGTTTCTATGGTTCTGTGATTCCAAGATTCTATTGGCAATAAAACCAATTAATTTAAAACTGGCTTACGTGTCATATCTCTTCCAACTTAGACTGTATTCTGCTAAAAAAATAAATAATGCTACAGCTTCCATCTGGTTTTGCATGGAAACATCTGGCAAAGTGCTGTTACTTCACAGAAACTACCCCCCCTTGCCCTTATCTGTGTCCACTTAATCTACTGCTTTTTTAATTCTATTTGCACTTCTAATAATTCTGACGTCAGTTTGACAGATATGATACTTCTGTCATTACTCAAAAATGCAACATAACTTGTCCAAAAAGACTAGATTCCATCATTATCATTTGCAGAGCTGTCAGTTTGGTTTGGTACACTTATCTCCCTTTCATTCCCTGGTGTTGGCTGAAGTCAGGCACTGAATACTTAATTAACTAAAATGATTGTGGGAGTGTACATTTTCATGATGTATATAAGGCACGAAATGTTACAACTCAGTTTCCATCCTCTAATAGCTGGCACGTACTTTGTGCAACTCTGCACTTTTAGAAACATAAAGAAAACCATAGGTTCTAAGAGAGAGACAGAATGGTACCCAGGGTCTCTCACTGAAGATGGGCAAGATATTTTTACTTGCTACACTCATAATGGGCAAAAGGCCTCCAGACACACTTCTGACCCAAGGACAAGGCTTCATTTATTTTTATTAATTATTTTTATAAAGCTGTGGTCAGTGATCTGGTCCTCCGTATTATAGGCAGGACGAGGTGATGGAGTGCAGGAGGAATAATTGCTTCAAAGGTTCGCTCCTCCCAAACCCAGCATGTCTTCAGCACTGAGAAGAAATGGATTTGGGGTATAACGTTAAACATTCCAAACATGAGTCCAGGGAAGTGCAGAATAAGGCGGCTGTTCATGGCATGGACTTCCAGCATCACATAGCAGGTGCAAGCATGGCCACCCTGTCACCTTGGACTATGTCGGGCTGACAGAGAGGAGTATCTCTGTCACAGCCCTGCTCAGACCCTACTCAGGGAGCGCCCTGTTGCTCTCCACCCACCCTCTGCGGGGTTCAAGGAGGCTGCACACCACCAGTCCACCTGTCTGAAGCAGACAGTGCAAACGGGCTCTCCCGTACCCGAGATGTCCAGCCGGCAGGACAGCCAGGTGTGCGACAGCCCCATTCGGAGGGGTAATCTGATCTCTCAAAGGATATCCAGCCAGAGGAGCCAGGCAGGACTAGCTCCCTTTCCAAATGTATGTAGCCCAAAGCTACGAGCAAGTGCTCAAGCTGAAACTAGTTCTTCCTGTGTGTAGTGCAAATCAACAGGGGAAGGTCTGAAATGATCTGTAACACACAATTTATGCTTTCACAGTCTTTTATCTTTCTAGTTCCCTAAGGTAATGGAGTAATTGCAGATAATTATTTCAGAGATTATCATCTAATTCATAATGTGAATCTACATGACAGATATTACTCATTTAGCCAACAAGCACAGCTATTTTTAATTCCTATCTAGTCTCAGTTCAGTCTTTCAAAATAAAATAGCTCACAGTTCTTTGTGCTACTGGCAAGGTACTGAGGAAACTTATGTGGGAAAAATGCACGTGCTTAGCAAAATTATGAATATGTTTTAGTAAATTTAATCTCCAAATTAACATTAAAAATTAATTAATATGTTCAGATTGAGGCTTTAGAATTAAGAAAACAAGGATGGAAGTATATTTAATTTGTGAGTCCTGAAGGCAGAAATAATATATTTATCTACGTCTTTTCTATTTCTCTCCCAGGCATTCAGATCATTTTGGTCACTTTCCTCATAATGCATCTTTTTACTTTTTCCTCTAAAAACGTTTATTTTGTGAAAGACATTTTCATCTAGAACTGAAACTGCATTAAAAAATTATGTTACAACAGCCATTTTGACTCCAGTTCCCAGCTGATGAGTGGTTTGCCATGCAGAAAGCTTTTGAACTGATGAATTTACTAAATATAAAGAATAATTGAATCCATTTTAACAGCTTTCTAATTATTTATGTGATAGCTATTTTGGCTGACTCAGAAATGTTTACTTAGAACTCTTAAAATGTGCTTAACTTTTCTTTTTCTGATTACAATTATTTCATTGCAAAATAATTCCTTCCTTTCATGGATATGAAAGCTACTCTCAAGTTTTCCTTTGTATCTCAACTCTATACAATTGTGCAAAAATTAAAATAGCCTTACACAATAAGGAAATGCAAATCTTACAGGCCTATGAATAGAGATCTATGCATATAATTTCTTTATTAGTTTATAATTTCAATTTATTATCTATATTAGTAATTTCCAGACATTTAAGCAGTAAAAACAATGCAATTAATCCATTTACTCCTCCACAGTTTTCAAACTTATTTGTGACGGCGAGTGAATGTTCTTTCACAGAGTAAAAGATCTTCCAGAGTCCTAACTGCAAAATAATAAATAATGCACGAAGTGCAAGTAAGATTTGGTATTGAACATGAAAGTGCATTTCCTCCAGAATTACACCCTTGCTAATAATAGAACTTAGCATATCCTTACAATCTTATTCAGCCTTCAGCTACCCAAAGTCTAGGTTTTGACATTCAGGTTTAGCTAGATTCACAGCTATATACGGCAGAAATGAAAACACAATACTGCCGTCATGGTAGTGAAACTAAGATATGAAAACCATTGCTGGTTCTCCGCGTTCCTATCCATATACTAGCCCAAAAGTAGAAAGATATGAAAATGAATACATGCAGGTTTTTTATTTCTTTTATACTTCCTGCTTGTATTTAAAAGTTGACTTCACTGCAAGACAAGTCTTGGAGTGCTCCCAGACCTTTATGAACTGAAAAAACCATTAAAAATAAAAAGAACATTTATAAAGCAAAATTCTGACAGAAATGCCTGTTCTCCTCGTTTACAATATGCCAGATAATTTGGACTGACAGTCACTTTTAAACACAGTTATTTTTCATTTCTTAGGCTGCTGATTCACTTTTTCCCCAATCACTCAGTGAAGAGAATGTTATTTGGATTTAGAGCGGTCTCTTTTATATCTGGTTATAGGACTCAATCTCGAACTCACTAAATCCAGGTTGAAAGACTACCACTGGCTTCAATAAGTTTTGCTTAGGCCCTGCTCAGGGCACCGACCCTGGCAGGTTCTCAAACACAAATAATATGGAAATGCCTTGGGGAGAGGGGGTTGCGTTCCTGAGCGTGCGTTAAGGTACGGCAGTCTGCATGGTAAGCCAGTCAAACATTCATTGCAGAGACAGCTGGGACACTGTCATTGCTTCTTATCTTTTTCTTTCGTATTTTATTTCAAAAAATCATTGAGAAGGCAGCTCCGTATTCTCCATAACACAAGAATAACTTCTAGAAGACAGAAAATCTCCATGCGTCTTTGTAGCATGTCATCTCTAATACCTTTACAAGGTATCAAAATGGCTAAAAGTCACTTATGTTATTTTCAAGTCATGTTATAGGCTTTGTGATTTGGTTTTGCATCTTGTTTTTTCTTATTTGAATTTTATCCTTTACTGATAGCTGAAAGAAATTAGTGTTTTGGTTTAAATGAGGGAGATCCCCGAAGCAACTGGGAGGCAGTTTACAATTATGACTTTTTGCAGCATTGACATGTATTTGGGAATAATATTAGAAACACTTATTACTCTTTACCTGTATTATTAATTAATAAATTAAGCATTTAGTAAATAGGTACGTAAGATATGAACTGGAAAAGCCACTTCAGTCTCTGCTTTCTTTATAGCACAAGTAGCACAACACTGGAGTGGACAGGAGAAGACTTTTGCCCGGCTTTACACACTGAGTAGAGCAAAGTGCTTTGCTGTCACAGTTTATGGAACACCAAACGAAGCTTCAGTTTGGGTGGATTAAAAATTCAATACACTCGGCTCAGATGCTGTGGTTCACTAAAATTAACAGTTTCCTGGCTTCCCACTCTACCGAACTTGTATTTCCGACACACTCAAACATGTGTGAGCCCACCCTTCTTCCCAATCTCATCTATTTACCACAGTCAGCAAAATCCTACCCAAATAAGTGGCTTGTTGGCATCTCGCCAGTTCCCTGAGGGCTGTATCTGTCATCTGAAGCAAGGGGCTACAGCCCAAGAGGCTGCAAGTTTCAGCAGGCAAAGCTCCATCTTCAGCTCCGCAAGACAGACATTTGGTTTACTGTAGCTATTCCACTCGGTATTATAACAGCCTTACGTTCTGCCGGAACACAATTCTTGTTTCTCCATTGATTTATTTTTCTCTTTTTCCATGGAATTGTTTCATAGTCAATGTAAGTGTGTACTGACTTTAGTATTTGAAGGGAGTGGTAGGTCCTTTGCTATAATTTTTTGCTAATTTCACATCCGAAGCTGAGTGAGCAAGCGCAATGGCACTGACAACTTCACATAAAAGCCATTGTCTTCAAATCATGCTGTTTGTGTCATTGATTTTGCAATCAGATGAAACAGAGGTGCTTGCCAAGGACTTCCCAGAGCCCATGTTAGCTTTCTCGGAGTTAGGCAGCCAGTCCAAGGCACAGGCTCTGATCTCCCGTCCAGCCGTGGCGATGATGACATCTATGTGAGGAGGGCATGTTAATGCTGCAGGGAAAGCACTCCCTTTCTCTCTCTCCACCACTGAGGAAACCTAGACAACATGCCTGACTTCCACACACCTGAGACTGGGCAAAGGAAGACTACTGGCACCTCTGCTAACACCTGGGCACTACCAACATGCATTATGTGCGTGATAGCCGAATCCCTGCGCTCACTGCTGGCATGCTCAGGGTGACACGAGCTGCCGGGTGCTGCTGATCAAACATACCGAGCCACTTGAGCAAGAAGGCATGTCAGGGAAAGCCTGACAAAAGAAGAGATAAAGGCTTTGTGGGAGGGGAGCGGAGTGGAGAAAGTTCACACAGGAGCTCAGGAGCAGGTCGCTACATGGGTTGCTACCACGCAGGCTCCCTGAGAAGTTCACACAACTCAGGCAACGGGTGCAGCACCCAACATGTCTCGCAGGAAGAAGGAACAGCAAAGAGGATGATGCCCAGGAGGGAGCTGCAGGAATGCAAGCCAGAGGCTGACACTTCCAGGGTGTTGTCTGGGATGTGGCAATGGCTCAACACAAGTCACCAAGTTTGAAGGGCAGCTGGATCGGAAACGGTGGGAATGAGAGCAGCTGTCTGCGATCTGTGGGACTGTTGTTGCTGCTGAGGCAGGAATATGCTGTGCCCTGTGTGTGCCTGACATGGCCTAATGCACCAAGAGACATCTTAAGTGAAGGCTGAGCTTGAGTAACACTAGCAAAATAGCAACACCAGCCCAAAGAAGTACATGAAAGAAATGAATCAGCTATCCTTGGACCACAGGACACCAAAAATACCCTGGATCTGAATCATACCATTGGGATAAACACTGTTAATTAGAAAAGACATAACACCTGCTTTTAATGATACAGGCTTTTAGACTAGTCCTCAGGGGAGGAATCTTCCCCTGAAATCTCCTGATATGTACTTGAAGATGATGTGGTTCTCGTCAGGATAAGACTGAATCTGCTCTAGTGGAGCCAGAGTCCCCAGCAGCTCTGGAGAGTTGTCCCTCTCTGTTCTGCTCCAATGGCAGATGTATGGCCCATTGAGCTCTCATATCAACGTCAACCCATCCCAGGCTTTCCCTACTTGTGCTAGCACACCAGCAGGGGGGCTACATGCGAACATACCGTTGGAGCAAGACAGTAAGATATTTCTGCAACACCCTGTCCTCAGTTTTGCTTTTATCCTAGGCTGGAACATATCCTGTGCTAGAAAAATAAAAAAAAAAAAAAAAAGTCTCGGCTCCATGTGGACATTAAAGTGATCTGGGACAAGGGTGCAGCTCTTTAGTATCCAAATTGCACTTTGAGCGAAGAGCAGAGGGTGAGCAGAAGGCACCAGTAACAGATTTACTCACATGCACCTTAAAATTACTTGCAGTTGTCGTTTACCAAAACTATAGAGAATTCTTTTAATGAAGCATCAGTTTAGATTAAGAAACATGGCCTCCTTCCTCATTGTGCACGTATCACATAAGTCATAGCTTTAAAATAGCCAAGAGTGTGAGTGTGCTACTGCTCCCCATACCTGCAGGAATTTGTTCCTTGCTCATAAAACTGTAGGGTAGCTCCATCAATGTCCACTAGATAACTCAGTAAAATGAATTTACTTGTTAGAGTGAATGTGTGTTCAGCTTATAGCTGATTCTGGCATGTCTTGAGAAGTTTTTTTCTAATACACAATCTGGTCAACACCAATAAATGCTTGCAAATCACATTTCTGTGTAAATAATTAACTTTTTACTGCCTTTATTTGGTTTTGTCCACTGCTGGATGGGATATTGACATATTATTTTCTTTGTTATTTATATGCTTCTTTTTCAAGAGAGACATAAATGTTAAAGGAAAATCTTTATTTGATTTTTAATTTTTATTATTTTGTCAGTCATATATTTTTGTAGCTTGAAACAGTGTTTCACAGTACACCCTTGGCTTTCATTTTCTGGTAAAATGTTCAAGTTATTGTTCTTGTGGGAAAAACAATTCAGTTAAGGTAACCACATGGCTAATCTTTTTTCCTCTAAACAACACAGAGGCAAGCGTGTAAGGACATGTTGGGGATGCACTGACAAGAAATATAAACAAGTTCTTTTCCCATCAGTTACATAAAGGCTTCTTTCTGTTTTATATTTGTTTCCCACTTTATGTTAACTTTGCTTATCAGTGCACAGGCTCTTAAATGAATTCATTCTTCAGCTCATAATTTACTCATTGGAATTTGCAAGTAGCGGTAAATTGGCATGAAAAATTTGAAAAAACATCCACATATGTTCTGTTTCTTCATATGAGTTAAACAGCATTCATACATGTGGTATTTTGAAGAGATAAATTTTAACTAATGTTTTGTTTTAATTAACTTCTTGAATTTCTCTTATGCTTTATAGGCTGTTGCTCTCTGGAAAGCGTGCACAAAGAAGTAGCAAAGAAATTACATGAGAGTGTCTAAAAGAAAGAAAACTGGATTTAGTATTCATTAAAACAAACGTTTCCTACAGATCATCTTTTTTCCTACAGTACTCTTCATAAATGTTTCTAGGCCACGATTTTAACAGTGAGAAACTCGAGGTTATTCTGAAATTTGCATTTATGCTTCCAGGTAAGTAACTTTATTGAGTCTCAGTTTTTGTGTGCTTAATAGTTTTTGAATTTAATTTACTTTTTAGGTTATCCAGGCATGGACTGAAAGACTTTAAAATTATACTGCCTTTTTTCTCGAGCTCTGTATATTTTGTAGGCTAGAGAACATCCCTCAGTTCCCCATACAGGACAGTGCTTACTGGCATTATTTCAAAAAGTCCCCCACAAAATCAAAACAATACAAACCAAGAATTCTGGTTACATTTTCAACGATTAACCGTATAAGTTACTATAAACATCGTATATTAGGCTGAGTTTGCTTGACTTTTATTTATAAAGCAGTTGGGTGCACCCCCCCTCCTTTTCCATAAAACGAAAAGAACAATTATGTGAAGGAAGGTTACCAGTCTAAAAGATCAGAAGATATATTCTAGGAACAAGGATTTGGAACTTTTGGAAACATTCTCAAGCTTTCCCAGCAAAACAGACATTTCATCAAAACAGAAAAGTCTGCAAACCATGTTGGTTTCTAAGAGTTTTAACAGAGGAATTCATCTCTTCCCCTCAAGTTTGGTGCTTAGCATGGTCACAGTTATGTTCTCTTTCTACCTACATCCATGCACCAAAGCAATGCCTTTAAAACCAATGCAACCTATATGTAAACAGTATGCTATATGTTTTATAAAAACACTCCATTATGAGAAAGAGAGTGTTTTAAAATGGCTAAAGTGTTTAGAAAATATTTTTTCTCTAAGTTCTTTTTATTGTCAATGGACAGAGCAAGATTTTTCAGAGCACCGTAAGATACACTCCTGTATCACCCCTCCTTTCAAAGAAGATTCTCTTTCTCTACTGACTATGGCCTCCCTCTCCCTCCTTTATACCGCAATGTTGAAAGATTTTCTTTTCTTTCCATTTTAGCATAGAAATAAACTGTGAAACTTCTAAATTCCTCAAAATTGGAACTGTTGCTTCAGGACATTCCCAGGAGTTCAGATGTTTATAAGAATCTTATCTAGTGGTTCCAGATGTCTTGACCTTGGGCTGGAAACCTCAGGAACACACATTTTCCCATTCGTTCTTTCAGTTTTCCTGATTATTTTCTCATTCTTCTGTTTGCATTCAGATAAGAAAAATGTAAAGTTAAGTCTGATTTCAGGTAAGAGGTGGCTCCAAGTCTTTTTCACAAAAAAAATTTGGAAATATCCTTCATTTGGTCTAAGGTGGTTGTTCTAATTCTTAAGTGGTGGAGCTGATAAAAACAGAAACAGAACAAGTTGGTGGAGGGAAACAACTCACTCTCTGTAGGTTTCTAGGAGAAAGACATGTTCTAGCACAAGGTTATGAGCACAGCCATGGGAGCTGATCAAGAAGAACTAGGATGTCTCTCTCCTATTCTGCCACTTTGCATTCAAAATTATGCACAGCCAGCATCACAAAACCAAAGTGCATCACAGTAGAACAGGTTCAAAAGGAGTGCCCAAATCCAGTGTAAAAACAACAGCATGATATACTTTAATTGCAACTCCCTAGTATCTCATTGCCACTATCGGTTGTAGAGCCAGATGAATAACAGAGGTTTGGGGGTATGGGGGAAGTAATTCTGTGTTTTACAAGATTCACTTAGACATTTTTAAACACAAAATGCAGTGAGTTTTCATGTTTCACACACTCTATCTTTAACCTAACACGATAATTTTTTCCAAGTTGACTTGTTTCCGAAGCACCTTAGGTAATCTGCGCAAGTGCAGAACAGCTCCACTCCGTTAGTACCAAGAAATTCAAGGAGCAGATGAAAAGCCTTCCGTACGAACTCAGCTGAAGAACTCAAAAGATTCAGGGCGCTCCCAGCTGTGTGGTGACAATACAGCTGGATTACTAGTAGTGGCTCAGGGACCCCCAGTGAGTATATGGCCTACTAATTTCAAGGGTGAAGTGGGAACATGCTAAAGCATTAACAGCTGCATTGGTAATTTACCATCTTATTAATACCTGAGTTCCTGGAGCGCACAGAGCATGTGTGTGTGTGTGTACCTAATTTGATATCTCTCTATATATACACAAACATATACAAACAACATATATAGACATATATATGTAAAATATTTTAATCAAAAAAAGTTTTTCTAGTCCTAGCTGACACTACAGATAAAGAACAGTCTAACATATTATATTACACTATATATTGGACCACATTTTATAACTATTAGACCAGCTCTGGTTAAATGTTTCAGCCAGAAACAACGACTGGTTTTATTTTACACAGTTTTGCTTTTGATTTTAGGGAGCTCTTTGGGATAGGAATCATGTCATCTTCTATGTTTTATTTCAGTATAAACATTTCTGAGCACAAGGCCAAATTTTAAACAAATGCAGGGCTTATGTATTCCTTTGGACAGCATGACTTTGTAGCTGATGTTAGCGCACACCCAGGCAACAGGACCTACAGTGATACGGAGATCGAGCCCTTCTAGGACATTCCCTCTCGCTATGTGACTAGTACTGTGGCTTAAAAAGACTAAAGCATGCTAAGTAACCATGCTCTCGCTTCCTTCACCTGCAAATAAAACCTAACATCTTATTCCATGGGGGACAGGCAAAGAACAAGTGTACAGTCATCAGCCCGACAAGTACTAACTCATTAACTGCTGCACCTCATCAGCTTGCAACCACCTGTCCACTGTCTAACATTACTGATTTCTGGAGTACTGAATAGGCTATAATTTCAATCTAAATAATTGCTGATAGTGTGCAGGCTCTTTTTTTTTTCTTTTTTCCAGCCAAGGAGAATCACTCTCCACAACTTAATCTGTCAAGGACTCACACATTAGAAAAATAAGATGGAAACAATGTATAATACCAGCCACGAGGGGTTCCAGATGTCTTTCTTCATCAGAATTTTAAGTGTGTTTTCTCAGATGCTGTGTACAGATAAATCAGTGTATTGAATGATGATGATAAATTGCGTATTGAGTGGTACCATTTTTTCACACGTAACAATAACACACACTTTTAGGATATTTATGCAGCAAGCTGCACGAGTAACTTCCATGCAACTGCACCATATAACACAAAAAAGTTTGAAAAAACTACTTCTTTGGAGGTATTCCAAATTCCATTCTTTCATATTCATAACACACACTATGCCAAAATGTTTCAGTTTTTCTTAGTCTGATAGGAGCTCTTGAAGAAGGCTGGGTGTTGCTAAAAGGACACGGAAGGTAGGCACATATGATCAGAGCTTATCACTTGTGTTGATGTATTTTTAATGACTTAAAGGCATCTTTTACATGATCCACTTTTTGGAAATAAATCAAAAGAAATTTTCTTACTTTCAATGTATAAATAGTTACATTTTTATATTTGACTTATGGACTATACAAAGCACTTAGACTGCTCAGCTTTCTACTTGAGACTTAATTCCCAGTTTTAATCGCACAGAGTTGAAAACATAATGCTTTACACGAACATCTGGTGACAGTGACTGAAAAGAAATGAGGAGGAAAGGAAAAGCACATGAAACTTAGACTACACGTAAAACCTACTGAATCACATTTTTTTAAATTTAATTTTGCTTTGTGCTGAAGAAACCAAGAGGTATTCTCTAGCTGTAAACACTTGTGATTCCAAAATAGCAAAGATGTCCTGAATTTGGTATGTGTTTTTACCAGAAGGTCATGTTTACAGAGCAATCTGCCATTTAAGCATTCTTACAGCCCTGTTGTGAAATTCCCACCATGCTTCACACATAAGTGTCACATTTACCTTCCTCACTCCAGCAGAAACATATGACCTTCTTTCCAGTAATTTGTAGACCGCCATCACAAGCCCCCAGTAAATGGAAAACATTGCATTCAAGGTTTTAGGTTTTGTTGATTAAGGCATTATTCATGGCAAAATACAGTCTGTCCCTTCAGAGGGTACTACAGAAGCTCTAGATATACGACACATTTACAGCTTCATTGGGCAGTAGGTGAACTCCTTGCAGTGAATTTGTTCTTTGGCTAAATACATGTTGGGCTATCAAATTCTCCTTTCCACTCTAGAATGCCACCAGCACACTGACAAACAACAGATGATCAAATTTTGGCAGTAAATTAAAGAATAAGGATCAGCATGCACTTTGTAGCATCCAAGGAGTCTTCATGGGATTGAAATCTGAAACTCTCCAATATTATGTTGCAGCTAAAAAAGTATTGCTTTAGAACACTGACAAATACCCATGAGTTTTTAGAGAGAAAAATGACTAATGGAGTAGATCACAATATTAACCACAAAAAAGTCATAGTTAACATCAAAGCTCCTACAGTAACTTTAATTATTATGTCTATTTTTGGAAAATCTAGAGGCCCCAAATCAGACTTTACAGTTTTGCTAGCTATTGTACGGAGATGGTTCAGTCCAGCTATAGTGACAAAGGATAGGAAAAAGCAGTAGATTACTCCTCTTTTATAAGTGGGAACTGGCCCACAAGGAGAGCAAGACGTACATCTGTGGTCACGCTGGACTGTGTCACAAAACTGGGAGCTAAGCTGAAAACCAACTTCCTCCCTACATTCACGTGATAAACAAATGCCATCTCACTGTGTCCTCACTTCTAGTGCATATGAATTTGCTCTGCCTGTAGTCCAAAGTAACCAAACCTTTGAGACTGAATTAATGTAGTGCTGAATGAAGAATAAGAAACCATCTCTGTCATAGGTTGCAGCCCATGAAAACCAAGCCCTCCAGGTTATATACCTTGTGAGTATATGTCAGTTTAAACATTCATTTTCTGTTTTCTTTACTTTTCACATTTGGTCTATTTTATGATACATGTGTAAGAGAGAAAAGCAAAAAATTTGCTTTTTTTTATGCAATGGTGATGTTGAACAATTTTTGCAAATCCTTCCCCACTTCTGACTTTGTTATATTTGTTCTTGATTTATCAACCTGGGTACTTCTTTATATAGACTGTCACCGCAAATAGTATTTCTAATAATTAAATGAATGATAAATAAATTTTAAAGGTGATTCAGTTCTCTAAAACTGCTCTCCTTTGAGACAAGATTCTGACAAACTAAAATACTGCATTCTCAACTGCATAAGCTGCCAACATTTCAATAGCACTATACATTAGTACAAATAAGAGTAGTCTTTATTAGTGTTGTGTGTTTCTTTTAATTACAGAATTAGACTGTGCTTCCTCAGCTATCAACTTCTAGGACTTCTATTTGAAACAAGCTATTTCCATAACTCTTGAAGCAGAACAGTATTTTTTTTCTCCATTATGACGGCAATGATGGACTTTCTGTCTTGTTGAAGTAAGCCAGTTCAACAGATGATAATGGCCTCAGCCATCTACCAACTCCCAAAGAGTGAAGCTACACAGCTAATTGAGCTCATGGGTATCTAGTCACGGGTTATGCACACTGTATTTTTCATGATTAAATACAGACCTGACCAGAAATCAATCACTTCAGGTTAATCTTAAAAAAATGATGAGAGAAGTATATTTTTTGTTGTTCCAACAGTACTAAACGAAGTTTAGTTCCAATGAAGTACTAAAATTTCGATTTAGCTTCAGTGTCTTAGTGGAAGCAGCATGTAACACATCAACATACCTTTCTTTTCTCCTCATGTATATTCAAAAACATCAATCTTGCCTGACAAAGTGACATAATTTGGTTCTATAATCCTTTTTTTTTCTGTTTTATTTTTAAAGTCACCATTCAATACTTTAGATAAATTAGTGGGAGTTTATGGCTTGGTATTCACAAAGGACATACTTAGAAAAGCCATTTTTCTGTATTATATATTTCTTCTGTATTAACAATCAAACTTTTACTGCTGGTTGGGTTTATCTAAAGCTATTTTTAAAATATTTTTCCTCCTACTTATGAAAAAATGATGCTATTGTTGGCCAGAACATTTGCTGGTAAGATACATGCTCACATCATCATAAAACATATGACTGGTAGATTATGTGCTAGTGAAAGAAGATATGGTGTTTAAGTATAAAATTTAACTGTTGAGTGTTGCAAGAAATAATCAGATCATAATAATATTTTAAATTAAAGGAGTTCAGGATCAGTGATTAGGCTTTTACTGTTACATCGACATGAGGATCACACTTCCCCTTTTAATACTTTGTTTAACCCCCAGCTTTGTCATTGGGAAATCACAGAAAAAAATTATTGTCAAGAAATGCTTGTTTATAAGATGTTGACTGCATTTCTATAGCTAGTCATCATCATTTCACTGACAAAGTGTATTGCTAAACCAGAACACTAGTGCCCTTGCTGTCAACTAAATAAATACCAGAGAAAGCAGAATACCAACCAACAAGAGAAAGAAAAAAAAAAACCACAACCAAAATCAGCCTTTTGTCTCTTTCTAAGACTCATGAAAAGGAGTCTTGACAAAACTGAAAAATAAGTTTTATAAAGTTGCATTAAAAGTACTTGAAATCTCCCTGATAAATGTATTGATACATCTTAAGGTATATGCCAATTTGTCCTCTTGAGGACCGGAGGCTCCAAAGAGCCCAGCACACACCTTGACAACAGGTGGGAGTTCTTGCAGCCTTCTGGATTTTCTTCCCTGGCAGCATTTTGAAGCTCTGTGCCCTGGCAGCTCACAGGCAGACGTGACATGGGCTGCAGAGGCAGAGCCCTGCCGCCGGCTGCACGCAGCAGAGCGAGCTGGAGAGGCACCAGGCTGTGCCCACCACCCTTGCACCACCACCCTACCGAGCTGATCTCCACGCAGCCACGCACGCTTCCTTCTCTACCCGACCACAATTAGCCACAGATCAGGAAGTCTGGTTTTGCACACTAGCAGATACAGCTTAAACATTAACAGCAGTCCATGTCTCACTTGACACTACTATGCTTTTAACCCAGTTTCCCCAGGAACACTAGACACGCGCGCACACGCACACACACACTCTCTCTCTCTCTGTGAGTATGCTGATAGCCACTTTCAGAAGTACTGTACATTACAAGAAACACACAGTTTATTATGCTGACAAGCACAATTTGTCATTTGTTCAAGTCTGTCCATGTAAAGTTGCCAGAAGTTTAACAAAACGTTATGTATTCATTTGAACTCTGTGTTCCTCCAGCCTTTGTTGGACCAAAAACATAGCCAATACTACGTGTTCCAGCTGCAGGGATTTTTATTCTCAAAATATATGGGAGGATGACTAAAGGGTTAGCTATACACAGCACAGAGAACTGAACAAAGAGGATCGCAGATACTCCGTGTTTAATAAAACAAGACAGCATGGATAATTTATGGCAGCTCTGAACTGTAAGCACAACACATTGAAAGGTACGGCTGTCTAAAAGTACCAGCCACTTCCCACACACTCCCCCCGCCTTGGCAGACAAAGTTACTTCCAACAGGAGCAGGCATTTCTGTGCATCCTGGTTCCCTTCATGTCTTCCACTTGCTGGGCCTCAGAGCACAACAGCCCTTCAGTACATCCTTAATATTAGCCCATAACATCAACCATTAGTTCATAAGCCCATCAGTACAAAAAAAAATTCTGCTTAAACGTCTGCTTTAGTCTCATTTATCAAAAAAGGAAAGAAAACTTGGGAACGCACATAGGTGCTTCTGAAGTAAAGGCCATAGATTGTAAACTCAGAGAACTGGAGAGTTTTCTTTCCTCCATTAAAGTTAAAGGAATGACAAGAAAAAGGAATTCAAGGTGCTATAAATCAAATAAGCTAATCCAGAGTGATTTCAGCTTTCCTTCTCCCCTATTCTCCTACCCTTCAGTTTTGAAGTCTGGCATTAAAGCCTCAAGAATGGGACAAGAGCTCTCTGAAAGGTTTGGTTTATCTGGCAAGCAATGCAATTCATGTGATGTACGAGGTGCCACTGGACCATACAGGTGTCTGCAGCAGCATATTTAAGGCCTGTGAAGTTCCAGTAGCTATTTAGGGGTTTTCCATTTTTATGTTACGCATTTTGCTTCTATGCAATAACATCGGTACAACATTTTTATTGCATCTACAGTTTATTGCATTGATACATCATTACCTTTAATACATTTACTTTTTGAAGAGGTCTGGGAGTTTGTGGTCTCTTCCCTGCCTAAAATACTCTCTTCAGCTGCTATAAATCCTGGAGTTGGCAAAGCGGCTAGCAAATAATCTCTTCTCTAATGAGAAAGATGACAAATGGAAGGAGAGAGAGTCACAAAAACAACAGGGAGATGCGTCTTCTAAATGTGCACTAAAAAAGCTGGGATACCTCCAGGTGATTTTTGTACTTCCTAAGCTAATGGATAACCAACTGACTGGAAAGAACTGGGCATAATGAGCGGAACAAACTACCACAGCCCCATTTCCAAATCTCCGCCTGCTCTTTGGCTGCCAGCAGTAGCACTGCCTTCTTCAGTTCATAAAGACCTGGGAGCCGCACTCTCCCTCCCGCGCCTGTCCCCCCCGCTCCTCGCAGGAACGGCACGTCCACAAGACGTTCAAAAGCCAGGGCAGAGATTCCCTGTTTCTGATGACTCGCTTACCGTGCTCACCGAATAAGCACTACACCAGTCACTTCCATGGAAACATCTAGCATGGGGGCAATGTTATAAAGTGTTTCAAGGACAGTTAAGTATCGCTCAGACTCTCTGTGGCCTTTGCATTAACAATGAGATACGATGGCAACTGCCAGTTGTGAATTTAACTGCCCTCAGTCAAAAATTAGTCACCTTTTTTATCCCTTACTTTCCTCTCCTCAGTAAGCCTTGCTATGATCTAGCACTCTGAGGAAACCATGGGCAGGCGGGATGCAGTGTCCACGCTTGAAAGCCTTGTGGAAAGCAGAGGGATTCTGCCTGCCTCAGACACAGAAGAGACCACTGGCACTGTGGGATCAATGTTTTCAATCACCCCCACGGATTCAAGGGGAGTGAGACATCAGAAACACAGATTCAGATGTTCAAGCCTTTCAAGATGACTTGGTGATAGCCCACCTCTACGATAATTCCTGCTGTCTAAGCTTTGGCGGTTCATCTAAATGCAAAACAGCTGAGAACAAGGAGTCTTTGTAACAGCAGCAAAAAGGCAGCGTAACTTCTCTGCAGCTGAGCCATGACAGGCAGGAACAAGAACAAGTCCTCTCGGACAACTGCTTAAAGTTTGTCCTTCACAGCCAGATCCAGACTATTCTGACATGAGAGCTTTCACCCCAGAGACACCCAGTAGCAATATAGCAGGTTATATTCAGCAATACCGGGATGGCAAAACAGAAAGAAAAAAGAGTTCTCAAGACCCTAAGAAGAAAATCTGACTTGTATATGGCATATCAGTGGAGCTCCTAAGATAGGAAAAGATTTTAATGAACTTTGAACATCTGACTCCTTCTAACATTATGGAAACAAAGCTGTCATTCATTCTACAGGCCCTATCACAGCCAAGTATATCCAGCACTGGAAAAAAATCTGTAGAAAGGTACAAAATGAAAGCAATTAAATTTCCAAGTTTCATAGTTATCACAATATTTTCTCAAATATTTCCCTCTCATAAGCCAGAGATTTAGTTCAAACAGGAACTGCTTCTAAAAAGGCAGAGAAGCCAATGCTATTCATTCAAACCATAGTAGAGGCAAATTTAATGTTAAAAGTAGTTCCCACTCTCTAAAACTGTTTTTTGCAGTGAATTATAACACTTTTGGTATAGAAAAGTATATCCCAATTAATGGTTTGAACATCACCTCCTTGGACTAGCAGCTGTGTGTTGCCTAACACTGCTGAGCACTGATCTCAACGCGCTGACCTGTGCCTTGTCACACAATTTTCAGTAACTCCGACTTCTCAGAATTACTGGTGAAACATTTACTGACTCAGATAATTCTGAATTTTATCATAACGCAAGATTTAAAGAATGAAATGCCTACAAGCCAGGACCCAGAAGGGTCCTCCAAGTGGTGGAAGGATCTACGATAAATGGATATTCCTTTAAGCAAGAGCAATTAACTGTCTTTTCCCTGGGCCAGAGGATTATTATCTGCCTGTGTCTGTGAGCCAGAAGACTCACTCCATAGGCTTTAAAGAACTGAGGATAAATTTGAATGTGATCTTCTGGAGGAAAGTTTCATCACTGGACTGAGCAATGAGACCTGGCTATGCTGGCTACGTAGCAGAGACCTGGGGCCATTTGTCACTGTCACCATCAGCCATGCCTGCTGATTCATTGTCTTCCACAGCCAGGAATCCAGATTGCCTACCACTGGCGCCTCACGCACCAGTACAGCTTTGCACGGCTGTACTAGTCACGCAGACCTGCTATGAGATCCACGCTTCAACTGCTGTCAAGCCACATAGAAGTCACAGGCTGCCCCTGGTTTAAAAAAATTATACCTGTAAAAATCCTAAGAACATTTAAATACTTGCATGGAGTGCAATTCCTTCAGGAAATGATTTAAAAAAACACCAGTGGGTAGTGTGAAGAGAGCACAGTAACCAAATATTAGACACATATTGTGTTATACACTACCTATCTGCCTAGATTTGGAAGACCTCTGGGCATACAACAGTACCCCAAAAAAGTATAAACAATACAAAACAGTGCATATTTTTACCATAATACAATTTTTTCTGACTGCTTTCATGTAGTATGTTTCAAATACACCCTGGCCAGAGTAGTATTTAATAAATGAGAAAAAAATAATACATTGTGAAACTTCTGACGGCTTATATTCCTTTCTCAGTGCTGTAACTCTCTCCTATAGACCTGCTTCCTACTTCCTAGTATAGTCTCTTTTGCTCATACACTCCTTAGAGTACAACAGCAGAAAGAACATTTAGAAAATACGAAAAAGTGACAAATTATAAGCTGTCAAAGTGATTTTTTTTTCTATAGACCATCTGTGAAACTAAGTGCAACAGGATAGTACAAAAACTAAGACGTTATTGGATGTAAAACATGACATTGATAAAGTACGTAATATTGCAAAAGACATAATATTAAATAAATTATAGTATTACAGAACAGGAATTGCTCTCCAACTCACAATGGGACATAGAAAATGTGTTCAACAGGCTGTTACTAAGGTGGGCAAAACAGGAGCATTTAAGGCGGCTTTTACAAGTGGCGATGTCCTGAAAAATGAGGCTGGTTCCTGTCGCTGCTGCAGTTTCTTACGTACCCATTCCTGACAGACACGTCATCCCAATATCACTTTCATCATACTCACATTAGTTTATCATTCATGCCATTTTTCTCACGTCCATTGCTCAAGAAACATGACATGAATTACCTCCTGCCTGGATAAATAATAACACGACAGACTTGTCCTCACTACCAGTGATAGTAGTGGCTGTCTGAGAACTGGCAATGGCAGCAAGGAAGAAGGGAACATACGTAATGAATGTGTGACATATAGGGCATGGAGAACATCTGGCAGGAGGAGATAACGGGGCCTGGCACAAGGGAAGGAGAAACCCTAAGGCAGAAGAAACAGAGGGGAGAAAGTGCTAGGATGGGAGAGTAAAAGGGGAAGTAGGAACACTCAGTCTTCAAAGGAGAGAGTGAAAATGGAGAAAAGGAAGGAATATGCTTTGTTTGGACCCGCTGGCATGTGGCTGCAACCTGCAGATGATACTAATGCAGACTGTGAAGAGGCGTACACAGTTACGAGAAACCTGACTGAGGAGCTGCCAACCCCTATAGCCCATCCGCTTCTGCACCAGCAGCAGCAACAAGAACCAGCCTGTTCCACTGCCATCCTTCAATTTTTTTACTGTTGTGTATGAATTTGTATACCCTAGGTAAGCAATTAATAAATGACATTACAGCCATCTACAGTAAGTGGTTTTTTCCTACCAGAGGTCTGGAAACATCACTTGGTGCAACTTCAGTGCAAGTAACACTAAAAAGACCACAAGAATTTGGATGATATTAACACCAAACAAGAACTGCAATAAATAGCAGAAAATGATAACTCATTATTCTAATCAAGAGGGTTCATTTACTATGCTTCTCTGAACTGTTAACAGCTGAAGAAAGCTAAACAAGAATGAACAGGGATAACATGCTGTGCAATACGGTATTAACTACTTCAGCCTGTTCCAGTCACCCAGAATTTTAAATTGTTTTATGTTTCCTTAAGCTGCCAAATCTTTCTCATCAATGAGTACAAAGACCAGTCGAATTTCCCGAATATACCTGCAGAATTCTAGAAACCCACAACAAGTCTATCAAAGATTTAATCTATACCACTGCCATAAAAATACACCCATCTTTATAAATGGATTGCAAAACAAAAAAAGAAGGACACTCCACTGATGTGGTCTCAAATACAGTTAAACAACAGTCAGGAAAATGAGTACATAGTAAACATCTTGCTTTGCAGGTTTGGCTTCAGTATACTTTTGTGTTCTAACTGATTTTTTTCCAGTCCTAACTGATTACTTTCTGCAAAGGCATAAATCAATTACTGTCAGTGACCATAGTCTGACATATGGAAGAATGAAGCTTTTCACCTCTAGGATTTAATCTTAATGATGAACATAATATAATTGATTCTCTGTGTGTTTTTCAAGGCATACAGCTTCCCTGGATTAACAGACAAAGCAACAAGAAATATGTGTCATTGCATAACTGTTTCATACACCAAACATACATCACCAACAATAACAAGAGCATTCAGCAGAGAAATGGACATTTAAAGTGAAAGTGCAGGTTTTTTCTGTAACAACTAGTCATATTATGGTATTTTTGAGTGAGGTAAATAAGAACCTACATTTAAAAAAAAAAACACCCCACACAAAACAAAAAAGCCAAAAAAAAAAAAAAAACAACAAAAAACCCCCATAGAAAGACGCAGAATCAACCTGGAACAGGAGAGGTCATAACTGTATGATAGCTCTTTCCTAACTTCAGATGAACTATATCCATGTAATTGTGGCCAGAAGTCACACAATCATTTGTTGCAACTTTTCTAAATCCTTTTTATTTTTAAGAGAAGCTAACTGGGAAACGAGTTCTCAAAATGTCTTAAGTTTTTAAAATGTATTTATAATTAATACACCTCAGTGCAGAGAAAGATTCCATTTTGTACTTCAACTAATTAGAAAAGCCAGGGAGACCTGGTACGTCTTGTATGAGTTGCAGATCAGTGGCTACTGTCATTTCGGAGATTGCTCAGAGAGCTGTGGCACACAATGTGTAATTCCAGCTTTTCTGGAATTTGCTGCTTGTCCTGGATACTCGGTCGTCCTGTTGATTTGAACTGACTCTTGCTTGGCCCTCTCTGCGGGTCTCCTTCAGGAGGGGTCCGTCACACCTAAAGTTAGCACTCCAGATGTTAGGCAGTCATCCAGGTTCCTTTACAGCAGGAGAAGGGGAGCAGCATCTCCAGAGGGTGACTCATCTCCCACAGCAGATATTTATCTTCTGATGGGAGGAACTGCCATGTGTACATACTTCTCTCTCAGTCTGGTCATTGACTACGGTGGAGGCCTCGGTAAGGAGTGGCAGAGTAGCTGTGGCTGTGCAGGCGTAAGGACTTAGACACAGCAAAGCTTGTCGTTAGAGGTAATACCTTTTACAGGACCACCCTGTCAAAACATAAAGGGAGGGGAGATGAATCTCCTTGGATGTACCTGACAGCAAGAGAAGGGATCACATCATTTTAACAGGTGTCACAAATTACAAACATACACACACGCACACCAGTTTCAAGGCACACAAATGTGTAGCGTTCTTACTCTCAGTGGGACTATGTTTGGATGTCAAGGTTTATAGATTTTCTTTGCAGATTTTCTACCATTTACATCTCAGACAGTGCCTGGAATCTTTACTCTTGACTGTAACTGACCCCAATTTTACCAATGCTTCAGGAAAATTCAGTGAGACAGCTACTCTATATGACTTTATTAACCTCACAATAATGCATTAATACCTGTCTTGTATTATTGCCTCCTCATCTCCGCAGGGGTAGACAGCACTGTATGTGCACATGGCAATGCACTGATAAAGTGCACGTTTTAATGTAAGCATTCTGTGTTTCTATGTAGTGGCAAAAGCAAAGTAGAAGATTTGATCTCTGAAATCAAAGCAAAAGTTAACTTCTATAATGATAACAGAAAAAAACAAAACCTGTTTTGATATGAAGTTTCATACCGTAGCTTTTAACAAAATTTTGTTGAACTAGCATTCTGACTCTATGGAAATATTTCAGATATCCATGATTCCCTTGGAAGAAAGGATCAATATCTTTACTGTGACTTGGTACTTTTTGGATTGTGTACATATTAAGTGAAGGTCAGGACTAATAGCTTCAGGGTCAAGAATCTGACATAGAAAATGGTAGACAATAAAAATACATGTAACTCAGCATTGAGTGATGGTCCTCCAGGTTGGGATGGCCTACCCTAAGCAGAAAAGATGATTGTAACATCGTTTGTATGAACATCAATGTAAGCTTGCTGTGACCAAAGAACTCAAGAACGCAGCTAAACTACGGCCTGACATAAGGGTTAGAAAAATGATGTTTTAAAAGCAGAGAAACACTCACTGCTCAGAATCAGTGACTTGCCCACTTAAACATCCTACATGAAAGAATATTTTCAAAGCACTGCAAAAAACCTAGGCTAGTATGCAACAATAATGAAAACCACTCTCTATGTCCTTCACTTTCCTATACCTAAGTTGGAGAAAAATATTTGCCAATGCTGACATAAAAATTATATGCAAAATTTCAAATGGTTAGAGACACAATTTTCTTGCAGATAAACATTATCAGTAAATTTACTGAGTGTGAATCTGTTTCAAAGCTCCAGTTTGGGACAGGGAGGAGTACATGGAAGAAAAATTGAGGAAAGTAAATATTGTTTCACTACATTTTCATTTAGTCAAAAAAAGCACACATTTTTCATTAAATGTTTCCAGAATATTCTCTGCTGGTTTAATCTGATGTTTGAGAAGATTGGAGTGGCCTCACTCTCAGACTGTTTGTCTGTATGGAGGCTGCCAGTGGAAAGGGCCATTTGTCAAAATATGTCAATTGATTTTACAGGGCAAAACATCTGTAGCAATTACTAGTTTAACAAACGGTTTTTTACTTAAAAACAAAAAAAAAGAAAAAAAGGAGGGGCTTTTAGTTATATGGTCTTTTACTTGAGAAAAATGATATGAAAGCAATAACTCATTTGATACAGTCATATAAGACCTCAGTACTTTGTGGGTGGTTCAAGACAAAGACCATGAATATACCTGAATTATGATGACATATGGTTTGCCTAAATACCTTATAATTATTTATGTATGCAATGCCTATATTAGTGAATTTATTTGTCTTCATTATGTTGATATACAATATTGATATATAATATCTTACACAAATCTGTTTGGGGGATTTTTTTTGCGTCTTTACAAAAAGACTAGTGCAATCACGACTGTTGGAAAAGGTTACTCATTGACTGATTCCATGAGTAAGACCCATTTCAGATGTAACGTTAACATGTGAGTTCTTAATTTCATTGAAGAAAACCCCTTTGGCTTTCCACATTTCTTTTCTAGATGTCTAATCCAAGGTAACCATTTTAAAAGAAAATGGAGCCTTTTCTTCTTCTTCCAGCTCTCATACTTTCAAAAGTCAACCACCTGCTGGTACATTTGCTTTGATTTAGAAACTTAAATTTATTCCACCTGCTTATCTTTCTTTTTTACAAAGCAATAAAACCCCAAAATCCGTGCAAGTTGTCTAGAAACCACATAGGAAAGATATTTCTAAAACTGTTTCTCCCCGACTCTTACATTTGCCTTGGTTCACATAAAGGAAATGATATTATTATTTACATTAGAGACATTGTGGTGAAGCCACTGTGGTCACCAGAAGCAAAAACCTTCTTGTGATGTAAATGCCACAAAAAAAAGAAAAGAAAAAAACATTAACGGCACTGCATATATAAATGCAAATTTTACTATTTTTCAAACTATTGTAATATCACAAGCCAAACAAGAAATTTCAGTTCTAGTGATGTTTTTTTCATATCCACTTGCTAGCATTATAACATTTCCTTAGCACTAGGGTAGGTTGAGTCTAGGATAAAATATGCTTTCATTCTGCTGGTGTGTTTCCTGATGAATAGCTGTGTAAGAAAAAGGCCTTAAGGGGTATGAAAGAAGGCCAATGTCCTCAGACAGGTAAATTAAGACCACAACATTAAGTCTTCAGCGACGTACCAGGGTACAAGTGTCAACATAGTGTGAGTTTGTGCTTTTAGAATTGCTCTTAAAGATATATATTATGGATTTTATGATGGCTCTGCCAAGCCTCTTCTCTCAAGAAGCAGAGTTATTCTATTCCTTCCTTTGTCCTACTGATTGCTGTATAACCTCTGCCCTCACATATTTGGGCTTGCCTTTCTCCCCATTCACACGTCCAAAGAATTTCTAAGGTTTACTGGACAGGAACTTTGCAAGTTCAAAGAATTTTTACTTCTAACACCATACCACAACAAATATCTTCATGAGGATTATCTGATTAAAATATGCCAAAAAAATTTAAATGAAATATTAACAAAGATATTTGTGGAACATAAAAATTAATAGGTAAAGATTACTGTTATGCTAAATGAGTGAAAAGAACAAACAAATGAAGTTATAGAATAATTTTCCTTAAATTTTACCTAGCCATTATTTCAAACCTTCCCTTTTTATCTAGAAAACATTCACTATTACATGTGTTTTATTTTATGGCTGAATCCTTTTTTGTAACCTTTGATATGATTTCATTCTGTTACCCTTCCAGTAAAAAGATAGCACATTTTCAAAAGCAGCATAATTACTAATAGAAATGTGTTTCCATGATTTTTTTCTGTGAAATAGTCATCTTTCCTTCCCATCATGGGTTTATTTTTCTTTCCTTTTCTCAAAACGCTTGAAGACATAAAATGCTTATGATCCATTTTACATCTAAAGCATTTTTCCCCTGCTTTGTTAGTAAGATAAGATGACATTAGGTCATGAGCTGTGGAGAAATTAGATGAGACTTCAGCTGGAACAGCTAATGAGAGCTTGTACTACAGTGTCAGTGGGCTTCTATGTCTGTCACGTGCATTTATACCTACCTGGGACAAGGTTTTTCAACTCTGAACATATAAACTGATAGCTGTATTAGAGACACCACTCAGCAATGCAGCTACTAGACTGAATGATAAATCCGGTCCCTCTTGTTTCTGAAGAGTAACAGGTCCATTAAGATCACAAATGCTGATTAACAGGAAAATTCCCTGATGATGTATGAAAGATTGAAAGCAGATCAGTACTAGTGTAAGCACACACACACAAAGTTACAGGAATACATACAACTGATTTATAATTTGATTTTTAAATTCCAACACCATTAGAACAGCTTGAAAAAAGCTCTGATGATAAAAATGCTGTGGAATCCATGAAGAAATTGCTGAAGCAGAAGCAAAGCCAAGTGATGTTAGAGCACTGGGGATTATGCCTCTGTTATCTTGTGAGATTCAAGGCTTCATTGTACAATCCTAACATATGCAAGCAAAACCTTAGAATAGTGAAAAAGCTCACACCTCCAGTACTAAAGTTCAGCTAGATGCCACAGATCTATTAATAGAGCTCTTAAAACCTAGGGAGGGTCTCTGTACTGTCTAAGGCACTGCTCTCAGAGTTGACAAGGTCAGCTAAAATTCCCGTGTGAATTCAGCGACTGCAATTGCAAGGGCCAAATTCCTCTGGACACGTCTAAGGTATCCTGGCATGAGAAAGTGATAAAAGAGCCACAAAACCCATCTTATCTCCTTCAAACCTGAAAACACCCTTTGAAAATTTTTTTCACCTTGTTGTGTTCCCTTTCATTTGACCATCAGCCAAATCACTCAATAATCTCAACAGCTCCTATTAGGGGTAAGTGGATTTACGTCACTGCCTTCCCCAGAGGAAACCAGATCACAGCAGGTTGCTAACATGCCTTCTAGAGCTGATGATCAGGTCACACAACAAAAAACTTTCGAATTTTATTCCAATTTCTCCCTTTCCTCATTTAAACTCTTGACTGAATTTACAGTGTTTTCTTTCAGTAATAATGAACATCTGTGATAGTGGAGAAGCCAAAATAAACCCAGTCCAGGAAATTCTATGTAGTTATGCTAAACAAGTTTTATTCACAGGTTTAGGTTTCCTATTAAAAGGGGTACAAAATATCTTCCTGCCCTGGCTTTATGTGTTATATATATATTACTGAAAGTAATGTATAGAATACCAAAGGGTTGCCATATTCTTAAGATGATTTTTCACTAGTATTCTCCTGGAATGAAAAGCAGTTGTGTAGCTTTCAAGTCATAACAAGGAGATCAATGCTTATTGTGTGAAATGTTTTCCTTTACCGTCATGATGAAAACCAGCCGGTGCTGGTAGGTAACCTACTATAAGCAATTCAAGCATCAAGCATTATCTAGGGCAAGTGTTGACCTGGCCTCAGACAAAATCCTTATTGTTCCCTTTGCTGTTTCTCTTGCTCTCCCTCCCTATGTTTAGTTACGATATGCAAATTGTACATGAAAAGAAAATCCAAGGTAATTCAGTCCTTTCCAGCTGCAACAGTTGGAGTTGGCAACATGTCATAATAAAATGATGGTATGATTAAACTTTTTTGATTATACAACTTTTGCAACATAACGTGGATTTAAGAAGTGATCGGTGGTTTGTACACCTATTTCATTTCTTCAGAAGTATACATAGTTCTTTCCTCCTTTAACACTTTTAAACACCTCAGTGCTAGTTGGCTGTGACCATCACTTTAGACTTCTAATGCGACTACAAAAATGTATTTCTTACATGCTGCATTGCAGTATATAAACAAAAGAAACCCAGGCACTTCTGTAGCATTTTAATAAAAGTCACTGCAGCGTCTAAACAAACCATTTATTACTATTCTTATTTATTGTCAACAAACTGATTGGAGACCATCTTATTATAATATGAAAATAGCAAAACAAATAAAAATACAAAGCAACAGAGGTGTCTCCTACAGTGTCATCTTTTTAATTGCTATACTTTAACAAAATTCAGATATTCATTAAAACCGAGATGTATACACTTCTAAAAGCTATAGCTGAAAAATTGGATATATTTTTCATGAATAATACATTACCACTGTTTCCATCAAGAGTCAGAAATTTCAAAACATGACAGGAGACGAAAAATGTACTGTATGTTACTCCAGAAGTTATGTTGTCTCTAAGGACCAAGGATTCAGTGTTAGGAATGATGACTAGCTCTACATCACCAGATTTGGAACACAGATGGTAGGGATATGCATGTTTCCACGGAAACACAGCTAAAAGCAAGCTTGAAATCTAACAGACTACCAGTATCTTAGTGAGCAGGTCAGAGATTTAGCAAAGATCACAAGGGCGCAGGGCCATCCTGCCCCCGAAAGCTACTACTCCTTTCTGTAGTGGAGAGGCTTTGACAAGATCTAGTTGACACAAAGGTGCTGGAGTTAAGATAGTAGGTCCTAATTCACCAAAGGGCTACTCCAGTGGGTTCTCACAGTCATAGAGGTCACCAGCCATATCATTGAAATCATCACAAATACATTAACATCGTCTGATTATTTTTTTAAATCCAGTCTTCTTCAGAAATGCCTCACCATGACGTTCTTTTAAATGCTTAGAAATCTCACTCAAGGGTTGTCTGATAAACATAAACTTTCTAAGCACTACCTCATCATCAGCACAGAGCTCTTTCCTGCTGCTTTGCCCTCAGTCTTTGCCAATGTTATGCTTGCCAAGGAGGTATGTTGACAAACATGATGCAAACAAGAGATTCCATGGGTTTTCCCTCCTTACTTGTAAAGAGTAAAGAGCTCTTATTTTTATCCTGGGAGTCAACATATCCACATTTAGAGACCTTTTCCCTCTGATGTCTGCTTTTAGATTTGGTAATGACAGATCAACCAGAGCAAAGCAGAGACAGCCATTCATAATAAAAAGAGTTAGTTTGGGGTCTTATCTAACCAATGCCAATTGCCAAAAGGCAAGAACTAGCCAATTTCTAAGGATCTCAGAGGAAAAGAAAGGAAAGTCTTTTTTTACTGCTAAAGGCTATTGGAAGCGTTGCTTCAAATTGCTCTCAAATGCTCTGAGAATGTTGGAACAAAAGAATTGTTTTATAATATACACTAGTGAGTGTGTGTGCTAATCTACACTAATATTAAGAAGCTGCACACACAAGCTTATGGAAAGAAACATTGTACTCAGATACAGGAAAAGACAGGTTCTGCCCCAGAGAGCCTAAAATCTACATTGACAAGACAGAAATTAGGAGACTTGCAGTTATGGAAAATAACCTAGAACAAATATTTCAAATTATCCAGCTCCAAACAGATACCCAGCCATAAATACACCTGGGATGTTTTGGTCTATACAAACGGCATAAAGAAATTACTCCCAAAGACTGTCTGGGTTTGGCTTTTCTTTTTTAAAGATTATTTTCTCCTGTTAAAAAAAATATTTCTCTTGGTTGGGATGACCTGAAAAAGGTCCCCTGGCATAAAGCCAGCATTGACTGCTCACTGAAGTTAATAAAGAAGAGATTACACAAGAGAGAAACAAAGCTGAGGACTCTTAACTCTGTTCAGTATTGGTTCATTTTCAAACAAACAAATTAAAAGATATCATTCTACCCTGTCTCACAGGAAGACATGTGTGGATTATGTAAACCATAAAATCCATGTGTTCCAGAATACGAGCCAACTTGCCCCAACTGGAGGGAGACAACATCTTTCTTTGAAGAAAGACTTTGTAGGAGAAAATGAGGATTTTCTTCACCTTTAAAGCCTCTTAAGATGAATGCTGAGATTATTAAAAGAAAAAAAGCACCCTTCCCACCTGCTGCTACAAGTCCCTGCAGAGCTGGCTACTGTTGGATGAGTAGGTACAGAGAAGAGCTGTATCAATATTCATAACAAACACTAATAGACAAAAAAAAAAAAAGTTTGTTTTATTGTTTTCCAGATCACATATTATCCACAATAACTTTCTCTAAAGCACAGCTTGGTACCCACCTGCTGTGAACATATTTCAGCCTATGGTCTGAGTCAAAGTCCTTTGCTATGGACACAAATACTTTCCTGTACTTCAGTGAAACCTGGAGAAAGGCCTTACCCAACACAACAGAGAGGACTGAGCTTCAGGGGATCAACATGGAAGGCACTATGCAGTTTCACTTTGTTTACAGAGCACTGAACAGACAGACAAACAGGCACACTAGGACCAAGAGTAAAGATTTTGTAACATTGGAGATAAAAATGATGTATCTGCTGCAATGCAGCTTGACTACATGAATTTTAGGGATCTGCAATTAAACACCAGAAACAAATGTAACCTTCCCATTTTTAACTTTACCTTTGATGTATGATGTGACTGAACTGGGGAGAAGAGTTTAGTAAAATCATGAGCTGCCATATCAATAGGTATTTCCTTTTCCACATTCTTAAGTCATTAGTGATTTGCTACAGGCTACTAAAGTGACTTCTAACTAATCACCGTAAAAGAATATTTCTTCTCTCACAAACATACATAAACATCTTTACTGAGTAATTACATGATTCTCAGAATGCACTTTGTATGTCTCTATCACTGTCACGTATCAATGCTCTGGAAAACATACTGCTTAGACAGAAGGATATAAAAAATCTATGCTTCAGTGTACTGCACAACTGAAAATTGTTATCAGTCAAACATGAATTGAGGAAAAAAACTGATCCACAAAAGAAATTTTCCTTTTGTTTGTTTCAGGGAACTGCCAAGAAGCAGCAGAGTCTAAAACTCGTATGACAGAAAAAAAAAAAAAAAGCAAGTAATTGCGGACCAAAGTGTCCATTCTTAGCTGCTCCAGAATTCTCTAATTTTTTCTGTAAAAGCTGAAGGGCAAGAATTCGTACATTCACTCCATCTCCCTTTTGAGTTTAAAGTTAACTTGAAGTGATAAAAGGAGGTAACCTGGAAACTTGTCTCCCACCCTGAGCACTTCCCTCCAAATTCTCTCTCATCATTTATGTTCAAAACAAATCTTAATCTCTCTGATTTATTTCAGCTTTCTAGCTCTTACCCAAAACCTACAATATCTTTAATGCCTTTGTGCCTTTTTGAAGATACAGATTCAAATTTTGCATTAATACGTTATTTGCAGAGACCACTGTAATTTAAAACCTGTCTTGAGTTGCTACAGCATTCTCACCATCATCACAGACTTCACAAATCCCATCCATTTTCTACATAAATATTAAAGCTGGTAGAAGAATGCTTGATCTTAACCACCTCCCTCTGCATGCTTTATCATCTCTTTCACATCTGTGCCAAAAATCTTCACTTGAGTTCAATCAAATTGGCCCTAGTGTTCAACACAATTTAAACATTAAGTATTTTTAACAATGCAAACTCATTTCTGCCTACAGCTTTTCTTGCTCATTTCCACAGCAAAAAAAAATTGTTATTCTGAAATTTTCATAATTCTAGCCTTGCCCAAGGCTGCCCAAGGTTTGCAGTTCTAAGGACTTCCATAGTTTACAGAACTACTGCAGATCTGCATACAAAATCAAATGAGAAAGAGCCTCATGTTTTAAATTATAGTTTTCTATGCTTAGTTTCTATGCTTATCTCAGATTTTGATGCGCTCAGTGAAGGTGATCACCTTAAATGGTGCAAAAGAGTCTCTTATTTAAGTATTTCCCTACTACAGAAAAAACTAATGTAGAACTTTCAAAGAACATCTAGTATCTAAAACCCTGAAGAATTCAGATTCAGTTAGATGTCCAGTTTCCAGTACCTAAGTTTAAAACTTTGAACCAAAAGACTTGCAAAAAAAGACAGTCACTGAAAGGTCACTGAAATTACTACACAGTTAGTAGTTTGCTCTATGGAACTTTTCCCTCTAAAACTTATTGGTTATCCAACACATCACTGTTTAAAGTAAAACAGTTAATTTTTATGGTTAGCTCAGTTCACCACTAAAAGAAAACCTAATCAAAACCAGGTTGACTTCTCATTTAATTTCCATCCAAAAAAGGATTTAGCATTAGGAAGATACTAACCACATTGCTTATCAAGGCTTTTGTCCTAAAACCCAACCCAATAAAAACAGAAAAGTTTTAATGATGTTCATCTTAATTTTGCCTAGCTAGGGTCTAGCGGCAAATGGACTAGTCTCCTACACACAGACGTATAGAAGTTCCATGTATTTGACATGTGGCTACCTCGAACATAATGTTTTCCAGGCCTCTAGAATTGAAACCAACAGATTTAACCTTTTCTGCATGAGAGGCAGCAACCGTTGAAGGATGACATTAGTCTGTGGGATCTCCAGTAAGTCTCGGGGAAAGGGGACAACTTTTCCAGCACATCCATAAGGTTCTCATAGCATTCCAGCAGGATGTACCGGCTACAAATGCTAATAGTTCATAGTGGAACAGGAGTTGATGCAATTTCAGGGGGTTGAGAATGAAATAGGTTTTAAGCGGTAATGTGCCAAATGCCCCCTGGGGCGCATCGCCGAGGTTCATGGAATTTTGTGGTTTTCCTTGCCTTTTGCTTTTAAATAAGAGTAAATTAGAACCATGGCTCCTCTGCGGAAATTTGGCATTACAAGATATGTAATGAAAGTTAAATTATGTACTTTAAGCTCTCTATGGAGGGTAGGCTTTTAATTTTTGATAACTGTGTCTGATGTTCATTAGCATGCCACTGGGTATTTTTATTGGGCACGTCTCTGCAGTTCTTCTGAAATACAAAGTGTGTGTAGATTTTTATTAGAAAAATAGAGAGAAGTGGTTGAATAATGGTGCTTCAAATATGCTTAAGACACTGCACGGCTCCACACACTCATTCAAGACAAGAATGGCCCTATGGTTACAGCATTACTTTGGCATCTTGGAATTGTTCCATGAACTTCTTGTGTGGCTGTAAAGAAATCATTGACACTCTGGGCTCTCATTCCCATCAGTAAAGCAGGAATAATACTTCCTTCTCCCACCTGTTTCATTTTGACTATCCATGTGCTTCCAAAGAATACAGCCTAAAAATATCAGGGTTCCTTGGTAGCTAGAGCTGTTTAGACCTACAGAAATATCCCTGTGCTGGACTAGGAAAGGAACTAATACAGGCAAGAATTAACAATTTGAACCTCAACTTGAACCTCAAAAATTTTCAGGTCAAATATTCAGTTTTGCAGTATGTTCCGTTTCTCACAAGTTGTTCATAAATATAATTTCTTGGATGAATGTTGGTGGTATGTTTGCAATCAACCTGGGATCAACAGTCCACTCCTGAAAGCAAACGCTGTGGGTTGAGCCACAGAAAGACAGGACAACAGACCTGAATTAGGGTTGAATGACAGGATAAGTTCTAAAAAATTGTTTTTCACTTTCACATGCTATTGAGTTTTCTGCTGCTGAACGGGAAGAAAAGTTGAAGTGATGAAATATTATGGGAAAAACCACTCTTCCAGTATTTCTGGCCTGACCAGAACCCAAAAGGACCAAAATAGTCAACATTTCTTTTTTCCAGATTTGTGACTCAGCAAATTCAGCATACAAGACGTGTGTAAGCATCAGGGTCCAAGTTCTGAGAAGTGCTAATCACATACAAATCCCTCTCAAGCTAATGGGAGCTACAGGTGTCCCCAGCAATGGCAACACTGAAGATACCAGCACAAGTAAGGGTCGTAAGCTCAGGACCTCATCCAAATCAGACTGAATCTCTAAATTCTTTGCAACAATCTTGTTGCTAAGTTGAATCCTATCTTTTCCTGCTTTTTTTATCCTTCATTAAGAACTTCTGTTTCCTAGCAACAAAGTTGGCAATTCAATGAGCAAATTATCCCCTTTTCCACATTTCAGTGTTCTGGAAAGCACAGCAAGTTCAGCACTGAGCTTTGCCACAACACCTACTAAAGCCTATGGAAAGACTGCCACTGACTTCACAGAAGGTTAGATTAAGTCATGTAGGCTGACAGATTTTTATGGTCTCAATCCTGAGCTGTTGAAAATTCACATCTCTTTTAGTAGCAGTAACACCAGCCGAGTACCTGGCCCTCTGTTGCACACTGATTTTTCATCTTATGTCCTATACATCCTCAAGTTTAGCAGAATTTGCCAGCCGGGACCACCATTTCCAGAACGGGCATTTTGCCTCAATACACTACACATTAAGAACAACTTCTTGAGTGTTAATTACAAATGACTTTCAGAAAATGTACCTTTCCCTTGAGCTACTATACCTCTGTGGAACATAAAAAGCTCTCGTCTTCTTTCTCTTCTTTCCACTACTTTGTACTTGAGAGGTATACAGGTCTGTCAGACTTTCATCACTGGAAGTATTTTGTTTCCCTAAAAGAGAAGGATTTCATTGATACATGTAGACCTTTCTATTTCAAATAGAAAAACAAAAAAAGTCACATGTGCATTATTACAGTCAGTGTGAACTTACCAAATTGTTCCATGATGCTTTGCGTGATGGTACAATAGAACCAGAAATTATTTACTTTCACAGAGACAACCAGGAGTTGCAACACTTGATGATATGTGGCAGATCTCTCCCTTAAACAACTGATAATGTATTCACTATCCACAATATTTTGGCTTTTTCTTTGAGACAAGTGGACCTCAAATCATTCAGAGATTTGGATCAGCTTGTGCAAGCATCCATAAGCTGAAGGATGTGGTTTTGTGTGTTTTATTTAATTGGTTTTACTGCCTGGCTGAACAGTCTTGGTGAAGGATTTGGCCTAGAAGGAGGATAATGTTTTTCATAATTTCTCAGTGTCTGCTCATTTCTAACATGTCAGCACAGGAAGTACAACAATACTGCAAGAAATATAATCTTGGCAGCATTTTCAGCACATCCCAGTTCATTAGGATTGTCTCAAACCCAGCAAATAATAATATTGAATATTGACTAAAAAGTAGTGGTACATAACGTTCAAATAATCCGATCATGCTATCCTGACTTGCAGTTTGTATTTCCACTTTTAGGCTTTGTTTTAATTCAGGTTTTCATCACAAATGCCTGGAGACTTCTCTATACTTTGTAAAACACTGTGTGCAGTGATAAACAAGATAAATTATTTTCATTATTCATAGGTGTACTGCTCTCAACTGTGACAGATTCAGAACAGTATATGTAAATATAATATAAATACAAAAACATAAAACAGTGATGCAGAATTTGGGGAAGAGCCCAGGCCTTGAACTAAAGCACTGAAAAGGAACTTGCACAAAATGATTTTCATAATCTTCAGAAAATACTGAAGAACAACTACTGTTCTTCCTTTGAAGTTTATGAAGGAAACTGCTTTTTAGGCAAATATGTTAATTCTCCTGGGGTAAGAACAGAAGAAAGTTAGAACAAGGGGCAACCAACTGCTGTACCCAGTTCTTTATACTAGCCAAGGTAAGTGAAAATGTGCATAATAAGTAAATGGTATACTGAACTTTAAGTGCTGTTAAGATCATGTATCCATACAAACTAAAGGACAGTTTGTGTATCACTTCAATTTTAAGGACTTTAGAAGATCTTAGAAACACAACTGAAAAGCAGTTGCAGTCTAGGGCAAGAATCCTATTCATCCCAATAAGGTTTAAAACAGATCTTACCATTAAAATTACACTAGCTATTCAAATGTCAAAATTTATGTTTGTACACAAGTCAAGCTATGCATGATAAGATTAGAAACATTTTTATGTTAATGTGAAGATAGACTGTGTAACTAGAGGACATTCATAAAGCCCAGCTGGAACAACAGGCTCTTGAACACAATAGTATTAAAATAAAACAAAACAAATAAAACCATGGCAAGGTAAAGTCACCACTTTTGCTGAGAAAGGAAGTATGCATACATTAATGTTATATAAAAATTACATAAGTTTTCTTTGATCTGTTAACAAGAAAACTAAACAAGCTGGTGAATATTCTCCAAATAATTTGTCGTTTTGGGATATTTTTTTAGACTACTGAATTCTGTTCCAAAAAGAACAAAGGTGAGTCCTCTGGGACAAGAGACCTGAAAGTCTGAAATAATCTCTCTCTGCATATCCTATTGTTAGGTGATGCCCAAGGTTGAGTTTTGTAGGACTAAAGACAAAGACCATTTAGTCCATTTCCCTCATATGACTTCATATGAATAGCAACGGGAACGTGGTTTAAAAAATCTTCTCTAGTTTTGTGAATTTTAATTGGCTTTTCTACACTATGAGACGACTGTCCTTCATTCTTCACTTAAAAATCCAGTTTTTAAGATAAGACATCATATTAGGACAAATTACTATTTTGTGTAATACTCATCATTGGTCAGCAATGACGAATGCAATAGGGTGGGAATGCATTTCATTGCTCTTAACATAGTGTCACAGAGCAGCATCAGGCAGCAAGACTGCTGCACACCTCCCCAAGTGCCTTCTCCAGCTCTCGTCTATTAGTGGCCCCAACAAACTACCCATGCTGAAGACCCTAAAAGCACAAGTACTCGCCCTACTTCAGTACTTCAGTGGTGGCTTTCTCCTTGGAGGAGCTATCAAACTCCTCTCTGTAAACCCCACAGCCTCCACCTCTACAGCCTTCAGACTCCGCTTGCCTGCAGGAGCTGGTCCCTGGCCTCCAGCCCCACCACCTGCAGTCTGAAAGGTTGGTCAGGAGACAAGGTGGAGCCAGACCGTCTGCCTTATTTTACAGCTGACAGCTCCTATTGAGTGAGGGAGAACAGAAGGAGACTAGACAGGCCTAACAAAAATAAAGTTAATGATTTTAGATAATAGTTTCTTAACTGTAAGTGGCGAGTTCTTCCCCATGTGTCAGATATTTCTTTCTCCCTCCTCATCTCAGCCTCCACCAAGAGGGCAGATGAGTAGCTCCACAGACAGGAACTGCATGGGCCAGAAAACTGGCCAGCTGTCTGCACATACAAAGGCAAGTACAGCGGCTACCTTGTCCTGGAACTTCAAATTAACTGACCAGGTTTAATAATTCCAAATTAACCCCAAGTTAACCTAAGGAAGTTACCCTGGTTAGTTAATTGTTCAGTGCACAAGTCTGACCTTGGCTTTTGCATAAAACTCTGTGGCAATCTCACAGGTGCAGGACTAGGACTTGCACATTGACCAGCACCTGACCAAAGCTGTCTTACCCGGTCGGAAGACAGACCTTGGGGAGTATAATGTCCTCCTGAGCACAGATGTGAAAAATGATGATGGTGACAATAGCACCAACGGCACCAGCAGCAACAGTGACACCAAGAGCAGAAGCAGCAAGGAGCATGTTATCACAGGAGTGTGGAGCAGCAGCTGCTGGTATCTAATGGGCTGTGGCTTCCCTCTAAAGAGGGTGGTGAGGCTTGGACGTGTGTCACCTGTGGAACAGATGTGCTGGGAGCATGGTACACATCAGCAGTTCGGTGCTCTCAAAGAAGGTGGTTTGCGTGGGCTTTGTCTTGCAGCCGAGTCTTGCAGTTGGCACTCCGTGATTTCCCTGGTGAGCTCAATACAGTTTCCCTCCCACTTACAGTTTTTCCAGAAAATAAACTCTCTACAGATGTGCAGTGCACACCTAATACTGGCAGCTGGTGTTAACCTCATTGCCACTGAAGATAGGATATGGCCCTGGAATCATAATGTATAGCAACAAATCAAATCCTGGTCCTTCCCCCTTTGCAACACACCAGTGGCCATTTTGTAGTAGGTGCACCTACTGAGCCCTAGAGAGCTCTGTAGGGCTGTAAAGGACAGCGAGATAGTTATCCGGTCACAGAATCACAGAATCACAGGGGTTGGAAGGGACCTCTGGAGATCATCTAGTCCAACCCCCCTGCCAGAGCAGGGATACCTAGAGCAGGTATTGCTTTTGTCAGGGTTTGCTCTGAGGCACTTGAAAATACACAAGTGGATAGCCTCTCCTGGGAGCTGCTCGATGAATGAAGGCAGGAGAGGAGAGTCTTTCCTCACTGAGCGGTGTGCAGATCAGGTCTTGCGTTCAGGCATTTCACACCAACTCAGTGTTCTGCCCTACCTCCTACTTCAAGATTCCCGACTGGTGCTACTAAAAGGTAATGTTAGAGTCATACCTACTTACTCCTCCATACCTCTTCAATCTTTTTTATTCTGTGAGTTAGTTAGAAACACAAATTAATGCTGGAATGTCATGTTATGCTTGAATTCATCATTATTATTTCCCGATAGACTGATTGGAAAGATTACCATTGTCTTCAGACTGTTCAGAAGTAATACTAAAGGAATTCAGAAAATCCAAGTACACGCTGCTCCAGCTGAGTACATTCAGTAACTCCAAATGACTCAAATGGTTTGGAAGGGAAATAAGCATGAATGAAGCAAGATCGCTAAAAAAAAAAATACATACTGTATAAATAGTGATATGATCATCACCAGATTCAACAATGTGCCACATTATTATAGAAAGGAGGGATCAAACAATTAAGGGTGTAGTTGGATTCTATACCCATTTACGTCTTGGATTTAAAAGCTAGTACTTCTTTCACTGATGGGGAGCCTTGCTGTTAGCTAACTGTACTTGGATCCTCTAGAAACTGAATTGACATCACTAATGAATTTTTTTCATCATACCTGATTTTAAATAACGAGAACTGGTATTCCTGTTTGCGAATTCTGTATCATAATTTCTCTGTCTGAGTTACATTTGTAGCTTTTTTCCAATTTATCTTACCTAGTTAAAATGGAACACAAAGTAAATGAAATTCTTGCATTTGAGCTCTGGGCAAATCACAAATGTCATATTCAAAACGCAGACCATGTACAGTGTCCTGGAAACCTCATTCTTGCACAAACAGAAAAGATAAGAATGTTCACTAAGGTCATGTAAATACTGCTAACATCTGACACCACTTAGGCCTGGGGTTGTTTTTATTATTTCTGTTTTTTACAAGTCCCCTCTACAGGGACTATCCTACTGATGCATTCTAGGCAGAAAAAGTCCTAACAAGTCATTTAAATGGCTGTAGCTTCATAGCATTTCCTGTTTGGCAACAAAAAATGTTCCAAAAACCCTTTACTTTTGGTGGATGGGTACTATCACTTTACAACCTAGAATGCCAAACAGTCTATTTCATGGGACATTGTATGTAACTAATTATCAGGCAGGAATGTGAGGTTAGGGGAAAAGGTGTTGGAATCCAATAACGAGTACAGAAAAGGCAGATTTTAGTTTGACAGAAAAATTAACACACCAAAGATTCAGCTTGCAAGTGTAGTGCTAGGTGTCTTAAACTTTCCACTAATTTTAAGAACAATGGAGTATTTAATTCCATTTGGAAATTCCATGATTAAAAATGTGACAAAAGCCTTGATTTATGTACTATGTTCTACACAAAAAAAGTAAAACTAAAACTTTGAACCATCACAGATATATATGTATATAAAAAGGATACTTGCATAACCAATGTCTTCCTTCATACATTTCCTATGTGCTGTACACACCACTGTCTTTATAACAACCATTTTACTCAAAACTTTAATTAAAATTTGTAACAAAAGCCATAGGTTTTCTTGTTTAAAAACTGCTGAGAATTGCAGAGAAAATGAGATTTATATTGCTATGAAAGTCTTCCTAGCTGTAATTCGTATAATTGAGTCAAAAGCACATCCATTATCAAGTAAAAAAAATTGTTACATTTGACTGAAAAGACACTTCAGAGTCCTAAATCCATTGTGTTTCAGTTATTTATAATATTTCAGAAAATTACTATTAAAAAACCCTAATACCACTATCATTAAAAAAATCTATAAAGCTTTTCAAATCATATTAAAGATGACTGAGGTCTCTTCAAACTTTTTGTGAAGTCTTGCAAACTTTCAGTATTTTGATACTATACAATATCTTTTGTGAATTTACAATGTAACAGCAACTATAGCAATAACAACAAAATCAAATTCTTAAGGTCTTATTATGTTTTCACCCTTTTTTTCCAAGCTCCATTTATTGGCTTTCTTCCTTTCCTCAACTATAATCATAATATTCCAAAGGGAAGGTTTTACACAGGCTTGTTGTGAGTAATTTTTATACATATGGTTTCTACTTCAATATATTAGATTCTCAAGTCTGTAATGCCAAAGAAAGCAAATGCCAAGAAACTGCAAAAAACGCTTACCATGCTATTTGATTATTCCTTTACAATGAAATGATATATGATCAAAACGAGACATTAAAGTTTGCATGAAATGCCATCTACACAGAGTACAGATGAACAAATTAAGGCCCCATTGCTGCCAGTCAACACACAGAGACAGCATTGCTCTGTTGATGCCCACACAAAGTCCTATTGAATTTCAAGGAAACTCCTCGCATGATTCCACACGCTCAGCAGTCTGTAGGATTAGGGTTTGGCTAGGCTACTTAGGAGTCACTGATGAGCTTCAGGACTACCACCTTGCAATGAAGTCCATGCAGACAAAGCTCACCAACTGCGATGGTTGCATCTGTGCCGTATTCATTGCAGGATCCTAGATTCAGACTGGATATTAACAGAAAATACCAAAATGACTGCTTTGATCTAGCAACACTCATCACCCCAGAGTTCCAGGAGATAAGCATGACGAATGGTTGCTCACGCAATGCTTTCATCCTTCATGGAGGTAACACCTAAAAGCATGAAAGACACATATTAAACAGAGAATGGACACCTTACTATCCACTTGATTGCTTGCCATTTTTTATCAGATATTTTTTGTTCAGACTAAAAGTCGTTGATTTTTCTAGAATGCATTCCAAAAGAAAGCACCATCCATTCTCTTTGGCTCAAGATGTGATCATGGTCAAAAGCATTCAGGAAAAAAAAAAAAAGAAAAAACCCACCAATCTTAGTATAAATGAATTACGAAAGAATATCTAAACCACAAAATCAATGTTCTTAAATCCTGGGGAACTATCAAGCAGGATATCTAAAAATCACAGTCAAATTAATTTAATCAATCTTATTTGAGTTTCTCTTATGATCATCCTTAAACGTTTATAATTAGCTAGCAACATAAGGAATAAGGGGAATTAGGTAACATACACTGTTTTTCTTGTGGTGACTTTCTCGTGAACATAAATTGCCAGGATAACTATGCTGAAAATAACAAAAAATGAGTTCTGTGGTCATCCCGAGATCATCTGCTGCATTTTAATATGGCTAAATCTGTATACCCTCTCTTACTTCTAAATATAGCACATTGTTTTGCGGTTAAAAATAGGCTTCTTTATTAATCACGTACTCAGTACAATGGCGTCACACAGTCTGTTCTTGCAAACATAATGGGTCGTATCTTCTAGCAACCAGCAGACTTGGGAAGAAAATAAACGTGAGGTAACTATTTACAGTGATTTGCGGTAAGCACTTCATGGTTCTTGTTTATTTCCACATCAGGAAGAATGTTCCATCTGCTTCAGGTACAAAGGAATTCCTCAGATATGATAAAACTTCAGCACTGAAATAATGTGCCACTTGTAATACAATGTACAATTGGAAAATACTGCCAAAACCTCAGCTGCTGTAACCCTCTATAGCTGGTGGACTGATGCCAATTTGCAATCATTAGGGATATGGTCCCAGTGGTGTAAAAGGCTACATGATAAAATAAGATGCAATATTGTTGATTAACCCTTACTTGCTATATGCATAATAACCAGTAACATTTCCAGAAGTTCTTATCCACTTTTCCCTAGAAATATGGAAGCAGTGTCTTGCTCAAAGCACCACTTTTGAGGGTGGCCTTTCCTTTAGCTAGAAACATTATCAGATATGCAGGAGAAACCCATGCTAGAGTCAACAGAGCCATGATCAGAACTGGTATCTTTATGTAAGGTTTGACTTTATATTTTTGTAAAATAATGTCTTGAAAATATTGTGACCCTAAAACAAAAATTAAAAAGAGCAATGAATACTCTTAATGAGAAAAATAATCCTCCTTCAACTCCTACTTCACAAAAATAAAACACATTTAAATTAAAATTAGCCTGGAAACATATCTTTCGGCAATAAAATTAGATGGTAAGCCAGAAACTTAACGCAGTAATAGGGAAGATGTCCTTTGTATTTCACAGTCCACACTACCCACGCTACAGCACGTGCCACTCACTATAAAAAAAATAGGTGAGGGCAAGTATTTGAGGGAAGTAAACAGTCAGTCCAAGCCCAATAACCCAAAGTGTAATAACATTTGCCTGCAATGCTTAGCTATAACCGATGTGCTGAGAGAAAGCAAACCCAGAACATTACTTGAGACTTTCATCAGAGACCATCCGGATTTGATGTCATCTCAAGACATGTTTGTCTGACAGAACAGCCATTTTGCTCTAAGTTACGTAGACAGTTAGTATTAATTCAAACACAATGTCACTAGCAGATATTAAACCAGTGAATCTGCCTCCAGTTAACATGTGTAAAAGAAAAATTATGTGGAAAGAATCCAGGGACTGTAAGCTTCTAAAATCTTTTTTTCCTTTTATTACCAATCATTAATCTGAGAGATGTCACCCAACAAGTTGTTTATTTAGCTCTTGATCTTTAGAGAAGTGTCATCATTTTACAGATGATCTTTAATTTCTCTTTGGCTTGTGTTGTTTATAGAGTTACTGAAGTAAATGTTTTTATGGCTTTTAGGCCTAACAAAGCTTTGCCCTGCAAACAATTATACTTGTGTAAAAATGCCTGCAGGACTGGAGCCTAGAGGATTTAGCCCATATTCTTTCCCATGTAGCTAAAGCCCCAAACCAAATCAGTTTATCTCCAGAGAAATGTGTGCTTGAAGCAGATTATTCTTGATCAGGGTTTTGTGCCTAGTGCTAAGTAACACTCAAATACTTGAGTTTACCCTTAAAGGAATGACACAGAAAAAACTTACATTAAATATAACAAAACCTATGTTAAATGTACAAAAGATACAGATATCATAGACACATATATTTAAAAAAGGGTTTGCTAGTATAGTGCTTTATGAAAAAAGTTAACCTAATAGGACTTTGTGTGCAATATATAAACTGAAAAGTGAGTATCATTGATCCCTTAAAGGACACTCTTTAGATAAGTAATAGAGTGAGGAATGAATTCTGCACATTTTGGTTTCACCCTTCAGTGATTATATTGGCAATCCTCAAAAACAGGGCTCCTGCCACATGTGTGGATGAGATTTTAATACCAATAAGCCTTATATTCAGTTAGTATACAGCAATGTAGTTTACCAGCAAAGATCACCTCGTGATTAAGAGATTAAAATACATTTTTCGCTGTGTTGTATGTCCTGGTACACAGAAATCAGCCACTACCTTCTGTTATTATTAAAATGCTCTTCTGTTTCCTCGTGGGGAATCAGATAGGTGATTAGAACTCCTAATGAGTGGCATTATGCATGCTGGAAATGTATCACCTAACCATTTTTTAAGCTTTTTTAAGTGGAAGAAGTGAAATATCTGCAAGGAGTGGGATGGGAAAATACTCCACAGGGCAGCAGCTTGGAGGTGAGATGTTAAGGGGGTACTTGTTATTGCTGCCTACTGGGACTGATGGCTTTGGTGCTGTGTTGTGGCAGTGCCCTTGATGCCAGGGCCTATTCAAACACAGAAGGAAAAGTCAGTGACAACCACAAAGCACTTGGATTTTCCCATATGAGCCAGGACCTCCTCCAGGGCACTGCAGGGGAAGGAAGGGGGAGGAAGCTGGAGGAGGGACAAGGATAATTACATGGTAAATATTCTGTTGCCAGCATCACTCTTAGAGTCCTGGGATGTACGCTGGACTAGCAAAATGATAGGTAAAATCTTGAGATACAGAGACCTGCTCCCACATCAGGGGGAAAAGACTGCCCACAACTTTGTAAGAGCGGGAAATACCATCCCTCAGGAATAGACAACATTCCTGCAGGACAGAGGTGCCTCAGAAGCTCCTGAGTTCAGGAGTTGCAGCTGCACAAAATCCTCAGTTTCCCTGTCCAACCCCAATTTCATACCAATGTTTTAACACTGAAGTGAATCCATGCAGCTGAAACTTTGCCTGGTTAATGCATAGGTGCACGGGCGTACAGGCAGGACAGCATTCTCCACACAGCCAGCCAACACTGCACCACTGTCCTAAAGCACTTGCAACTTTAGGAAAGGGAAGAAGTGCAGTGTTTCTTCATTCTTAGCAAGAAGCCAACTTCACAGTGTTTATTCTTCAAAGAAGACTCTCTGACAATCACGCAGAGTGAGCAAGTGGTAGTCAAGCAACTCCCAAGGAGCCAGGCAGATCTGGAGACATCACCATGCACGCCCTGGTACTCTCTCTGCTAGTTCTTCCCTCCATCCCCCCTGTAAAGGCTGTTCTGCCTTTTTGCCATCACTAGTTGCTTAGTTTTTCCATGCTGAAACAGGTGTAAGAACAGAGGGAACGTGTACACAAAGGGATTGTTGGGCACTGTTAGGATAAGGAAGGGAAAATGTTTTATTTTCTCAGAATCCACAAACCTTACTTCAATAATTTCTCCACAAATCCAGAGTTTATTTGAAACACACAAACCAACCAACAGCAGCTCTCCTAACCAGACTTGGTTGTCCTTGATCGGTGGGAACTGTGACTCTGCCCCTCAGTTTAGTCCCAAACATGCTCCTCTGCCCTTGACGCAGGCAGTAAGAGAACAGCCTATTCCGTAACTTTAATGATACAGTTCCTGCTTGTTGCTCTACTCCATCTGTCCTTGCTGTGAGGCTTTTGCCAAAACACTTCAAAAGTGTATAAATGTCTTCTATACACAAATGCTGTGGGGTTTTTATGGCCTAGTACCAAATTTATCTCAGGCAGAGTTCTTTGTATTCACATGAGACGATAAAAGGTTACCGATACTTGACCAGTTTCTGGTGGTGAAACAACATGTGAATTGCTGGATCAGAGGACATTTTGTCTCCAAAGAAGATGTACTAAGTCATTCTGAGAGCTGCTCTACAGAGCTTAATTTGATAATGACTCGGGAGGATAACGTTCCTAATGAATTTAGGCCTAATCCTGGAAGTTCTCTTTTACATAAATACTCCCACAGACCTTTGAAAGGAAGGGAAATAGGGGTCACAGGAACAGGCCTTTCTCATTAAGGACTCGAGATCTCTCCCATCTTACCCGTGCTGAGCAGAGAGTTAATCTAATAGCAGTCTTGTTTACATTATGTGAGTCGAATCCCCTCACATGGGCCCCAAACATGCAAAATTTGCAATCAGCGGTATTCACTAATCTTGCTAACAGGCACACAGCAGTCAGACATGGGAGTTACCACAATGTTTGTTAGCAGCACGTAGTATCAGGCTACACAAGCAAGCAGCAGGGCCAATTAGCCTACATGGTAAGATGTGCTAGTCTCTTTACTCAGGGAATTAGTTTTGGCTTAGATCAAACATAATTACCTGGAATTGCTATGTTACTTTGCCCTAGATGTTGAATCCACACTCTCCATACCTAATCAGCAATTTTTCATGTTTCCCGTATGTGGTAAACTGGTTTTGAGAAAGAAAGAGCCCCTGCCGCCTTCAATATGTATCAATCTGAACCATGCCTGAATTACATAGCGTTGAATAAGAAGTCAATGTTATGTACAGTGGTGTAAGAGACTCTAAAAGCTAACTGTTAGCATTATCTGACTAATAATCGGTGGTCATGAAAGTGTCACTTTGCACACTGATATTACTACCTTTGCTTTGATCTGGTGCACACATCAAAGCAGTATTATTCATATCAGGCACCAGCGCAGAAGAAATGCTGCTGTTGCTAGGACAGGTGCAATCCTGCACACACTAAGAACCAGGGAGAAGGTTGACATGAAACTGGATAGAAGAAAGGGGTTTTTTTCTTTTGCTAAGCTGCTCTTGCAGCTTTTGCTGTGCTGGCAGAGTAACAAAACTGTTCATATGAGGAGAAGGAAAACAACTGAGTACACGTAAGAGAAAAAAAAGTGTGTGGGATTGCAGTTGCTGCTGAATGCTTTATTACTCTGGATCAGCACCAGTATATGGAAGAACTAGTACCACAGCAGCGAGCAGCGGGAATTTCCCTGAGATTAACAGCAAGATAGAAGCTATTAATTAGAACTTGAAATAAAATGTGTGGACCCATAAATGCAAAAATCCAGACAGAAGTCTAAGAACAGAGAGTAAAAGGCCAACCCACCCTGATGTCATTATTCAAATGACATCCTGGAGCTGGAGTGAGGCGCTGCTCAGCTTGAGCATGGGTAGGCAGAGCTGACCCACAGACAACTGGCAATGGTAGGCACATTAAAACTTACTTTCTGGTGTTCTAAAACACTTCAGGATACTAACTACGTGATCGTGACACAGGGATAACTATAACACTCACAGAGCCTTCAAAGCAAGCTGCACATTCTGGACTTCCTGCTGAAATCCCAGAGAACTGAACGTACGAACTTTGCATTAGATCAGTCATGCATGCTGGTGCTTTTTGGCTTAACAGGAGAGGTGCCTTGTTCCTACTGCACTGTCTGTGCTTTAGCCACAGGAAAATGAACAAAGAAGCACACACTATCGCACCTAAACAGTATCTTAGGTTCACCCTTCAGTCAAAGCAACCCACCACTTGCTGCTTAGATGACACTGGCACTTTATCTTTTATTCTTTCATTGCTGAATACCATCTGTGCCTGAAAAACAGACCATTTCTTAGTATAGCCTATTCCAGGCTATGCTAACTTCTGTTTTTCATGACTTTCAGGGGAAGAAAAAACAGAGAGAGACAGAGAGAGACAGGGAGACAGACAGAGGAAAGGGGTTTTTTTAGTTAAAAGTTCAGGAAGTGCTTTCCCAATCCAGGCAGATTATGCTGGTAGCTGAGAAGCTGAAGAATCGCCCATCATTAAGATAATTTTTTTTTCCTTTTTCATCCTTCACTAGCCCAGAGATAGCATGCCCCTGCGGGGCCTCACTTCTGACTCTGACGAAAGCTGAGCAGCCTTCTGAGCCACAAGATGAGATAAAGCTGCAGCTATGAACAGCAGGGCAGAAGCTCTGGCATCTTTCCCTCCCACAAACCTCCATTAAAGGTCAAGCAAACTACTTAGGCCTGCTATTATAGGGATGAAAGAAGAACAGTTTTGTGATACAGATAATATATGCAAATAAATAAATAAAACAGGAGAGACAATTGAGGGTCCTTGATTCCAGTTGGCAAAACACAAAAGGAAAACTTTCACGCCCGACTCCGTTTCTGGAACGCTTTTCAACCTTCTGACCTCAAAGACTTATATTCTAGGAAAGGAAGGTTTGTTACAGATTGCCTGAGATCAGTGACCATACAGGCTTTGTATAGCCGTAAATTCATTGACCTCCCATTTTTCCCCCTCCACTGTTCCCAGGTACTTTATTAGGTGGGTGTGTTGCAAGATCTGTCAATAAAGTTCATGGTGCTTCTGGGCCTTTGATAGAGACAGCCTATAGTGCATCTGAACACATACCAGAAAAAAAAAACCAAAACTCAGACCTAGCTTTTGCAATCGTTCTGCTACAACAGAAAGGTGAAATTGGGAAAGGCTTATAACCTGATAAACTGACAAGTTTTAAAACAGCAAAGCTAGAGTTTGTGCCATCTTCTGAACTGAAGCATCATTACACGGAATTTGTAGGGCAAAAATTTGAAACTGCTTCTTAAAATATTCATATGGTTCTATTTGGGAAGCTATAAAGTTGAAATTAAGATATAGAAAGAAAACCATACAAACTCATATATATAGTATTAAAGACTACTTTTTTTTTCCTCCATGAACAGAGAGCTACTATATAGCCAAAAGAAGACAAAGACTGCTGCCTGCTTCCTAAGATCTTCCTGAACTACAGGACCATTCGCTGTCTTTTAAGTAGAAAGATGTACTGAAGTACAAGGAAGCATAGCAGCTTAATAGTCATGCTTCTCTGGAGTGGAGATGAAAGGACAATTTAACAGAGTAGGCTGATATCTCAGTACTCCTCAAGTCCAATCAGTTTGTTTATGACACAGGCACTATGGTAAACAAGCAGACCCACCTGGCTGTAAGTTATCTTGTGTCTACAGTAAACATCAGAAGATACTGGGAGGATACTTCCAGCTCTCTGGGAGCAACCTTTGCAGTGTCTGTGCTCTTGTCTCTCCAAATGATCTCAGAGGCAGGTTTACCCACTGAGTCTAGACTTTCTTAGACCTAGCCTTTACTTCTACCCAGGAGTTTTAAATAAGCAGAAATTAAGCACTCTGAGCTTTTGTCTACATTGTCCAAGAAGGTCAAACACAACCATACAGCAGCACACGCAGAGCAGCTCGAGTCCACATGCACAGCCTCTGGGTCCACAGACACACACACACACAGAGTAAATGTGACACAATCTAGACACATTGCTATGGAGAAATGCGGGTTGCTGTGATACATACTGCATGGTCCCACGTTAAGAGTCACCACTACGTAAACAGTTAAACCACATTCACAGGGTTGGGTGTTGAGGTACTGTCCTCTCCAGCCAAGCTCCTCTTGCCACAAACTCTGCCTGTATAAAGGTCTCATTGGAATTTAGCGAGATTTCTTACTGACCTGGGGACATGCCTGATAAGGGGTTTTTGCAAAATCAGGACCTCTTATGTCAGTTTACACTTACTCCTGAGTGTGTAGGAGTCCATCTTTCATAATCCAGCTCATTAAGTGACATTTTAGCCTATCCAATAATCCAAAGTGCTCTTTTCAGCAGGAAATACTTTATAAGGTCCACATCCTGCCATCAGCCTAGGCACTGCTCTCCCACTTGAAAACAGTAGAGAGGTCTGTGTAAAATATCACTGGCAGGATATGGATAATCACTGATCTTTTTCTGGCTAGCAGTAGGAGTAGAAATATGCTGTTTTTCTCATATTTAGCAGTTATTTGGTCTGAACTCATTATTTACCTGTATGTTATTAAGGGTATTTGAAAAGGCTTGTTTTCTTCAAATCCCTAAAGGGGAAGAGATCCATGCCAAGTCTACCCACACATAATTATATATTTCTACAGCAGAACTATTTAAAAAAAAAAAAAAAGTCCCTTGCTTCAATGCAGGGATGGAGAAAAATCTGTCTCCTTGCCAATTCCAGGAATCCAAACAAATAAAATAAAATAATAATTTTTGCTAACTTTACTTCTAAAAAAAGGTTGTATCTATCAAAATTCTGTATTCATTTACCAATTGATAATTAAAACAGGCAAGACTACAGTATTGCTTTCTTAGGCCTGAGCCTCCAGTAGCAAGTAAATTGTAAAGGAAATAATGACAGGAGAACGTATAGGGTTAGCAAGGCTTTTATGCAGATATATTCTCTAAAGGCACTCTTAGGTTATTCCTGTCAACTATTTATTGGTTTGTGTGAAATCACTTTGTGAAAACATTTGAAGAGCTTTTAATCACAGCATGTGATCTCCATTTTTTAAAAATATTCAAATACCACTTACAGTCAGAAAGGATAAAAGAGCAGAGAAAGGGAAGATCTCTCAAATCCTAATTTCAAGTCTATGGCACCAAATTATGGTGTGATTTTAAGCTGTACTTAATATCACTGCTTGTCATGAGCTTAACAGCATTAAAGAGATGTGTGGAACTGGACGAGTGATTTCTCCTGGTCCTTTTCTGAAGGCATATGCTTACTTGAGAATATCACCTTTCATTTTTAAAAAGTTTCTAAACCTCAGAACTGCAGAAAACTCTTGAAAGTATGTCTTCAGTACAAAGAAGGAAAATTAAAGTCATCCACATGTTAAAAAACCCAATGTTTTTTCACTAGAGGAAAGTAGAGGAGGGAATAGCTGACAGATGTTTACAGGGCTGAGGTTAACAGTGCAGGATCTATACTTGGTTCTCTCCATCTGAAAAATTATCCTTGTGAAAGCAGGATACACAAAGGAGAGAGTAAAAGATATGAGGAAAGAGGAAAAGGTGGTAACTGCAGGAAATGTTACTCTTTTATTCAAGAATAGAATCATAGAATCACTTAGGTTGGAAAAGACCTTTAAGACCACTGAGTCAAACCGTAAAACAGAAACAGTGGTTTCTTCTGTTCTGCCTTTCCTCATCCTTTTGCAGAAATGGCCCACACTAGCACGGGGAGATGTTACGCTGAGGGAAGAACACATCTCTGATACATGGAAAAGCATGCCACCTGACAAGACATGCTACCCTGAAGTTGGCACCAAATCATTTGGTGAACGAAGATGACAAAAGCAGTGCAGCCCATGCAAAGAAACATACTTGATTTAAAAAAAAAAAAAAACCACAAAAACCCAGTTTTTCTTATCCAGATTCACTGGACTCACAAAATAGTCAGCAGTGCATCAAAACCAGCTGCAAAGGCATAAGCCAGCCAGAAGAATCAACCTCCTGCTGTATATGGACTATAACTTTTACTCAAGCAAATTTAACTCAGACACAAAAAATGCTATGTGTCTCTTAGCCTAGTTACCTTCCTGGAAAAGGTAGAATAAAGCCTGTGGGAAGGAGAGGCAGAAATGCTTATGTCACATCACTGTCTTGTGCTTCATATTAGAGTCCAAATACTAAATTCCTGTTTTTCTACATACCTTATTCTTGCGTGTTGGACTACTTGCTTTTCAGCTGTTTCAGTGAACTGAAGTGGCTCACGTGAGTTAGGAAGAGGCTGGGCTGCATGTCTGGAAAGAGGGGATGAGAGACAGGTACTTCTCTTTCGGTAACAGCAATGTACTAGATCTGCTCATCCCATCCGATTGAAATGCCATACAAACTTTCACAGTGCAGAAACAATTGGATTGGTAGGGACCATCTTCCTAAAGCACTCAGGCTGTCTAAGAGCGTGTCTAATCTGTGCATTTCCTATGTAACCAGAGTTGCCTTGAATAGCCCCAAATTAAGTCATTAAACTAACACCTGAGGTAAGAAAATCTGGCCAGTTTGCACTTCTCTCACCTTGCAGCATTGGTAAAAGAGACACTTTCTTAATCAGAACAAACACTTAAAAAAGAGACGGCATTTTGAACTAACTCAGAGGTTTATTGTACTGAGGCTGCAACCCATGTTTACCTAGCAAACAGAAGTGTCAGTTAAAGATATCTATACCTTTTACCAAAGTTTCTTGTCCCTGTAGAATACCTGGCAGAAGAAGAACATGTCCCCAGTACTCCAGCCATTGTCACCCTGCCAGTTTATACAAAATGCCCAATTTTCACTACAGTTGGAAAAGCCTAGGTTTTCTTCTGCTCTCTCTATTGTGAGAGTGAACACTGGGAAGTGGAGAGATTTGCCTGAATTCACTCAAAAGTCACTGACCTGGTGGCTGGGCAGGCTGAAGTGACATAAATGTAGTATTGTACCTTGCACAACCAGTGCACAGAATAGTTTGCGTGTGACTACACAGGCACGCACAACTAATGTCTTACATATGGTGTATGGCTTTTGTCCGGCCTCTAAAGCTTAGCATAATATTGTTCTTTCCCATTTACTGAAGGAGATATTGCAAGTCTCACAGATTTGAGATAAGGGCCATATTCTGGTTATTAATTTTCCGGGCTCCCTTCCCAAAACTCTCACGGTTTGCAAGAAAGAACTTTGACCCCAATCACCTCTGGCTCAAGTCTGAGCCTCGCAGGCCTACCACTCCCCTGAAAACAATCTGCAAAACCATGACCACCTTCCTTTGTCCATTAGAGACAGGATAATCCCAGCCTGCTATGTGAATTCCCAGGTTTTGCTTTGGTGTTTTGAATTAACTGGTTTTCAAATCCAAGTCATTGAAAATGGGCTTTTCAGTTGATTAAATTTTACAATGCTAAAAACCAAACAAATAAACCCTCACAAACACAACACAGTTTCCTTGGTTTATTTTGGAAAACATACTGAAGTCACTGTTCGGATAAAAGTACCATCACCGTGACATATCTGAGGTATAATTTATATATGTAAAGGAGCCAACACTGTTATTTGGAGTAAACAAACCAGTTAGATAATGCAAGAATTGCTATGAACCCTTCAACTCAACCTAAAAGACCCCTTATCTCTGACAAGTTGTTGTGAAGCGCCAGGCCTAACGAAGCTTACTTTTTTTCTGATTTACGTTTGATGATGGACTGGCTTCAATGTACGGAAATTTCTGACCCACCCCTCCTTCCCCTGAGCTCTTTTCCCCACAGCTCAACATTTTAATGTTTTTCTTTTGTGTGGACTCGCCAATGCCTAAGGCAATCATTTGATCAATATAAGCCAACATCAGGAGTGTAAAAAGCAGTCCCATCCTTCTTTTGTACTGGTACAAACATTCATGCCACCACACAATGAAAATGGTTTGGATTAAAATTAACTACTTTTATTATTATTATTATTATTATTATTATTATTATTATTATTATTATTTGGTGAGTTAATATTGTTATTGAACAGGAGAAAGAGTGGCCCCACCTCTAGGTTGCACATATAAAAGAAATAAACCTAGAGTTAATCAGATTTAAACAAAATCTGATTTAAACAGATGGCAATCACTATGAAATACATCCAATTTTTTTATTTCCTTACAGAAGTATTTGGAGTATGTGAAAATAGCAGGCATGCGAGATTAAAGATAAACCTGCATAGTCAGACACATTAGGCTGAAGGCCATTTTCCAGTCCTAAGAAAAATATATTTAAGTCACTAAAATAAACTTGCCAGGACATTGCATGTAAATAATCACAATTAGCACGTGATCTAAAATGCCGTGGTTGGATTTGCCCAAGATGCAAAGGAAAGAGCACTACTGGGGAGTCATGCAGAGACCCACTGAAGAGATTTGCCTCTCCAGCAGGTCAGCAGCAGGCTTTTTCTGTGAGAACTTGCATGGATTGTTGCCTGTGCTGAATCCAGCAGATATACCTTTTAAAAAGTCTCATGCATCGTGGTTGTCACCCTGATACCTTTCACAATCAATAACTTCATCTCAAAGAAAGGGAGTATAATCTTTTATTATTATTACTGTCATAGCCTGCAATTTCTGTACATGATCTGTACCATTATCCTGCTTTCTCTAGCAAAATTCAGAATTAACAACACGAAATGATCCTGTGTGCACATTCATTAATAATCAGAAACACTTTCCAGTAGATGGCTGAAAATTAAGGAACTTTTTTTCTTCTGGCAGGCAACAAATAGGAAAAACTTAACTGAGCCAATGCAAAAATGTCAAGCTGTTGTTATCAGAATAAAAATGTTATGGAAACATGGTTTTTTATTGATTTATGATGAGGAATGGGAATTTTTGTTGCTTTTTTGTTGTTGTTGTTGCTTTAGAAATTACAGTGTCAGGAAAGAGACTCAACATGAGTCCATGAATCTCCCCTTCTTCATCCGCTATGATTTTTCACTTTTTTATTTGTTGCAACTTATAGAAAGCCCTCCAACACAACTTGGAAAATTCACTGCCTGAAACTGTCAAAGTTCATGGCTGTCAGTAAATGTTCGGAGAAGACTGGGGTTTGGCTTTAATCTACATGCCAATCAGTTTTCTTGGCATCAGCACAGAATTTAATTGGATTCACTCTCAGGACAAGGCAACCTTCCCATTTGCAGCTCTGAAAATTAGTTCATCCATAATTTTACATAAAATTTTAGAAACATGGTTTTGTATTCATATATTCTTGTGTCTTTGGAAAGTGTTGCAATGAGTTACCTACATTTGTGGCAAACAAACTTCAAAACTCTAATGGAAATTTGTTACTGTTGAAGGGTCTAAAAATAATAACACAAAGGTACACAAGTACAGTAACTATTGATATTATGGTTTCACGGCAGCAAAATTCAGGTCAGATATTCCTCTCAATTCACTGTTTTGATCAAGCTCCCCACAAGCAAATTTCATTAACATGTTAAAAACATGCAATCACCCGTACCTTTCTTCATGCGCAACCCAACACTCCTTCCACAGGGTGGATTCTGTTAAAGGGGGGATGTATTTACACAGAAGAGGTCATTTTGCCCACAGTCCAACTCCCAAGCAGCCATATGATCATTTTAGCCAAGTATCAACCCTAAGTTTAAAAAAATTTTTGTGTTTTTGTGAGAGATAGTCTATTAACTAATAATGCCACTCTAACATGTTTGGGTGGTGGGGTTTTTTCTCCATCATTGTCCATAAGCAGAACTAAGCTTGTCTCTGCCTCAGTACTACCTGGTGCAACAGTGTGGCTTTGAACAAACATTGTAGATTTGACAAAATTGCAAATTCTGTGAAATCTTGACACCTCAAGCTCAGTGAGATTTTTTTCCATTGTCTTTGGTAGGGCTCAGGTTTCACCAACTGTAACTTTGGGGTGGAAGAAGAACTTATTGGTTAAATAAGACTCCTGCTCCTCTGTTTTTTTAAGAAGACTTATTGAGACACTGAATGCAAAGGGAGGAGAAAGGGACATTATGTGGGAGGACACATCGGTGAATCACTGACACACAGGACAGGAGCTCAGAATTAGCACTACTGGTTTCATTGCCAATCTTATGGATGGACTTTGGCAGGGTGTATTTCATCTCTGAAACCAATTATCCCAGCGTATAACACAGACATACACCTTTTCAGGATGATTTAAGATCTCTGTCTTCAAATATATATCGCCTCATCTTTGCATCAAATTTAATTTTCATTGCCATACAAATCAATAGTTGCTTCCTACTACAATTCAAATTTCTACACTGATGTCAAAAGAACATGCATTCCTCTTTCCAAATTTGAGATTAACTCTGAAGAGCTCAATTTGCTCAATCACAGCATGAAGCTGGAAAGAGGGAAAAGGGCAGGTTACGACGAAGGCTTTGTTTCATACCTTCCAAGCACCAGTTCTAGAGAGGTTTTGCAATACCAAATACTGAGCAATACTGCATATTTTCAATGTCGAGCTTTCCAGAGAACCAAAAGCAAACGAGCTCCCCTTTCCTCTGGCCCTTATTTCAGTGTATAAAGTCTCTAACTGTTTCGAGATCTCTAGCTTGAAGTGTAACGTCTGCTTTCCAGGTTGTCTGGAATTCTGCCTTCTTGAAAGACAGACTTATAGGTAAAGCCATTGCAATTACTATGTGAAACGATTACCTTGTATACAGTGTATTAGACCATGCTCATTTTGGGTGTTGAGGATGACCATAATAATAGTGATTTGCCTAATTTGTGAATTCTATTTTTAAAATGTCACCATTTCTGGCTGTTTGGCAACATTAAGTGTAATTAAATACCAAACTTCATAGTAAAATAGCATTAAGTGTGCAACACCTTGACAAAGTGATGAATTTGTGAGGATTTGTCCGTTAAAAGAGGGACCTCTTGAAGTTTTCATGAAATAAAATACCGAAGTCACCATTCAAAACTATCTGTCTTACTGAGAAAATGCAGTAGGTTTACACTGACATGTAAGTTTATCAACTTTGTTTGATCTTTATTGTATTTACCTATGGCTGGATTTATCCAGTATATTGGGAATGGACCAATGTACTTGGCAAGAAAGGGAGCTTTTGGCAAAGAAGGATCGCATCTGCATTTGTAGATCTTATGGGAAAAAGTTGTGTCATCAGGGCAATGTAATATGACACGTTTAAATGTTTCATTAGTACCAATACAAATATATGCAGGGCAAAGTTTCTATTTTTCAGTTTAGGCTTTTACAATCTTAATTTCTTATTTCTTTTTGTTTTCAAAGAAGTCTGTGTTGCTTTGAATCCACTTACAATGTGTCTCAAATCTCCTGTGCAGTGACTTAGTACACCAACAGAGGAATGCTAATAATCACACACACAAAGTGCACACAAGACCTGACTTTGCACACACACGCACCAAAAGAGATGACACCAAATTCAGTTGTTTCTTATAAATCCTGTAGAAATTAAACATTACATCTTGACTAGTTACATATACACAGCAGCTGTTTACGCATTTTTGTTGTGGATATGCACCCTTACAATATTAATATCTGTTTCAAGTACAACCTTTAGTCAAAATAGAGTATTCTGTTCAAGGCACTGTACTGAAAGAGAAATAAATTCCCTGTCCACAGCAGAATCCAACCAGTTATTTTGGTTGGTTTTCTTCAAGATGCTAGAAATTCCTGTCAGCTCTTCTGTGTAGATTTTAGAGTTAGCAGTGAGCTCAAAATAGGACTCAAAGAATAAAGCCTATGCTGACCTATGGCCATATTTGTATATAAAGGATCATGGCATTCTGGGAAACATTACATGCACCAGTTGTTAGAAAGCAAACAAAACCCTCCTGACCCTTTTTCTCATGTACATGTGTATTTAGAGAAGGAACTACTGCCTTCTTTCACTGGAATTGCATTTTGACAGCAGCTCCCTCATCACAATTTTCATATAGATGCATTAGATCTTCTTGACCTTACAGGTCCTCCTGTGTTCTCTGTACATTTCTACCTGCTGCTCCTATATCCTTGTGAACCCACTGCACATGTGCAGATATATAAGCACACACTTCAATGCATGAAAACCACTGCTGTATTGAAGCATAGTGGAATCCTGAGCACATTACAATCCTTAGAAGAAAGTATACGTGACATTACAATATGTATTATGACCACAATACACTCAGTAACTTAGACAGTACCCCACATTTAAAAAAAAAATTATATTTCTAACAACCATTTTTAGTGGAATGTCAACATTCCACCAATAGATGTAGCCTATTAACAAATGGTTTGGTTTTCCCTGCATCTCCAACTTTTTGTTTCTGGAATGGTACATTATTGCACCCAGGTAATATGTAACATTTAAGGAGTGGGTTAAAATTGAAGTAAGGGAACACAGGATATAAAAAAGCTTTTTAATTTAGAAGTCTACAGTGCTTGTAACCAGGTTCATTGCCAAAATGTCCCATGTGTAGACCATATGAGCAAGGAAAAACACAAGGGAGATGGGGCAGTAGCACATTCATTTTCAGTGGATGGCCTTGTTCCTGGTCTCTACTGAGATATTAAAAAATAAGTATTATATACAAAGCTTTAGATATAGTTAAGATTTTGAAGGTGTATCTATTAAAAAGACTATTAGAATAAGAAAGGTAAAAGGAAATTAGGAGATAGATGACACAATAAAGCCATTTGAGTGGGAAAAAGAATGGGAAGTCATCACAATGAGTTACAAGATCATTATACAAAAATCTATGATCATTCTCAAATGTTCTTGTCAAATGGATTTTCAGTTCCTTTTCTGCCCTCCTCCTCCCCCTTCCCAGAAAACTTTACAAGGACTTATTGCTCTTCAGGGAAGAGTTTCAAAAGTTTTCAGAGGGTAAATGTTAAACAGTAAGTCATTTTTAGCCAAAGTATAGTCAGATAAGAACACTGGGATACTCAATGGCTTTCAGGAATCTTTAATGGCCATCAACTGCCCAGAACAAGTACAGAACAGGGAAATTGTTTCAAAGCATGACAGTTGTTGGCCACAAAAACACATTGCAACTGTCAAAGTCAAAACAAGCCACGGACTTAGGAATGTATTGAATACTCTTTTGAAAAAAAGCTCTTTTGAAAGTCATGGGAATTCTTTAAAGTAAGCCATATGCTCCCAGCATATGGTGCCAGGCTTAAGTCTGCAGTACAACTTCTATTTCAAGAAGTCTGCCACTGAGTTTACATGATACAGAGCGTTAAAGAGTGAAAACAATTTGTGAGAAGAAAATTCATTTCTGAGATGGTCTGATGTTACAGAGGTACATAATCAAGCACTCCATATTAGAGCGATGCAACTGAAGCTATGTATTATTCTCTTCAGGACTTAAAGAGATAAACAAGTAGTCCTGCACATTATAAATATTTATATCATGGTTTAGATTATTATGAACCAAACCACCCTTTTCTCAGCAGTCTCTGCAACTTAAATCAAGGGACATCTTAGAAACTGCCTGGGCTCAATGGAGGACATCAGCTACCTACCTAGAAAACAGTTTCCACTTGTGGACCCAGCCAAACTGGGAGTAAGGCCACATGTATAGTACCAGGGAGAAAGTAGAGCCAAGCTGGGTGTGGTCAGTTTCAGTATCTCACAGACACAAGGATATGGATCTGCTCTGTGAACACCAGTCTGGTGTCAGGAATCGGAGAGTGCCACAGCATCTTCCGTTCAGTTGGCAGCTGGTGAAAGGTGACAGAGCTAGTGGCCTAACATGGTCTCATTGATGTTAATGGTTTGTGTTGGAAGGGACATAAACCCCAGAGAAGAATTTATTGAGTGCATTATACTTCAGAAGAAGTTAGGTTTTGACCATGAAAACATATCTTGTGGCTGGAGCTAACTGGCCTGAATAAGCCAACAATCAACAGTCCTTCAAGGTACCGAGTTTGGAAAAAATACTGATCCAAAATAACTAAACTTGATAATCCTGGGTATTACTAGTGATCTAACTTCAAAAAACTACCATGCTGAATAAAAGCCTTAAATTCACTGAAATACCTAAATAAAGGTCTGTCTCTAAGCATTCAAATAAACCTTAGAGAAAAAAAAAAAAAAAACCTACACAGGCAAGGAATATTTTTAAGGCAGTTTTGATATTAATCATATAAAGCCATCATTAATTTAGATTCTATCCTAGTCGAAAAATCATAGAACAATTGAGGCTGAGATGGATCTCTGGAGGTTTTCTAGTCCAGTCTTCTGCTCCGAGGAAGGCAAACCTCACCATTACATCAGGCTGCTCAGAGTCTGGTCAAGTCAAGTTCTGGAGACCCTCAGCAATGGCGATTACACAGCCTCTCAGGGAAATCCGTTCCAGCACTCAAGTACTTTCATTATGGAAAGAAAATAGTTGCAGCAGATAATTGTTTTGATTACGTGAACTGACAGGATAGCATATCTGTTCTCAAAAAAACTCGTTTTCAGTCCTTTTATATAGACTAACAGCAGCACAGGACTCAAAAAAAATTGTCATTCAAGTGATATTTACTGATTTAGTCTGCTTTTAGGCTTAAGGCCACAATATTTAATTGCCTGTCTCTCCACATTTTACACTGTGGTTATGCATGTACTGTGCACCATGCGCAACATAGCCAAGGAAGAAAAGGTCAATCTATCTCTGCCTACAGTGGCTGGCCAATAGACTTCAGCTCTCGGATGAAAACAATGTTAAAAATCACCACCAGAGTGTTGTTAATACCACAGGGCTTCCCTCACAATTATGTTCACAAACCAACCCTGGAGCTCAGCTCATGAGGTACTGGAGGTTTTTTCCCCTTTATTTAAGTAACATGAATGAGGTGCTTGCTGCTTCACTAGTTATCCAGCAATGCACAAAACCTGAATGACTCTTCATTCTTGCTGCCCGCCCACCCACACAGAGATCCCTATCTGATATTTCAGATGGATCTGTTGTGAGAGTTGTCATTTGTACGCTGTCAATAAATGAACCTTTTCATCTTTCCTTAATTTATCATTTCTCTTTCCAAAAGAAAAATCCTCCCCCACACAGCCACTAATTATCTCCATGCCCTTTCCAGAAGGTGAGTGGGTTGATGACCTCCTTTCTGCTTCCGTTATTTCTGTGCTGTGCTTTGCCTTGCAGGAGCATCAGCTGGCTGTTTTTCCCATCTTTCAGAGGGCCACCAAGTAGGCTTCTCCATGCCTTCTCTTTGCACTGAGGGGTGCCAGAAAGCTCGGTTTTTGATCTGTCCTCCTTTCCTCAGGGCTCATGGGATACAAAAGAGGAAGGCTGACAAAGACATCTGGCAAGGATCTGCTTACCTCACTGTTGCTCAAAACATCATTGGCTCAAGATTGCATAAAGTATATTTAAAGTGGCATCTTATTCAATTCAGATGGACTTAGGAGTCAATACAAACATTTAACACAGTTCTAATTACCGGTCTCCTGCCTACATCATCCATTCATCTGAATCAAAATAAATCTGATTGACTGTAATAAAACACTTGGCAGCACATTTGTGTTGCAACAACTTACTGTTTGGTTCCACTGATGTTCTTTAAGTGAAAACCGATATTGTCCCATTGGATACTTCCAGCAGGCAGAATTAATTCATATTCCCCAAGATTTAAAAAAAAAAAAAAAAGCTAGAGAAAGTAAGAAAGTGCAATACAAATAAAAAATCTGAAAAGTTCAGTTTCACTCAGATTAAAGTGAAATTAAATGGTATCTTTGCTCTGATTTCAGTATGTTACACCTTCAGTGTCTCAAGTATTGAGTTTCAGATCAAACCCTAAGGAAGGAGAACAGAAGTAAGAGATGTGTATGTATTTTTGAGGGAGAGAGAAGGAGGGGGTGTTCCTTTCTTGAAACAAAGTACATCACACAAAAACTAGCACATATCCAGTACAAAATGAGGCTGAGGTCCAAATCCCATCCTTTGCTAGTGTTCCAGAGAGGAATCTTGATTTCTCCTTCTATCCTGTGGTTTTTAGTGGATTTGGTCTTTATACTAGAAGTCTTGAGCTAGTCACATGTTGAGTAGGTCAGTCTCAGGAGAATGTGTAGATCTGATGATCTGGGAACTTTTTTTGGTGTAAACACATAAGCATTTCACGTGACCTTGTAAGACTGGACTCAGTAGCACTCTTTGTAAATTCAAATTACTAATATTTTCTTCAGGTCTTCAATCAACATGTTAAGGAGCTCAACCTGATGTTGCTTTACTAAATGCTGCAAAATGACTGTATTGCAGATGCTGAAACTCACAGATACATAGATTTTCACATCACCCTCTTTTCTGAATAAAAACCTTCAAACAGAAGTTAACTAATTGGAGCACAGTTAGTGTCACCTTCAAAAGATTTATGGTAAACCCCTGGGCAAGATAGTACGTGTCACAAGATGTATTAACTTTGAGTTAAAGTCTGTGCTATGAAACTACTTGATGGCGTCCTGCAGAGAATGTGAATCCCAGACAAGGAGCACTGCAGGTCATTCTGCCCTGGTATAAACAGATGAGAAGCTTCAACATCCCCAGCTGGGAAGTACCAAGGATACGTAAACTCTGCCTTAGATGAGATGACTTTTGATGTAAGTGAACATAATGAATCTATCCCTTCCAGAACAACTGAGGTAAGTTTCTGCACAGAAAGTGTTCAAGGGATACCCTTTCCTTCACACAGAGTTTCCATAGGGGAAAACACACCGTTTTCCTTTATCAAAGTTTACTATTGTCTGTAAAATGGGTTTTAAAGTTGTTTTACACAAGCAAGATCATTAAAGAGCAGACACCATTCCTGACATTTCCATTGAAGTATGCTTCAGAACAGAGAAGGGATCATTACAGTTTTTTTGTACATGAGAAAAAAAAATATGGAAAAAAAAAAACAAAAAAAAAAGACTGTCTTGGTTATGCAAGACTCTTCTCTTTGATTCTTGGCCAGCTGTGGATCATAATCCCTATTATTTCAAAACATTATGCTGGAAATTTTGCTGTAATCTTACTAAACAAATAGCTGCACTGATGGACTCCAACTTCCCTACTTTTCAGTGCAACTGTCTCCATCATACTGGAGACTAGATTTCATCAGACTATTCACCAATATTTGTGAAAACCCGGAAAGGGAAAAACTATAACTGTAAGCAGCCAAAAAAATAACTTTAAGTTGAAGTATTCTGTGTTTTGTAGCCAGTTCAATGAAATTTTTGACTCACTTTTCAAATGTTGAATGATCTTTCTGATTTCTACTGAGAAACTCAATATACAGTAACTTGGTAGTGAAACACAAAGACCAAATAGTCAGGCTCAAATTTCAGTTCTGCAAAATTCTCTCCCCTGTGTGCTCATTAAGTATCTGATACGTGTTTTGCATTGACTAAAAGCAAAAGTTTCAAAGCCTTAATTTTTCATAAAACAGAATCCTCATTTCCTTGTCAGCCTTAAAACGTATTTTCTCACTGTCTGTCAAACTGCAGTGAAGACAGACATCTGAGTTTCATCCTCCACCAGCCTGCCCATTACTACAATTTCAGGTCAAAGGACTGCCTCGTGCATCTCTCAGGCTCATTCATATACAAGATTTGGCTCTACAACCCAGCTGAAGTCAGCACACAGCCACAATTGTGGTAGACAGCAGCATGTTAATCTGCAATGACAGGAAATTTCAAGTGTTTGCCGTATAAAACCCAGTAAACCACCTATAATGAGATAATTATTTGTATTGGGACCACTTCAAAGTATAATCTTGGAAATTAAAAGCCTTATCTAATCTTGAACACAAATCCAGCTGCTACACAGCATTGCTCTAACACCACTGTCCACAGGTTCCTGTGAGACAAAAGTTTTAACTCCAATTGAGACAAGATTTCTAGAAGGCCCTTTCCCATATCCTAAATCTGTCTAAAGTGAATGAAAAAATATAAACTATATGTTGTACTATGACTTTTTAAACAGTGGCTTTTTAAACTAAGAATACTGACAAAAAGGAAAGGGTTTTTTTTTTCCTCTCCACTTTCATTCTGGCATTTCAAAAGCAAGAAACTTCCATTTACCATCAGCCAAGCAAACACTGTTTGGCTATCAGTAGGGTCAGTGTCACCAAAAGCAGTATTTTCTTGTGAGGAACCTTTGTCTTCCTTTTCAAAGTGCACATTTTTACCTGATTATTTCCTCATGATCAACTGCAGGCAAGCTGGTTGCAAACAGCACAAATATCCCAGAAATGAATCATAATGCAGAGAAAAAAAAAACCAAAAACCCAAAAAACAAACAAACCAAAAAACAAACATCCAACTGACAATAAACTTGTTTCTTGCCTTGTTTTTTCAGTCTCAGAAGACGGAAGCATTGTAACACAAACACATAATACAAGTTCCTTCAGGTGCACAAAGCCTAATAGTAATTTAAACTAAACCATATTTGCTGTGCAAGGGGCCTTACCCGAGTGCAACACTGTGGATAAAAATTGTCTTCCCCTCTCTCAGGTGAAAATTTGGTTTCTCAAAGCACTGTTATCTGAGGCAAACTATGGACAGAACTAGATATCCACTTGAGTTTGCAGATTCTTCTGTTCAGTGGTTTTACAGAAACTGAGAGACATAGGAAGACCATAAAACTAGGTAAATATATGCACAGCTAAACAAAATCACATCACTAAAGCATTACATTTGGAGATTTAAAAAAATCACGACAAAAATACCTTAACCTTCGAGGGTGGGGTCGGGCAGGGGGGAGGATGACTTTTGGGCATAAATACATACAAAGGCTCTGATATCCTCACGTACATTCTGTTATCAAATGAAATGACTTTATTTCTATGTGGCTACATGCTCATTTGAAAGGCACGTTGAAGTCCACAGCAGTTATCTACTGTTCCTTGTTGCAAATATTTACAAGAGTTTCTTTCCCTCAGCTGTACCCTATAATAACACTTTTAGCTAAGGTTTTACCACAGAGATCAGTTCAGGTGCCACGCAGTCCATGTAATAAGGTTTCTTCAAGTCCTAACTTGCATCCTAAGAGGCAGCTAGATTGCCACAAATTTGGAAGAACCTACCCTCAAGCAGAGAACTCAAAGATAGTTTAGTTATACACAAAACAAATTTGTAGAGTGCTGGAGCTATGGCAGCGCCATGCTGCCAAAAAAGAAACTCCCATGGGTGTAAGGATGACTCCTGCTAGCACCCAATGTGATGAACCTGGGCGTTCATCAGGGGCCAACTTGAGTTGATACTAACCAAAAGCCCAAAGCTGATGCTCTCCCACATCCTCAACGGACAATATGCTTTAAGGTTATTCATGATCCAATGAACACATGGATTTGAGTTCATTAAAAGAATGTTCATGTATAACTGATCCATTTATATTAAAGCTGTAGACTTAATAATGGGCATTAGCCCAGTGTTAGCAACACCCAATGCAGTATAATTGCCCTAAAATATCCAAACATCTAACAGGAGAGCAGAGCAGAAGCTCCAGCTAGGCTTCCTCAGGAGTCCTAGATAAATAGTTTTGATTATGTGCATGAGCAGTGACTCCAGTGTGCACAGCACAACGGAGGTTCAATCTACACTGGCAATGCAAAAGGACCTCACGCGCACAGGTGAGCCTGTGTCCCATGTTCTCTGGACTCTGCTCATGTACTGCAAGTCTGAAGCTTTCAGCAGTGTCTACTGTGTGTACAGCAAACCTGGTATTTTCCTTCAGGAAATATGCATGAACAACACGCATTTGGATTTCCAACACAGAAATCCAGCTGCTGTTGACAGTGGTCCTGTAATGTATAAGATGGTTTTGGCTGTACAAGATCATTTTTTGCTGTGGATAAGGACTGTATGTGCCTCAGTATAATAAATATGCACGTAATATTTCTGATAAAGTCAGCACACTGGGCTCACTTCCAAATGAGTTGTTTAAAACACACAGTATTGATGGATTGAGGATGCATGAACTAAGAACTATTTGGACTCAAATACATCTAATAATTTTTTGCTTGTAATGACATGTCTTAGCAAAGATTTTTTTACATCACTGAATGTACAATCTAGAATGTAGCTGTGCAGCAAAATCTGATAACAAAAGATGAAGACAGACCTGCAGAAAAAAATAGGTTATTGCAGTTTCTGCTCTGAAATTGAAAAAACGTGTTCCAGAGAAAGGCATTCTGGCTGATGAGTCGGTGTACACTTCAAATCCAAGAACAGTACTGAAATTGGAGCTAAACCATAATAAAGATTTTATAAGAAAGTAAATTCTTATGACAGTTGAAGTGGACTTTGCAAAACATTAAAAAAACAAGATTCCCGTGCAAAGTTGTGATGCTTCTCACGTCTCTTGCAAGCAAGAGTTGCAGGAAATTAGATGATTGATGTGGAATTTATGGACTGACACTGGTTTACATATGAACAGCAACCTAAGTTTCTTGAGAAGCTGAAGGCTGAAAAAAATAATTTTTCAGGAGACAAAACATATTCATTTGAGAAAGGAGAGGAGTATGTCTCCTGCTGCAGCTTTGAAGGGTCTGCAGATATATGTCTATTTGGATATAACAACAGCCTTAAAACAAAATACATAAGGTAAGAAAAGAGATGCTTTCTTCACCTACCACATTAACAAGGTTATTCCTGTGACTACCAGAGTAATCTGGAGGCCATGCAAATTAGAAAACTGTTATATTAACTACAGAAAACAAACAAAAAAAACCCCACACACTACTCGTGCACCCTCCCTTTATGTTGTATCCCCTCCTCTAAGTGTTTAAAAAATACTACCTGTTCCACAAGTTTCAACACAGAATCTGAATATCCAGCTATATTTGTATTTCTTTGTGAACCACAAGTGCAGAAATTTGGCATAAAGAACCCTCACAGTGATGCCTGCATAATACAAAAGTATCTGGTCTCATCATTTGGTACTGGTTTTAGAGTTATCAATTAATTTTGCCTATGGAATATTTTCTATAGTTGTTAATGTGAAGAACCTCAGGTGAACTTTTCAGTCTCAGGAGGAATACACAAGGCTGTTCTTGTAAATTAACTTGTGCTTGCAAAATAGCCAAATTGGACACAGCAGTAGGTTGCAGGGGTTGAGGGAACATTAGAAGGAAAAAATAAAAAATACACGGTGTCTCCTCTTTTTTCTTGGAGGAAAAAAAAAGGTATCTTTTCAGAGTAGAAATATATTTCATCTCAAAATCACTTGCCAGATAATTTACCTTTTACCCTATTTTCTCATTCTCCATGTTGCCATACCTTAGCCAATACAGTCAAACTCTCTATTGCAATTCTTCAGCTTTAGAAATCAAATGCTCTACTACTACACACAGCAAGGTTGGATTTGTTACTCTTCTTAAAACAGGCTAGTGTAGAATATTTTTTTCACCATCTAGTTAAATTCTGCCACGTACTTCTGAGACCTGCATTTTTTCTCCAGTATGCCAGCTGAATTAAAGAGTATGTTAAGAGACAAAAAGAATAGGTAAGCGCAGAATTTGCTTAGTAAAATATTTCCTCACTGATGACAAAAAAAAAAAAAAAAAAAAAAAAAAAAGAAAAAGCACTACTAGTCTACTTTTTGACAGGAATAGCATCCTTCCTGTATTTGTGCTGTGTGCAGAACATACTTTGGCATTTAACAAGTAATTTAACTAAAATTCACACTTTTAAAGATTCATCATCTTCATTCTCCTAGGAAAAGTTTCTAATGATACAGATTTGACTTCATACCTCCTTTTTCAACTGTAATTTCAACTATTAAGCCTTAATCTGTAGCAGTCGAACCCATTAAAATTACACTAAAGAAAACACACAAAACTGGGGAAATACAAATCAAACCTTAAAATCAGATTTCAGAATCCAACACAGTGAACAGTGTCAGCCATGGATATCTGAGCCGAAAACAAGATATGCCTTTATATCCTTGAATATTCATCTGAATGTCTAACAGTTCACCCAGTGAACCACCTTTCCTAGTGACAAGAGGTTTGACTTATTTTAACAGTTTAGTATTTTTCATACGAGTTTTATTTTGCTGATCCCAGAATTATTTAGAGAGCAACACATACCTTTTGCATACAGGAGGTTCAATCCCTTTCTCCAAAAGGAGTAACTGCAATTCTGCATCACTCCCAGGTTTTCCACACAACCGCGGGTGGCTCCTACCTTGGGGCTCATGGGGGGCTCATCCCCACAATAACTTTATCCTCAGTAAAACCTTCTTGTTCCTCCCTTGCATCAAGCCTGGACTGTGCACACACAAGCACCCTGGCCCAGAGTTATGGAAACACAACGGAAAGGGAAGCAGCCACAGGACCTGGCGCTTCTGTGGTAGAGCTTAGCAGGGATTTCACTGCTGGTCCCCATGCCCTCTGGGACAGGCATGCAGCCACTTGGAGTATACACAAGGAGGGACAAATAGGATGAACTTACCAGGTCTGTTACCAGGTAACTGTCATTTTTCTGTTTTGTAACATGTAACAACTAAATACATTAATGTTATATTCACCCAATGAGTCGACCATACTGTTACTGTTTTGTACGGCGCTGTTCTTAAATCTCTTTTGCATTGCATACATGAACATACTACAGATTTTTCTGTTCATATCCCCCCAGCCAAAATGCATTAGAGCCAACATCACACACAAGCTTAGGCACCCCCCCCATTACAATAAATAACTAGTATTTAATTAAAGGTGATCTTAGGGTTGCATTTATTTTGACAGACATTCACACCTTGGTTTTCTCATTTGGGTTATGAAACTTAAGTTTATACAAAATGTGTTTTTACAAAATGGAGAAGAACACAGCTGTAAATTACTAATCAGACTGTCAGTATGGTGTTTGCAGATTATCACTGATCCAGTGAGAAACAGAAGTCGCTCACATTCTTTGCTAGTACATCCTCTTGGCCTCCTCTAAACACTGAATATTCTTTTTCTGTGATCCTTGATTGGCTGTGCCTCATCAGCTCTTTTATACTAATCAGGTCTGGTAAGAAAACCGGTTTCCACCTTCCTATACTTAGTACGCAAAAATATTATTCACATAAACTTTATTCTCAGCAAAGAAAGTTTTAAATATATGGACACATAACCTCAATATTTTGATTCTGAAGCTACTCTGGTTCTTGAAAGCTTCACTTAGGAACTTTATGAAAGCTTCACTTGGAGGGCTTAAGAAATATTTTCTCTGAAGGACAGGTTCCCTGCTTGAATTTTAACTTTTGGAGACCCAATTAGAACTTTTCCTCGTCCCAGCTAGAAGCTGAAGTTGTTGCACACTGTTGGAAATGTGTTCTCCAGGCACAGCGGGTACTTACTGCTTTCAATGACCTTCACTTCATAGTTGTGAGAGCGGCAATTTAACAGGTATAAGACACTAACAAAACAGCCGTTTACATTCAATCATCCTATTTGTATCACTCCTTGGCAGGTTTTGTGCTACAGAGGGTAGAAATGACCCTTCTGCGTACCTCACAGAAAAGGGACATGGGGCAGTTGGGAGAGTGCTCGCATCATGAGCTACCTGCGCTTTTTGATATGTTGAAAAACAAGCAAAGCCACATGCCTGACAAAGTCACCATCTTGCCTTTGGTTCCCAAAACAAAAGCCACCACAGGACTAAAACTCATCCCAATTTGGATGCTAAATATTTTAGAATCATAGAATGTTTTGGGTTGGAAGAGACCTTTAAAGATCATTAGTCCAACTTCCCTGCCATAGGAAGGGGCATATTTCACTAGATCAGGTTGCTCAAAGCCCTATCCAACCTGACTTTGAACACTTCCAATGATGAGGCATCCACAACTTAGCTGGGCAACCTGTGCCAATGGCTCATCGTCCTCATCAGAAAGAATTCCTTCCTTATGTCCAGCCTAAATCCACCCTCTTTGAGTTTAAAACCGTCGCCCCTTGTCCTGTCACTACAGGCCCTGGTAAAAAGTCTCTCTCTGTCTTCTTTATAAGCCCCCTTTATATGTCGAAAGGCCGCAACAAGGTCTCCCTGGAGCCTTCTGTTCTCCAGGCTGAACAATCACAACTCTCTCAGGTGTTCTTCCTAGGAAAAGTATTCCAGCCCTCTTATCATTTTTGTGGCCCTCCTCTGGACCCACTCTAACATGTCCATATCTTTGTTGTGCTAGAGACCCCAGAGTTGGACACAGTATTCTAGGTGGGGTCTCACAAGAGCAGAGTAGATGGGCAGAGTCACCTCCCTCAACCTTCTGGCCACTTCTTTTCATGCATCCCAGGATACAATTGGCTTTCTGGGCTGCAAGCCTGTGTTGCCAGCTCACATCCAATTTTTTATCCACTAGTATCCCCAAGTCCTTCTCCACAGGCCCGCTTACAAACAATTAATCTCCCAGTCTGTATTGACATTTTGCTCTAAAACATCAGTCTACCATGTTACGTTGGCAGCCGCGATTTATTTTGGACTCCATGTTCTCTTACTGACCTTGCTACTCTTTGCCGGCCTTGTAGCCATAAGTAGGTTGCAGCAACCCTCAAGGTAAGTCCGGCTTGAAGTCTTCACCAATTATACTTAAAAGTCATAATTGGCTAAACTGTTTCTCCTGTCTCCCTGCTTCAACTCATATTAAATTGACTTTTTTTTCAACACAATTGGCTCCAGCAAGGTATCATCCTGTTACTGGTCATGACCTGGTACAGAGTTGATAGGGTACATGTAGCTAAATGTCTGCCTAGAGATTTGAACGAGGTGATAATCCAGCACACCATACACTCTGTTATGTGCTCTCTCCCAGTTTGTACAGTATGTACACAAAGCAGAATTGGCGTCAGGTAGGACTTGTGCTCCACGTGCCAAAGCGCTGCACAGCTGCATTTTCCCCAGCTTAATGCAATTTGTTTTTCCAGAACACATTCCATATGGTTTGGCAATGAGCTTATTCCAACTGCTGCCTTCTGTTATGTCAAGGTTAGGCATTACAGACATGCACCCAACATGCCTCTTATTGCCTATGGCGAGAAACATCCCCAGTGTAGAAATGGCTCTATGGAAAATAGCCAGCCCTGCTGCCTGCTTCCATTTGAGTTTGCAGACCACCTGACAGTGTACAGTCTATAGGGTTTATGTCATATCAGAGCCTCAGCAGGGGAGAGAGACTGCAGTGGGAAGGAGGGCGAGGAAAAGAAAAATAAAAAAAAGACTGGCAAGATGAAGGAAATGTCCAAAATCTGATAACAAGGATAAATGTAACCTTGGGGAAGGGGCAGAGGAAAGGAGGACAAGACCAATAAGGAAAAAGAAGGGAAAAAAAAAAAGTCAGCAATGAATTCAGAACATCCTTCTATTTAGGGTGAAAAATTTGAACAAATAGGTTAAAAAAAAAAAAATCCAAGTTTCAAAGCCCAGGAGTCAACTGTCTCACCCTTCTCAAACAAGAAAGCAAAAACAAAAGTTTGGAAGCTGGATGAAATTAGTATCAGTGATATTTTGTTAAACACTTGCAGTGCCAGAATCAGGGTATTGGCACAAGATCCAATAGAAATACGATCATGTGGTTGCCTTTACTGAAATTGCAATCTCAACAGATTAAAAAAAATAATTAGATAATAGGGCGTTCTAGCAGTGCAAATAAAATACTCAGGGGTCAGTACCGTACAGCATCATTGCATCATTTCAATACAAGAGTCACACTGAAGTCACACAGATTCTTATTTGCCAGAAAACGTGTTTTAGGGGACAGAGGGAAGGAAGGGAAAAAAAAAAAAAACAAACAAAAAACCCCAACCAAACAAAAAAACCCCACACACCAGGGGAACCTCACTCCAGATTTTCTGAACACCAAACAAAATTTTTGTTAAAAATTGGAAGTGGGAGTAGGAGAAAGAGGAAAGTCACTTGTATGCCCCCCAGAAGACCCTCATTCTTCATACTCAGTTCAGGCTAAGAAATTCCTCGTACTTTAAAGATCACCAAGATTGTTTTAAACAAGAGTCAAGACTCTCTGTTTTAAAAATATTCAAAAGGCATACTACCCCAAAGTAAACAAAATAACAAGATAAGATGCTGACAGTTGACAAATTGACAATGGTAACACTCTAGCTTATTTCTGCAGTGTGTTATGGTTGTATCTGATGATAATCATGCTATCAGTTAAAAAAAAATACAAAACACAGAGATCAAAGTCATTGGGAGCTACCTTGCTACCTATGATGATCAAGGACATATAAAATGGACTTTTCTGGTCTAAGTGTCAGCATGGGAATGGAAGAATTGTCCACATGGTCACTCCAGAAATATGAGCTCTAGATTATTGCAGGAAGAAAGGAATGAACATGCAGAGATCCAGCTGTGAGCCCAGAGTGTTTCCCAAATTCCCTGCTCATGCTCATGCTCTGACCTCATCCCCGTTCCCTATCACAGTGAGAAATTGTTGCTCACCACATCCACCACCTACAAGTAGGAAACCTGGGCATGCAAGCTGGAAGGAAGCTGCAGGACACAGTGGCCAGGTTTCTGAATCTTCAGTATAGCCCAAAAGAACAAGTCACAGAGTAGGAAATGAGTCATCCTATTCATTTCTTGAAAGGAAAAGAAGAACCAAGGGGGAAGGCAGAGAAAACACTTAGACAACCATTCTCCCTTCACCCCTCCTGGCACCACCAAAAATAAAATCACAGATGGAAAGTAGTGTTTATAGGGAAATAACAGAGTCATAGGATTTTGGTAAGCCTTCAAAATCTTGGAGAAACTTTCTTACTGTTGGAAAGTCCACTCATAGTAGTTCTCCCATAGAGGCCCCAAGACAGATTATCTTCAATTTCTCCAACTGGGAAAACTGGCTTCCATTACTGTTAGCAAATACCCAATGGCCCTCTACTTCATATCATTAATGTTTATTGCACTACTTTGCTAGCTAGATTTTACAATCAGACTATTCAAAAAGTCTAATGAAATAAAAAAAAAGGTTTCCCATTATCCCTCTTTCTCATCAATTTTCCCTTGCCTTCTCTTCCCTCCTTGCACCATGCTCACATAGGGATAACAGAACCACAGACTGGTTGACGTTGGAAGGGACTTCTGGAGGTCATCTTGTCTGACCTCCCTGCTCAAGCAGAGCCATCTAGAGCAGGTTGGCCAGGACCATGTCCAGATGGCTTTTGAATATCTCCAAGGATGGTGACTCCACAACCTCCTTGGGCAACCTGTGCCAGTGCTCAGTCACCCTCACCATAAAAGTGTTTCCTGATGTTCTCCCTGGGTAGACCCCAACAGATAATTGCTATGTGTTTGCACTATATTAGAAATAGATGAACCATATTAGAGAAATATCTATTTAATGTCCTGTGGTAGAAGATTAATCAATCTTAGCCATGCAACAGATTCAGATCTGATTTAAAGTAAATAGTGGTTTTGTTGCCTTTTTTTAAATTCTGCAAGTAATATGAAATTTTTCAGGGATCATAGCTGTCCCCCAGCACCCTGAAACAAAACACACTCTATTCATTTAGTAATAAAGACTCCCTAATAACTCACAAATTAAAAAAAAGAAGCATGTTGCAATGATTTACATTAAAATGTCATTTAGTTGACTTGAGAAGCAACTATTCCAATAATTATTTTAGAAATCTGTGAACCTGCTTTGAGTAAATTTGGGCTCTTATGCTTAGAATAGAGAGCTAAATCTCATTTTCACAAAGAATGAGATAAATTTTCCCTTCAAAAACTGTTTTCCCAGAAACAAAATGGAAAAAAAAAAAAAATTAAATGTCCCTACATCTTCTCCAGCTCAATGACTTAGAGTGACTGCTTTATTAATAACAAGCTATAACTGTTTTGTTATGCTATTGAGGTATATAGTTAAGGTTGTACTGAGATATGCACTAAAAGCAGAATTAAAATCCCACTTATATTTTTATTATTAAATGTAGTCTCACCACTTGGCATGGTACTTGTGAATACAGTGTAATTTTACAGATATATTAAAGCTTTTGCAAGAGAAACAATTTTTAAGTGTTCCCTTTTTAAAGTTTTGCCATTTGGCTCAAGTATCCTTGAGTTCCTCTAGCTAAACCTCCGCTTTCCCCACAGACTTCCAACTTCTTACACACATGCTTACAGCTTAGGCACAAGCCACTCTGGGAAATTTAAAATTACAGTCATTCCCTCTTCTTGGCATGCATGGCTATCCAAAGAAGAGGAGAAGAAACTGTTGAGTTTTTCCAGGTCCTCAAGCTTTCTGTTGCATCTTGCATCTCTCATGCTCCTCTGATGCATGCTCTTAACTTGTACCACCACAAAAAAAAACAAAACACTAACTTTACCTACAAGTCCCACAGTCCTATACTTGCTTGTTCACCACCCTGTCATGTATTCCATGGCTTGCTTCCTTTCATCCATGATTAGAAAGCGTAGACTGTTACAAGCCAATCACCAGAAAAACCCGTAGGCAATTTTCCCTGATCCCCTATTACCTTATTTGATACTCTGACTTGCAACCACAACTCCAGGCATCCCTCGGATGGGCTGTATAAAGACTTTTGGCTCAGCTCTTTCCATTGGTAAACTTAAAAACTGTCCCTACGTTTTGATGATTGCAAACTCAGGTGATGTTTCCATAAGCACATCTGCAGATTTTGTCTGCTTATATGCAAGCTAAAGAAACTGGAGGTGTGCATTGTACAGACTTGCACTTTAGACGCAAAAATTTTTAAACGTATGTGAAAAAAAATGATGTTTTCTTGATTGACAAAGCATATGAACTGAAGTAGCCCTGGGTGTGAATGTTATTTCAACTAGTCCCTTTCTTAATGACATTGTGTTGATAGAAAATACCGTCAAGCATCTCTAGTATTAATCAATACTTTTCAATGAGAAGAAGCCATTGCAAAGCTTGCCATTGGAAGACTACAACTAAAGAGATGCTAGTTGTACAACAAGAAGCTATAAGTTTCTATTTTTCAATTGTGTTCAATAAGGTCTTAGGCTTTAAGGGGAATGTTTTATCAGGTCAAATGTTTTCTAACAAAATAGTTTCGGGATTTCAACTTCATGAAGCTTTGCAAAATGCATGTCTGATTTCTGCTTGCTTTCTTCCCAAAAAATGAAAAATATCTCCATCAAAGAACTAAAGTCAATAATTTACAGCACCTAACAAGTGTTATAAGATGGAACAATTTCAGTGAATGAGGCAAGTCCTACAACAGGAAGGACATGAAGGACATGAAGCACATAAGCTATACAGAGCACAGCCCAGCTTTGCCGAGATGGAAGAAAGGGAGCAGGGGTCAGCTGAAGGGTAGCTCCTAGGAGGCATCAGAGCAGCCCTGAAACATGCAGTCTGAGATACTTAAATTCAATTTCTACTGAAAATAAACTGCGTTGCTTCAATCAATTTCCAAATGGAAAGTTGGAAGTTTTGGGAGTTTCAACAAATGTCAAAATATTCCATGGTAAGGGAAAAAAGGAAAACTAAAATAAAGCCAGACCAAACAATGTATGACCAATTCCAGCACTGATCACTTGATGCTATCAGAGATTAAACTGTTCCAGAAATGAGATCTGCACAAGAACTGTATGCAGTTTTACTATAGTAAACCTATTGCGATGACCGTAAATAAAACTGATCAAGTCTTATTTGACACTAAACATAAAACAGTGACCTGGTGACAAACAGAGTATCACTATTCCAGCCAGGCTACAGCTTTAATTCCCTATTAATTTACACCAGAGCCATTTATAAAAACAGCATTCCCATCACCAGATTAGAGTCTGACTTTAATAACATGAAGTAACTGCCTCTGTACTCAGCGAAGACTAAGCTCTAGAACACATTTCACATTTAGGCCTGATTTTACAGTCTTGCTCTTAGAAAAATAACCTGTATTTATGTAGGTTTTCCTATTTCATATATGCTTGAACTCTTGCTTACAGCTGGAGTCTACATTTACCTTTGTGGTCCTGCTGCAACAAGAGACAATGAAATATTGGAAAAACCCTACAGTTAATATGAACTCATTACACCCACAAAATCAAAGCTCACAAGATTGTATAGCATCAGTTCATCTTCTGTTTTAACCGAAAGAAGTTATGACTCCTCTCACATTTTTCAACTGAATATTCAGAGGAACCACACTTCCTGTGGAAATCGAAACTTACCAGGCTCGTAAGCTTATTTGCAGTCTCAGTTTCCACATCCTTCTACATCACCATACCAGGCACACCTCCTTGTGCTACAGCAAGGAGAACTTAACAGGGATGATTCACCTTTCCACCTTTTGTCAGAGTTCATCCCCTGCAATATATTGCAATAAAATCTAATAGACACAGACAGCAACTCTCCCACTACCTTCTCTTTCAAGACAAACACTCCCATGAAAATTCAGCCTTCATCCATCTTTAGACTTTGATGTTCCATTGATTTTCTACCCTCTTGGCATCTCTCAGCTCCTTTTAAACTCTCCCCTTTGTTAGTTTAGGCAGATATGCAGCTTCCCAGTGCCTGAGGCTGGGATGGGGATCCAAAACTATCACTTAACACTGGTCTCCAGCTAGAGAACCCCATCAGATTGAGTTGCCTACCCCCAAGCAACCAACCAGCTTTTTCTTCTATCCCCAACTGTGCCAAAATCTGTTTCTTTTGCTCGAGAGCTCCTTTTCCACCACTTCTGTCCTGCAAAGCTTGGAAACCAACTGTGGTGGGTCCTGTGATTGCCAGCCCTTTGCCTGAGCCCCACCACTTGGGAATCAGCCCAACCAGACCCACCTGAGGGCTCAGGTTCTTTTTCAGGGACAACTTTGCCAATGAAGCCATTGTTGTTCCTTGGCGCAGGGGACACAGCTGAGTCTAGTTGCATTGCCAGGTTATCATGCAGTATCAGTCCTAAGCTGAAGCCACTGCGGACACCGAGGGGAAGAGGGCAACTTTCTCGACAAAGTTACTCAGCCTTTGGCCTCTCTACAAAGACTGCCAAGTTGCAATGATTGCTTTAGGCCCTGATCCAGAAAGGCCCTTAATTGTCTGTCAAACTTTAACCATATGAGTGATCTTATTAAAACCATGAACTACTCATGCTTAGAGCTAAATACTTGCTCAAGTGCTTTTCTGGATCAAGAACTCAGTGATGTGGATGCTTATCCACTGATACGTGAACTGAGATAACCAAGTTTGCCTCTTTCAGTGGCGATAAAATCACGCAAGATTTAAATCCCTGTGTCAAAGGGTAAGGTTCACCCACCCCCTTTGCAAGAGCACTGCTCCTCATGAGCGCTATAAATCACAAGAAAGTGACTTATACCATGGGCCTAATCCTGAAGACCCACGAGCAGTGCTGTTATCAACTGTTAACTCACATGAGCAGTGAAGATGTACATGGCCAAGAAGAAAGTATACCGCATGTTCTGTTCCAGGCAACCCCTTAGTAAACATAATATATTAATTATATGAGTATTTAGTCTATCTGAGCTTTCATTACTGACAGCATTCTGCTCATCAGAGCTTCAGAGTGCTGTTACGCTTCCTATTTTCCACTAACTAAGCTATAATTGTTTAAGAAATGCAATACTGCCATCTAGCATCCACAAAATTAGACGAAAATTTTCCTTTCACTGAAGCACCTCACCTCGGCACAGGCGCCAAGTCAGTTCTACACGAGCTTTGGGGACCACAGGTTATCACTGGGACTCAGAAGCGGCCTGGCTGTCGGAAAGCTGCTCGCTTCCCAAGAGAGCACCAGGAGAAACACACCCAGCGGCCGCAGGAGTTACGTTTGTGCGATCAGCCTTCCTCACGGCTCTTGTGCTCGCTCCGAAGGGGTCCCGGAGCCACGCAGCAGTTTCAGAGTGCAGCCGGCCTAAAACAAAATGCAGGCAAGACAAACCACCCAACACCCCAAACTCACGGTCAGAGCAGCATTTTAGCAGGGAAGATGAAAATGTCCCCTGCCAAAGGCTGTCTCCGGGGCCTTTACCCTTCTTCGCCCTCCCTGCAGTACTGCCAAGGTTAGACCAGGGCCAGGGCAGCCATAATAAGGTCACCCTCAGCCTAATGAAAGTGCCCCGGCGCTGGCAGCGATTTTGCTTTCTGGCTTTCCTTGCCCAGCTCCAAATGAATGCTGACTGCCCAAACATTTTCGGAGTCATTGTTTCTGGGTGAAATTCCTCGCAGGCTGCGCTTGGCGCTGTTACTCACAGCAAGACCAGCGGCCTCTGCTCAGCGCAGCTAGCAGCAGCACAGCTGCCCGGGAAGGCAGCCCCAGGGACCCCCGAGCCACCCTGCCACCCCGCCCAGGCACCGGGTAGGGGAAAGCGGCGTCTGAACCCCCTGTCCCGCTGCCTTGCCTCAGCCGCCGCCTTGCCTCGGCCTCCGCCTCAGTGCCGCTCCGCTTCCAGAGGCGGCCCTGAGGAACCGTGGCCGTAGGGCTGGGGGGAGCCCCCACGGCCATTTGGTGGCCGGGCCAGGCATGCTCCTGCCCTCTGGGGTCCCCGCCGGCTGATGAGAGTCAGGTCAAGCCCCTGCCTCCTGTCATAGCAGGTGTATATACACATACAACACATATGTACATATAGTATACACAGTGTTTACGTGCACGCGTGTGTGTAGTATATACCTGTATACACACTGTATAAACATAGTGTATATACAGTATGTTTAGTGTATGCATACTGTATCATAGAATCCCAGAATGGTTTGGGTTGGAAGGCACCTTAAAGATCATCTCGTTCTGACCCCCCCCGCCATGGGCAGGGACACCTGCCGCTAGACCAGGTTGCTCAATATACATTATATATATGATATATATGCATGTATATGTATACTAGTAGTATACATATATATGCTATATATACAATAATAGTACACACATAGAGTGTATATAGTATATATACTCTCTATATACAAAATGTATTACATATACAGTATAAAGTATATATAGTGTGTGTATACACGATATAAACTATACACTGTGTACATGTGTATACAGAGTGTATATGTGTATCTATGTGTTTTTGTATATATATAGCATGTCTATAGAGAGAGCTAGTGTATATACTATAGTGTATGTGTATAGTATATATGCTGTATATGTACTATATACAGTATATATGCTTTGTAATATATATACTGTATATACAGTATGTAGTATATATGCACTATACAGTGTGTATGTATACTGTGTGTATATACTCTATATATACATTGTCCACAGTGCACATATATATATAGCGTTTATGTGTCTACATATGCGCACTGTGGCCCGAGGATGGCAGCTAGGACACACCTGGACCGAAGGGCACGTGGGCTCAGCAGCAGAGGCAGAGGTGAAGCGCAGCGCAGCTTCCCCTGGGCGAGTGCCAGGGTTCCTCCCTGGGAAGCCTGTTGCGCTGCTGAGCACGGCTGGCCCCAGCCCAAAAGCTACCCCACTGCTTCAGCAGCCGCTCCCAGCGCTGCGTGCTCGTCTCGTTATCTTCTCCCTGTAGTGGCAGCTTTCCGAGGATGTTCAGCTCTCCTTGCAGCCTTCACAGAAACAGCAGCCAACAAGACAGCAGGCGGTGTATGCTCAGAAGTGCTCATGTCTTCCGGTCTAAGCGGACATCACATCTCTGGGAAACAGAGCTATATGAGGAAAATCAAACTTTTTAATTCATTTGTCATTGACCTTTCCCCTGTTTAAGGACCCATCGCTGCCAGGATTTTGTCTCACTTTCTGAACAACTGAACACGTTCAGACAGCTAAATGCATAGTCTCACATACAAATTAATTGATGGAGAGATACGGAGAAGGGGAGAAACACAAATGTTAAGCTGGCAAATATCTGAATTCTCCATTCCCCTGCAAGGATAATTTCTTCCTCAGAGTTATAGGTGGCCTAGGATACAGAGCAAGTATTATTCCCCCTGGACCACAGGGTTGAAAGTTAAGATCCCATACACACTACCTCAGACAGACTGTCAGATATTAGGTATAAAACAAAGCTGTTGGTATACACAAAACATTCACTATAGGCTTTTTTTAGTGTTTTCTAAAGACTGTTCATTGGATTCATAGTACCAAGACATCTGGATTTATGGTTTCATTTCATTTTGCCTAACTTCAGATGTACATAATGTAACATTTATGTCTGAGCTACCTGTCTAGACTCTTTTTATACTTGGTGGAGAAAAATAAGCACCGTTTCAGATGTCTACATTAGGGTGAGATGAATCGTGACCTAGAGATGCCTATTCATCTGCCGACAGTTATAAAGGGAGCCTAGGCAACTACCTCCAGCATGGACTTCTGCAGTGTCAATGTCTAGATGGGAGTAAGATTAATCCTGGTTTTTAGATTTTTAAATCCAGGGAGACTGTGGACTCAGTTAGTCCAACTCTTGTTTAACATAGGTCAGAAACATTCATCAAATTATGCCTGTTTTAAGCTGGGTATCTTGCAATTGCCTAGCAGGTATTTTCCAGAATGACATCCGGCCTGGATTCAGACTTCTACCAGTGGACGAGTCGGTTTTGCAGAATAGTTTGTTCCAGTGGTTTATCACCATCACTGAAATGATGTAACATGGTAGATAAGCATAGAAAGAATATCAGTTCAGATTTGACTTTTGCTTTGGTCTTTGATTCCAGTAAAAATATGGGAAAGTGAAAAATCATGTAAAAAATGTACAGAATGCATAGTAGTTGAGGTAGGTGTTTAATTAACATGTCATTAAGAAATTTCTCAAAGGTTTCATGAGAAGACAGTAAGAGGCAAGTCTGTCCCAAACTAAGGCCAAAGACAGTTCTGTACTAGAGAACCATTCTCTCTTCAAGTGCATTTTTTGCATACATTGGAGAATGAACCATCTTTAACATGTATGTGAACTTCTTGCACATGTAGAGAGATGCAATTCACCCGTTTGCTCTAAAACTCTCAAAAGATGATTCTGCCACAGTGTGAAAAAGAAGACAGATCATAGTTACCTCTCCTAGTTATAGCATCTGTTTAGTTGCTCTGCTGGGAGGTAGGATTAGACAAACACAAAGCAGAGAAGAGACACATGAGCCACAAGGATCTCCCAGTGCAGCACGCTCTCCTAAGATCCTTCCATTCCCCTAATGTCAGGCTCAGCCAGCAACAGCCCAGTTACCTTTAGCCCAGTTACCACAATTGCTTTTGGTAGTGAAAGGATGGAAATGGAATTTATCAAAGACAATATTCATGAATTATTCAACTGCTAGGAAACATTTTTGTTTGGGGTTTTTGGTGTTTTTTTCTTGTGTTTTGTTCCTAGGTTATGGAGCTAATTATAAACAAAGCAAACCTGAAAATCACAAGCCTATCCTAAAAACATGTTTTATAACTAGTGCTGCAAAATTAAATTTCTATTAACTGCTCATGATTTAAAACTATTTGATTTACACAGGACTTGAAAACTGATAAAAATCATTCTTTTTATTGTCAATGTTAAAAAATATGGAGCTTCATTTCTCATTATGACATGCACAGTGAACCGTCACTGTAACCATTTGCAAGCTTCTTCCAAAGATTTATGATTCACATGATCTAAACTTACTAACCACTCCACATTTTAGGAAGAAACCCTTTGTTCTTTCTTAGTTACTAAAGTACTTATTTTGTGTGACCTCGAATCTTTCTCATCCTTTCAAGTTCACTCCACTTAGCTCTTTGTGGCTGACTTGAAAATATTTATTGAGATGTAGTAGCATAGGAAGTAAATGTCAAATTCTTTCAAAACATTTAAAAGCAAGTGTTCCCCAACCTCATCTTCCTCCAGCATTAAGGAGAACTGTCTATTCAAAGCATGTGGTGACATTTACCATTACTGTCAACGTAGTCTTTCAAGTGATGAATTCAAGACATAAATACACGTCCGCAGTCCATGGCAGATTTCAAAACTGTCACTCAATTAGAATTCCTGCAGGGGAGCAGGAAGAAATTCTCTATTTAGTGATTTTATCAAAGGGAACAAAATATGAAGAAATCACCCTTCTCTCCCTCCTGGCCTCTAAAAACAATATTTATGTAATGTTGCTGGAACAGCAGCTGTGGTGAAGTGATTCATCCTAGGTATAAATCCATAAAGCAGTTTGGAATATTTTGGGGGTGTGGTTTAGGATGAGTTATTGCCCTGAATCAAAGTCTTGGACTATTTTATTGAGTCCCCAAATTTAAATATGACCCTACACACTATTGTTTCACTCTCTGGCTTGCTGCTAGCAAAGATATCAAACTGGGGGACTTGCCACATGCGAACATGTAGGTGGACATACCAAGAGCAGCTCTAGCTGACAGCGCGTGGACATTTGTTGTGTGTCCCCCATGTCATGGGAAAGGGATCAGGGGGCAGTTGTGCAGGACTGGCAGCTTGCTAGCCTCCTGGCATGAGAGGACAGACCTCGATAAATACAAAGGGCCTTTATTTCAGTATCTGTACAAATTTAGCATGGTTAGTACACATGCAGACAGCTATCGGGGGAAGTTTTCTGGTCTGATGCATGAAGCAAGGCTGAACTACCACAGAAGTCACCTCTGGCCCTAGAATATAACATGCACGCATTGCTTCCCTTGTGGGAGAAGCCAACAAATTAAACAGGGAAAGAATGAACGTGAGGGAGAAGAAAGTGAAAGCATTTCATTAAAACCTAAAAATGCAATATTGAGAAAAATAATCCCAGTTACTAGGCTGCTAATTTCATCACTGTCACTTCTTCGGCCTTCCTGCATTTCTGCGTGCTTTTCAGCAAGTCTGGAGGAGTTTCCTTGCTATTCTTTTTGGCAGTGACCTTTTGATGTGGAGGGGTGGGCTGGCTTCCTGATTTATGTGAGGAAGACAGAAACATAAACAAGACTTTATCCATGTGGCGCTCCAGCAGCCCTGTACCTTCTGGGACTGGACAACCACGCGCTCCTGTTGTAGGCGAGGAGGATTAATCTGCTAATATGGAAGATTAATTTATTTTTTAGACACAGTTAAAAATAAACCCCAGCTTCAGTAACAAGGAGGTAAGCAGACAGAGAGAGGAAGAGAGGTTTCTGGCTGCTTGCTCTTAATGCATGCTCGTATTAACAGGCCACTTAAGGTGAAATAATGAGCAGCCTCAGGTTGTGTGAGCCCTTTGGGAAAATCACAAAAGAATTTTCAATAAAGTTCTATTTTCACCTTCACAGAAACCATGATGTATGCAGGGGTGGTTTTGAACTACTTTTACAACACTCTTGTTAATCTTCCCCAGAGTAATGTAGAGTAGCCTCAGGACCGCTGCAATTCATCCCTTCTTTCTAGCCAAACCTGACCATGTTCAGAGTGCCACAAAGTCACTTAAAAAATCTTCAGATAAACAGAAATGACTCAACACAACACAGGTTTCCACTTAAAATGTTGCCCTTTAAAACACTAGGAGCAAAAAAATGGAGAAAGTGGGACTAATGTTTCCAGCTAGATCTGTTTATAGAGTGAAAAAGAGCCATTATCACATAATGGCTGTGAACCTTCCACTGCCATAGAACATATAAACAGAGACAGTTTTGAATGGAGATTTTATTTCACAGCACCAAACACACCAATTTCATACTTGACCAAGTGTTTGGCAGGCATTTAGAAAAGATGCTCCTATAAAATCTGTGACTTTGCATCAGGAAAGAAACATGCTTCAGAGGAGACGGAACTGAGACTGAAACTCACTGTGGGAGCTGTAAGCGGCATCTTGCTTTGCCACATATTTGTCTTTCAGAGTGTATGGTACAATGAAATAGGAATTGAATTTGTCTGTATGTTCCGTGGCTGGAAGGCATCCTATGTCAAAACCATCCCTACTGACTTTACCATTGATAACTTTGAAAGTGAGACAACAATAACCAGGTATAGTGCTGTTTAACATGGGTAAATCTAAGATAAAATCAGGTAGTTTGTGGTTCAGCATTTTTTATTTTTTTAAAACAGAAAAGCAAGAAAAAATTGAAGGAATTGGGTAAAGACCTAATCACATCTTTTAAGAGATTCACAAAAAGAGAATAGTGAGAGAAAAGAGAGAGTGTAGGTCATTTGTAAATATTTTTAAATAGTGGCATTCATTTGCTTAAAATTAAGCTTAAGTGTTTTATTAATGGAAGTCTTAATATTGACTTCTCTCCATCCTAAGCCTATCAAAAGTGATTAAAGGTACTACGGTTGCTTTAGAAATCTTACTACTGAAGTGCATCTCAAGTTATGTTAAGGGTAAAAAATTATTTATAATAAAGGAAAGCTTTCCAAAACTGAGGTGAAATACTTCTTCATGTCACTGATAGGACTGGTGCTGCTCTGAAAAGATCATTATTACCCATAATCTTGCAAACAGTTCACATATGCTTAGCTGAAGGCTTTATGAAGTCCTAATAGCTTTTATAGGCCTACTCATGTGCTTAAAATTAAACTCAGTCATTTATGACTGAAAGAATGTAGGAAAAAGAGCAAACTTTTTCTTCTGATTTTAGCTTATTGTTGGAATAGTTACATGTGTAATAGAGATTTATGGTTTAACTTCATTTTGCATGTGTTCTCAACTGTTTTATTATTGCATTTTTGAACGTAATACTTAGGCCTTTTTCTCTTTCTCTTATTCTTTGTCACTCTATTTTTTCTTTATTTTTCTTTCATTCTTTCTTTCTTTCCCTCTCTGCCCCCTCTCTCTCTTTTTCTTTCTCTCTTTCTCTCTTTCTCTCTTTCTCTCTTTCTCTCTTTCTCTCTCTCTTTCTTTCTCTCTTTCTTTCTCTCTTTCTCTCTGACATGGATTGAATTTAATGATAGTTTTTTTATTTTTATTAATGTCAGGTTAAAAATTTTATTGCTGAAGACTCTTCTGTAGAAAAAGAGAAGGAGAGCAAGAGAGAAGCTGAGAGACTTACCAGCAGAAACCTGATGCATCTCCTTCAGGAAGAAATATTTGCCAGTCAGAAGATTAACAGGTTGGGGTTGAGTGAAGGGAGGAGGTCAAATAAGTAGTGACTACACAAATTGAAATATTTACAGTAATATGTACACTTTTAAATATATAAAAATATATATGAAGCCATACCATTGCATGGACTAAGTCTTATCTTACAATGGATTAGAAAATCAGAATATTATTACAAAAATGAGAAACCCACTCATTTGGTAAATTTTATGTTTACTTGAAGAGGTATTTTGCATCATTTACACGTAAATTTGCCAATATTAAAAAAGTTGGGAGTCAGTTTTGCACAATATTACAGTGCTTGTTGGGTATCAGCATGAAATTAGAAGTATGCAAATGAGAAACCCCACTCCCTGAGGGTGGGAAAGCCCGACTCCTTTTCCATTGTGTAACTCCCAGTTTCTTGATAAAAGTGAAAGACTATTTTGCAGGATTAGAGGCACTACTTTGTGGTTATTACTAGTAATCTTATACTATCTAAGAACATAAAACATTTAAATAAGAAAATGCCAACAATTTGTGTCTGCTTTCAACAAGACAGACTAATTAAGAGAAGTCATTAATCCTGTTAAATAAAATAGTCATAGGAAGCTTATTTAACATCTCTGGCTAAGAATCACAGTACAAATACAGACCTATTCAATGACTGAGTTTTCTCCGTTTATGAAAATGATGCTTAAGATTTAAGGGAAGTTATTGTAGGTAATTGCAAGAATTGGCAGTACTGTTACAGCACCACACTCTCCTAGTAGAATATGTCATTAATCATCACTGCATTCTTAAACGTCAAATCCCAGAATATTGTGTAGTGTCTGCCACTGCAGCATTATGCAGTATAGTATTTAATTTCAAGTGAAATCAAGGGAAGGCTTGTTTGCACATTGATGTACAGTGAGTCTTTTCTTTGCTGGGAAACCATGCAAAGCAGCTTCCATCTTTTGTGCTTGGTTTGGAGTGCGAAGGTAGTTTACCCAACTCTTTTGCTGCTGTTGGCACCGTACTAAGAAGCCCTGACATATGTAACATGCATCTGCTGTTGTGCTGTCCACCTTCTACCTGTTACAGGGCAGCAAAAGCAGGAGGGAGATAGACGCTCGGTCCACATGCGTTCTAGAACAATGTGAAATGTATCCCCAAGTTAGGGTACTCATGTTATAAAGAATAAAATGAATGTGTAGCAAAGAAATAAATAGGGAGTATTTGGGAAGCTAAAAACAATGGAAACATATTTTTTTTGTCTAACTCATTTGCACAGTTTCAGTCCAGTGGGTCGCAGTGTAGGGAGATGAACCTTCTGCCCCTCGCTTAGCAGAGGCATGGAGCACAGTGAAATATTAGTTTAGGCTGAAGTCGCTGGTAGGACTGTTGAACAGAGTAAACCTGATGGAGGAGGCTGCAAAGTTTGGAATGAAGCACATTTAGCAGATGATGTAATAGTCTTATCAAAAGCTTCAAAAACCCCTGCAAGATGTGATGCACTGAGAAAGGATACTCTCTGATGTTCACACAAACATTGTTAGAGGCTGTCCAGAGAGCTGAGAAGACAGCAAACTTTATTTTCACTGTCTTTCCTGACATAGTGAATATGTTGATAAGAGCTGATATCTAAACTGCACTTTGAATATCCCATTGGAACTTGTTTCCTGTCAAGGGTTGAGGCACAAAGCAGCAGAACAAAACCTTCTAACAGTTTCTATGGCTTTCTACATCTTGTTCATATTACCTGGCAAAAGGGATGATCTGATCTTGGAAAGGGAAGGTACTGTTCCCCTAAAGATGCCTCATCTACCTTCTCTATATTTCTTTTGTCTATTTGAGATATTCATTTCATGATCATGGTAATTTGAGTTGACGCTGATGTCTATACAACTCAGTTGTTTGGGTTTACGTCAAACATATCAACATGTTTAATGTAATAAGTATGATATAATACAGCTTTATATAATCCCATATATATTAATAGTACAACATAGCACCGAAGGTGGCTTACAAATCAGAAGTAATTCTATATACTGACTCCAAATGTTCTATTAGTTATAAAAAATTATATACATACACACACCTATATATGCTATACTATAGTAACATATGTAAATTTTATGTAGGCATATATTGATATAAGTTGTATTTTAGATGAGAGATGTATATGTATAAAAATATGGTGGGCTTTTTTAATCAATAAATAAGTCCCAAAGTAGGACTTAGACAGTGAGCTTTTGAACATATAGGTGATTATTGATCTTTATGCATGTTTTGTATACATTAAAACTACAATTTCAACTCTGCCTGCAGGGTGTTTGCTGCTAACGAAATAAGTATATTCTGCCTCACCTATTTTATTCAATACACAATTTGAACAACCACAAGGGAGCAATAGCAAGTGAGAAGAAGACATTGCATATACCTCTCAAATAAGCCAAGGGGTTTGGAATCATGCCTGTAGATTGCTTACTGTTATTGATAGGGATATAGCTAATATAAAACAAAGTGTTCCAAAGTAAAATTCCATTACTAAAAATTTGCTGGGTTTTAAATACTTTAAACACTTGCCAGCAGTCTGCAGAAATTGTCATGAGGTACAGTAGCTTCCAGTGAAAACCTAATCTTTCTTTTGCTTAAAGGATGTTCTCATATTTCTGACTCTCCTTGTACTTTATATCTGCCTTGATTAATTAAGGCAGTTCAGCACTGAGGCTGCTTGCGTTCTTAAACTGAGACACGTATTCAAATACTTTGCTGAACTGTAGCCCAGGTTTTAACATGTGTGCTCATAAAAGAATGCTAAATTAGTATGAATTGTTAACAGAACAGGAAATGTTCATATAGCAAATGTTCTATATATAGAATAATAAACAGGAAACAGTAATAAAAAAACAGCTGTGGTGGCCAACAGGCTTCCATGTAGCTTGAGATCCCACGGGGCATGGAAACATGGGGTGGTTAAGCCGTATACTACAAATAAGTATACAATCATAGCAGTCATTCCACAGGTACCTTTGACTTTTTCTAACTTTGACTATTTCTCACAAATGTGACTTATTCCTGAATTCTGATACAGAAACTCATAAATAACTTATTTACAGAGTAACAAATGAAACACAGTTACAGGCAATGAAATCACTGCACTAAGAGGGAAAAACGGAATTTTTTGGCTCAAAGGCCAACCTACAAAAAAAATCTCATTCTGATGTTAACTATACAGGAATGAAAGGTTCTTTTGAAATTCTCATTACTCCCATTTGAGCCACACCATGCTTTTGGGGCTGAATCTACAAATACTAAGATCTGAATCAGCTCCTGAGCCAAATTCCTTGAAAGATAAGTGGCTTTGTGCTTAAAATTAGATTCTTTATTCCTTATTTTAAGATGTAATCAAGTGGCTTGTTTTTCAAAGGTATTAAAAGATGGAAAGAGCCATATAAATCAAAATGTCATTTGGGTCCGCACGTTGAAAATTAAACTTGTTGCATACCTGAAAAGCTGTTTGAGGCCCCAAGTTTGAAACTGTGGGCTATTATAGTAATTAAACATAGAAATTGTCCGTTTGGCTGGAAAAGTTTTGGGTTTTTTAAGTAAACATATTTACATGAGAGCAATTACAACAACAACAAAAAATCCCCCCAAAAAACACAAATCAGAAACTGTTCCCTGTTGCACAAAGGGAAGCTAGATATACCTTAAGGATGGCTTTGGCTACCAATGTCAAAGAATTTTCATTTGCATAGGTTAGAAAATGCAGGGTACTATTTGTGCTTGTACAGGAGTCCAGTACATGTCACTAGTTTTACAACTTACTCATAAAAATGGAGATATCCTTCTTAGTAAGAGAAAAGGCAGGAGGAACTGACCCAAACAACTAGCAACATAGTGATAAGCAATTGTGCAATTTATTGTACAAAACCAGGAATTCTGCTTCTACTGATCTGTTTCTATCATCAGAAACATAGCCTGATAAAAAGAAAAGGGAACAAAAGACTATTTCTTTCTTTTTCATATTCATTGTGCATTTACATTTTTGTTAATTATCTTCAGCTGTTGGTCCCTTAGGTATGAATAATTTTGAAAATAATACTAGACCAATGGTTTTCCTTTTCCTGAAAGTGACTTATTCTCCTCCAAGAATAAAGAGCTAGTAATAATTTAGTAATCTTTTTCAACAGAAGGAAGAGTCAATAAAATTGAGGCTATGCTTTCATGAGGGAAGTATAGTACACAAAATTCTGTTAATAACTCAGAAATTGTCTTGAAAATTAGGAGCTTTTCCTCTTCTCTCATTATGTTTTTGGTGATGTCATGGAGCAGATCCAGAATCACACTGTGTTCACTGTGTCCATTGACTCAGTCAGAATTCACGGTAGAGAAACTGGATTCAGGGAGTATATTTCCCATTATGAAAAGGAAAAATTATTTCTCTTCCTTTTTAGCCAGCCATACAGCACAGCTCAGACCAATCCTGTTGGGCCAACACAGATATTTCCAAAGATAACATTGTCTGAGATATTCTTAGAAGGCAGTTTCTGGTGCAAAATTTCACAAATGTCGTCTCCATGTCATCCATCTCTTTGGCATATAGTCAATATCTGTGGTACCCTATATGACATACCAGCCATCTAGGTTCTCCCTCCTCCACTAAAACAAAATCAACCCCCAAAGTAAACCACACAGATGTGACAGGAGTTAAGTCTGAAATACAACAAAATGTATTCTCTTGTCTTAGAAAGCCTAAACAATTCTTTGGGTGATCTCTAAAGGATGTTGCTCTGTCAGGGCATGCAGAAAGGAGAGCTGCAAAGTAGCTAGGCAACAACAGCCCCATCCTGCAAAGTCTATGATTAGGCAAGATCTGAAAACACTTAAAAAACCTTATTAACTTCCCTTTATCATGTGGCTCCTTTCCGCTATGTATGTACATATGTTTAAAATTTTCCTGAACAGCAATTTTCAAAAGCTTTCCTGATGTGGGACCTCTGTGAATAATGCACTGTTCAACCAATTCTCTTATTCCTTTTCTGTTGCCATATAACCTCTCAAACCTTTATGAGAAAGGGTTTTAGCTCCATGTCCTAATCTAAGAGATAAATATGAGTTACAGAAGAGATGACAGGTTATTTTCGTGCATGTCTCTCGTATATAATCATCTGGTTTGTAGATAGCAGTGTCATCTTTGTGGACGCTCAGAATTCTGAGCATCTGTCACAGTATAGTTCCGCTACCCTTGTATTTTTCATAAAATCATTTTCTGCTGATAATACGCCTCCTTTCACAAAGATTCACAACAATCTCCACTGAATTCTTCTCCAAAAAGAAGGTTGGATAAAAGTATCCAGATTTTTGTTCTGAGTCATGATACCTGATCTGAAGTCAATTAACCTTAAGAGTGAAATATTTTGTACTCTATTCAGCAAGAAGAAACATGCTTTAAATGGAATACCTTAGTAGTTTAAACTATTCTCCTTTGTTTTACAAAGTGCAACTGAAAAACCAACAAAGAATTTTATTTCCCACAAAGTATTTTAAAAATGATGAAAATCAGAACTTTTCATCAAAGCACTTCCTCAGCCTCAACCTGAAGCCTAATCAGCTGGTATAAAGTATGCTTGTGTTGGCTGAATTTATTGTGTATTAAGGAGGCACAAATGTGCATACAAAAGTAGGAAGAGGTGGAAATACCACTGAGCACCAGTGCCTTTGTGGGAAAGCGAGAAGCTGTGAAGTGATATACAAGTTCAAAGCCTAATTATGTAATTAGTAACTGAAAGGTCAAAGTTAGCTAAGCACAGAGATAAGCCTTAAAACACTTACTAATAAAAAAAGGAGCACAAATTTCAGGAACAAAAAGCATTCAGATATCTTTTGCCCTTTAAAAGCGAGAGTTTTCCGAGAATACATCTCATGGTTACGTGGGCCTGGATCCAAACAGCAAAGTGGAGAGCTCTCGTCTAGGCTGCCTCCAGTGCCTGCTTCTCCACATGGTGAAGTCCTTGGTGTATGGAGCTGTTTTTAATACAGTTAAGTTACAGCTGGGTTTAAGTGCTTTGCTTGATCTGGGACGGTTGTGTACGCTGCCCATTGGTGCAGATGGCAGGCTTTGCAAACTTGGTGGCCACTGTGGTTCAGACGGTGCAGACACCAGCCTGCTTGTGTTCCACTGAATGGGTCTCCATAGCTTGAAATGGTGTGAATGTGTCACCTCTCCTGTTGTATGCATTGAGCTATATACAACAGACAGGAACCATCATGTTGCTGTTGGGTCTGTTTCTAAGACACAAATTTCATTGTTGGCCTTCACCTTCCCATGGTTTTGTTGAATCTGACCTTGCTTGGTTTAGTACAGTCAGGATATAAGCCAGAGCAGGAATAGATATCCAAGGACGGTGCAAATTCAGGAATGAATATGAGGGTGAGAAAATCCTCAGTCTATTTTGACATATGACATCTTTTGAAATAGTAAGGAGCCATGTTTGATCTTCATGAAGAATGGTAGCCTCTTCTTCCTTTGTACTCCTGACTGATGCATGGGAAAGGCAACAGAGAAAGCAAGTATATTCTGTCTTTAATACAGGCATGAACAGTGTTATACTGGTAGAAATGACTGCCTGAACCTTAGCTTCTTTTAGTGCAAGACCCGCTGAAGTTCAGTCCCTGGACAACATGAGACAGGGAGATGGCTAGCGTAGACACAGGCCAGCAAGCCTAGATTATGGGAACCTATTGCTGACAACTCTTGCCAGCACTCGCTGAGTTTCCTCATAGGGCTAGTACCCAAGTTCAGCATTTACATTTTGCATATATTATTGCTCATACTGTTTTCCAGACCGCTGCACATGCTAGCCAGCTTAAAATTGAAATACAACCCCTGCCCTGGCAAGGGCAGTGTTATCCGTGAAAGTCACTCAGAAACTTACTTCACTTATGTGACTTCCCGGGGCTTGTGGGCGTTAGAGTTTGGGTTTCACTTGCTTAATTCCCTGTTGGGGCTGCAAGGCTGAATCTGCAGAAAAGGTTACAGTTTAAACAGTGCCCCGTGTATATTTGCCAGTTCTACAAAGCACAAGGTAACTTGGTTAAGGCAGGCACTTTTGACTTCCTGATGATTTTTCAGTCTGGCACATCAGAATTAAAAAAAAAAAAAAAAAAGTTCTAAAGAGGAAATATGGGGTCTTTTTGTCTGTTGTGGACATCATTATGCCAAAATGGAAGTAAAAGAGAAAAGTTTTCTATGTTAGATCCTTACTGTTTTCAAAAGTAAAATAAAAGCATTTTTAAAATAGCAAAACTAAGGATTGAACTTTTATTTTCAAAAAGACTGACTGCAACTTTTTTTAGATATTTGTTCTCTCTTAGCTGGAAACTTTTAAGAATAGTCTAGTTTAAATAAAATTCTATGTCTTTGGACTATCATGTAATCCCCCCTCTTGCTGAATAATGGCTGCTCTGTCAAATAAGCTTCCATTTGGAAACAGCATTCCTACCTTACAGGGCCATGATACAACTTGAAAAAAGTGATCAGAGGGAAAACAAGATGTCTTAAATCCCTCTAACATTAACTTGGTAGGTTAATAATGCTATTTTAATAGCTGAGTAATTAACCTCACCTGATCACTTCAGCAGAAACATTGCACTGTTCCTGAAGTGCTTCTCTCAACCCCCTGAACTGCTACCAAACTGCCGCCCTCTTTACCCCTCCTCATACCAGCAATCATCTCCCAGCCCTCCAGCAGGCCATGCTGCTCCGCACATGCAGAAGCATCACACCAAGGATATCTGGATGAGAATCGGGTAAGAGGAATCTACTGCAGGAGTACCATGGGGCCCTGGTGGGGTTGAGGTCTTTCTTTGCTCTGAAATATGTCATTTTAAGGACATCCTCTGTTTTGTACAGCACAAAGGAAAATTAACACAGCCGCAAGTACATGATGTTTTTGCTTTGTTTTTGTGTGACATTTCTGCTGCATTTTCCCTGAAACTTGGAAGGAGGACCCCAGTACATTTGCTACTCAACGTTTCCCAGTTCCTACCAATATTTGTTACTTCCCCGGCGCTGTAAAGCACAGAAGTAGGGTGACATAGTGGTGGCTCTCACACACTAAAATTGGCCCATACAAAATTCATCAAGTTTTGAGGCTTTCTGGCCCCACAAGAATTTTAGAATTGTTACTGATTTCTGCAGAATGTGTATTTCACTTAAAAGGTGAGTCTGGAGGTTGCCTGTGAAGAAAATCCTCAAAATGTAAGGAAAGTATTTCCTGTATAGAGATACCTCCTATGTAGCTCATATGAGACAGAAATGCTGTCTCCAAATTATATTATTTTAATGATAAACACCAGTCTCTTTAACAGAATCATACAATTATTTCACTTCACAAAAGGCAATGTAAAAGGACTCACACATTTAACAAGCCCAGGCTTGTTTTCAGAATTGGAGTCTGCATCTGAAATTCTAATTTTAGGTATTAATTGTTTGCTACTCGCTAATGTTCAATCATGTTATCCATTGCAAATCTACTGAACAGGGAGCCGATTGCTCAGTAGACTCGAGAAAGATTTGTTTGAGAAGTTTCATACCATTCATGTAAGTAGGCTGAGGAAACGCCAAAGTGGGAAAATTAAAATATTAATACTAAACTTAATTCAGGCAGGCATCCCAACTGAGCAAAATACTGATCAAGTGTTTAGGAACTTCATTAATGACCAGAAAGTTACTGCTGAGTTGAGCCAAGGGCTCCGTCATATGCAGTCTGTCAGCACAATCACTGCCATATGTGGGAAAGGGAACATTAAATTGAACGGTGCTAAACAGAACTGCTCTAATGATGCTGTGGATTTGCCTTAAGATCTCCAATAGTCCTTCTTGAGGGTAATTGCCATGCGTCATACAAGGCAGAAGGATCAACACAGCAGCTGCTTTCAAACGTATCTGGCACCCAGGTGTTCAAGCCAGTTGCCAAGTTGCCTGTAGCAGCCAGATTTTTTGAGGCCATCACAGAGCTCAATCCCAGTTTTGCACCAACAGCAGACACTTAGCTTTTTACTGCTGTAAGCTGCTAGTATGCAAATCTATGTCCATGAAAAACTTTCTGCTGGTCTAAGGTTTTGTACATAGCAGGCAAACCCACAGTTTCTCCTCTGACAACAAATTCCCCCTCTAGTTTTGGTCTTCCCACCTGTAAACTTTGAGGGCTGGAAGAGCCCTCTGCTGAAAAGTAAACAAACATGCCTGGTAATATTTACTTTACTAAAAAATGAAGGTGAAAAATCTTCTTTGATGTCTGTGCCACATGATATGTGAAACTTTTCTATCAGGAGAGGAAGTTTCTTGTTTGCCAGAAAGCAGTGAAATTCCATGTACATTCAAAGGAAACTTCCCCTCAAAGCCTGATTTCTGTGATTAAAAAAAGGGTATCACATCACACGGTTTAGATTTAAAAGAGCTGAACTACCTAAAGATTTTTTTAAGAACACCAAGCCCAAAGCTTGAGCTATATATGCCAGTTCTGTCTTTCTACTCCCTGTGATAACTTCATCTGAGTTCCTCAGGGAACCATTTTGTGGTTGCTGTCAACATAAACATGTATAGATTACTTTGCTTTCACCGCATTCCAGCGATTCTCAGCTTTTCCCATGACCCCATTTCCACTTGCACTTCCAAGATCATGACCCCCACTTTGGGAATAACATCTGCTCAAAGGTATATACTGCCAACCAATGCACTACCCAAATAAATGAGCTATGTGTTGAGCAAAACCACATGACCAGGAAGAAGGGATCTGAAATAACAGCCATAGCTCCAAAACCTTTCCCTAAGGGGAAATGACCTGTGAATAATTCAAGCTCCATTCTGTCAGCTTTCCCAACAGCATATACATTATGCCATGAAGCTATGGGCTGATATCCCTTATGTGACCTCCCGAAATCTACTCTACTACTTCATGATGACGAACTCAAGAGCAATTGTCTACAGCAGAAGGTACATCAAACACTAGCAGTGAAAGTTAGCCAGTGTCCTTCATCTCCTATCTTCAAATGAGATACTCAATGGGATTACCGGTTTTAATTATATTTAGCCCATGAGGTAATATTATTTCCCTTATAAGAGTTCTTTATCATGTCCATCGTTACTCTGAGCACCCTAAGAGAAGCTGCTATACCATGAGCTTTTTTATTTTTCACTGCAGTAAATCTTCTCCATATTTACAAAGTCTAGAAATGAACTTTTTATTTGTGATTTCAAAACCACCAATGAGAAGTTTTCAAAATTATGGCTGAGCCATTCAAACCCAGAAGAGAATAGGGAGCAGAGTGACAGTGCTTTGTTTTCCAGTACGACTCTCAGAAATTTGCTCTAAGAAGGCCCAAGTGCTCCCCCCGAGCTACGCTCATTAAAACTGGAGTGGTTCCATTCACGACAGCACAACAGAAATCAAAACCTGGCTTGAAGCCTTGCATCTTCATGTTTCAGCTACTCAGAGCAGAAGAGGCCCTTGGAAGTTAGTGCTCTTAGCATGTGGTCTGGGATGAAGTTATTCTAGCCCCAAAGCAATAACATACAAGAAAATGGCTGCTTTGAGCTGAAGGCAATGCTGAAAAATAATACAGTATTGGGTTGCTGATGTTACAATCACAGCTCCATAGGCATAGTAACTGTGGTTGTTAGAGATGGTTGTCTGCATACATCTACCAGAATGCACCATTGATGCGTGACCTGGAAACCTTCTGGACAGCAGAGTCTCTATGTTACTGCATACGCATCATCCTTCAGTCCTTACAGTCCCTTCACTGCACCTTATATGTAGGCATTGACCCTAGTGTTAAGGAGAATGTCAGCCTAATGCAGGAATGTCAGGGAGAACAAGTGTTTGATCCAAGCCAGCAAAACCAGCTACTACGACAATCAGCCTTCTTTCCCAAAAAGCCTCTATGCTTTGTCTAATTTTGAGATTAACAAAGTCTCGATGAAATAGCAGTTACTGGCCTGCTCTTCTGTACAGAGTATGTGGCCCAGTGGGTCCATCTACAGAAAATTCAGCAGTAGTAGGCAAAAAAGACTGTTTCTAAGCAATAAAGTCACCCAGTTTTTTGTAGCTGTCCTAGCCCAAACTGGAAGGGGTACATAAATCAGGAGCACTGAACCCCTCCTGTCTTACTGCAGAAGGGATGCACAGTTCGTTTGTACAGGCATCTGGTAATACACCCAAGTTTTACAAGCAATCTTGTAAATCATTGCTTTCAGCAACTATTTGGTCCTCTGAATAACAGAAAAGGGATTGCAATTTTTTTGCAACCAGAACAGCTCAACTGTCACTCGCTAGAAATGGGAAAGGAGGGAAACTACCGATGAACTTGAAGAAAAGTTTCTGTGGAAGTCATGAGCTATCGACACCAGTGGCCACAACAAAACATACATGAATAAACTGTTTGGTAGGGCAGACATGAAGGCCTACATCTGGAGGCTCTTCAGTCAGCTGAGACTTCTCCTTCTACTGCAGCTCGTCGTTATCAGTGAGGGCAGAGAAAACCCTCTGACAATGTCTCTGAAGTCACTCTCTCCCTTGAATTTTAGCCCAGAAGTAGTTTTCAGGTAGGACAAGCTTTATAAGTGTCTTGTCGCTGGGCCTGGAGACCTCAGTGCAGTCTGGTACTGATGCTGAATGACCAGATCTGAGCTAAACAAGACACTCCCTGGTATTAAAAGGGCGGCTTTGGTTTAAAAGGACATGAGTGTGCCAAGAATTAGCATCTCTTGCCTTGTCCAGAGAAGAAGTCCTCTCCATAGCGCACAGCGAAGATCTCTTGGGAAAGATTTCCAGCTCTCCAACTGAATTTCTGGACTCCTAAATAGGAGCCTCTGTCAGAGTCCAGGTTACCAAGGATCACAGACAGCAACAGACCAAAGGCAGGCAGATGCCAGTGCTGGTAGTCGAATGGGCAGAGTGCTCAAGTGTGTGCCCCAGAGCCTTGTTTTCAACCTGTCTGATCCTCTAGGGAGCCCTGGAGACAGGAGGTATCAAAAAGATGGCCCAGAGGCACATCTGTTGTCCATGGGGAGGGAACAGGTGGGCTCGAGAGCTGGGAGCCCACCATGGCAGGGAAGGCACAGAGCACACTCAGCTTTCTGTCCCTGTCCTGGTCCCCCCGAAGAGTCTCAATCTTAGGATTTTTAATCTTTTTCACTCCATTTTCTTGGTACGTTGCCAATGTTACACCAAGACCATTTCTGGTTCTGATGACATAAAAAAATTAGAAGAATCAAATCTCCTTTCATACCTCATTTCTAATGGTGCATAGACTTCACAGAGATCCAAACCTATATTAACTTTCCGATTGTTTATATTTTAACTTTAGACTCAACTTTAAATTTCCTGCCTTTCCAGTATTTTGTAATAGACAAAATTCTTCCTTGTTTTAGTCTACTTGCTGCCTGTTTTTCTACCTTTGATGCTGTGTTACTTGCAGTGACTGGGAAAGGAAAAGGAACTTTCCTAGTGCGCAGCAACATCTCGCTAACGAGTGACAATGTGAATTAAGTTTCAGTGTATAAAATACCAGCTAAAATACCATGTATTACATGGATAAAATAAAAATACAAAGGCTTCTACAAATTTCTTCCAAGTGTTAAAAGGAAAAATTAGCATAAATACTTTTTAATTATTAACAACTCACGGTGTCTAGGGTTCTTCGTAGTCAGCTTTACTAACATTAGAAAAATCTGGGTAATGTCAATATATTTTAATTGAAAACGGTAAACGAACTGAATGGAGGATATCATAGACCTTCGCACAAACTGGCAGAGTGTAAACCACAAAAGTTGAATATTTTTTCATGGTATGCATTTATCTATCTTATGTCTCCTTTCAACTGTTACTGCCCTCAACTTCCTGAAAAGTCAGTAAAATATCCTCTGGAGTCAACTGGAATCTTTTTTTTTTAAATTTCTTCACAGTGTGCCTGTTTCCATAAACAACAAAAGAAAAAGAAATTATTGATACACTTGAAAAGTTCAAAAGGCACAGAAATATCAGATACTGGCATCTTTAAAATATATATAATTATTAAGCTCAGAAGCCTTTAAATAAAGCATTGGAATAGAGAGGCCATCTTCATGTGGTATAACAAATATTTTTATATGACCATCAGTGATTTTCAACAGAAGTACTGATTTGAGTGCTTAGCTGGACATGTTTCACCTTCAGAAATTGTACCTAGACTTAAAATCTAGCTGGTTTTAAGGTGTTGAAGCCAGTCAAATACAAATGGAGGCGTCTATAGGCACAGTCACTTCTGAAGCTCTTAGTCAAGAGCTTCTGCTTACACTATAGTACACAAAAGCTCCGTCACCAGCTGTGACCTTTGGACACAGGTTTCATTACCCGTCATGATCACATAGGGATGTTGCATAAAGGGAGAAAACTAAGGATGACATAAGTAAGAAATATAGCTTAACAAAGTAGTTCTGCAGGAGAGTAACTCAGGTTTTCCTATTCCTTGGCAATAGCTGTAGGCTGTAATGTTAACTACTTGGACATCTGCATCCTTAGAACAATTTATTCCTTTAGTAACCAGCGTAAACAGTGGTGTGCTGTTAGGAACCAGAATATATCACTACTCAACAAAGGCAATTGAATGCAAGGAAAGAACTCAATCTACTCTTAAATTTAATAATCTTGATTTTAATGCTTGGGAGAGAATTAATTTTTTTTCTTTCTTTCTTTATACGAAACTGAGAAGGCCATTTTTAAGGTCAGGAATTTCCTGAGCTTTGCCCACTGTGGGTTGTTTTGAGGTCTATTATATGCATGCTTTCCCAGTGCTCCAGCCGGGACTATTTTTTATTGTTATTAACCTTGAGCGCAGCACCTGATAAAGGTTAAATCTTGCTTGCAGGTTGGAGCACACTGGCAGCAGTGACACGGAACCCACACCCCAGATGTCATTACACCCTCAGAGGACATGGAGGAAGGAAGGGAAGGAAGGTGCCGAACAGCCTACATGAATCTGTTTCAATTAGCAAGACTCCTTGCCAGCTGTGCTAACTGAAAGAGGCAAAGCATGAGAAATAGCTTTCTTCAGTAACCCTGAGCCGCTTTCTGTTTAATTGCCATGACAAGTGAATAAGGCTGAATGACCTACTGAAGAATTTTACTTTTTTTCCAGGTAAGAAAGAGAGAAGAGGACAGTAATTTACATATCCAAACATCTAGGAGTTCTCCTACTTCATACTAATAAAGTAACTACTTATATCACAGATAGATTTGTGATGCTCTGTGTAGCTGTGTAGGTCATGTGCTCTGGTCCTGAAATAGTATTCACATGAGAAATGTGGGGATCGTACAGAGAAGCTGTTATATTAGTTATCCTCACTTAATTCCTGGTCACTTGGCTTCCGAGAGGCACCTCTGATTCTTAAAGGAAATGCTGTGACCTGTTGGGATGCTGGAAAATAACAATCAGCTGCGGTACCATGATTTCTTGGTTGTACCAGCAGCGCAGACATATTCCCCAGATGCCAAGGGAGTGAGCGATTCTGGGTTGGAAAGGTACGACAGGCTTGTTTTGCCAGGGAAATGTGTGGCCAGTTTTTCAGATCTGAGTATGCTAAGGAGTCCTGTAAACCTTTCGTCGTTTTTCACTGATACGAAGGCAGATTGGTTTTGGCTGGTCAACCGTGTCTTGCTCTGAGAGGATCAGTTGGGACAGAACAAACTCAAAGATTACACAGCAGTAAAAAAAATGGCAAAAAGCATTAATGGTTTTCTCATTTGTTGTGTTCATGTGTTTATTTTTGTTTTACTCACCTGTGTCCTCTGGAGTACATTTTGTGCTACACAGCCTGAAACGTATAGTAGAAGGGGAGCAATGGCATCAGCTGCAGCATGCTGGGTACACGCCGTTTCTTTAACCTTCATGAGACACTGCCATATTGGTAAATTGCCACTAAAAATAAAACAATGATGAGATCTGAAGACTTCCTGGAAGAGAGGCTTTCCATCACCGTGAGTACAGGGCTTCAGTTTATTATTCACCTTCTCTAGTTCAAACAAAAAACATTGTTGCTGGAGAAGAGGATGAATAAAACTCAGTAATCAGTCTATTACTATTCGTGTACTACTCATATAAAATAACGGGAAGAACAAGCCCAGGGGAGATCTGTGATGTGAACCAACCAGTAAATCATTTGTTGTAGGTACTGCGTGACTGCAGACCCCATCCTGCCCACGTTTGCTTCAGCCTGAAGCCACAGTAACTCCTTTGTGATTAATGGGGTAACAGCAGTATTAAACTGTTCCCATCACTGATCCAAGTACCAGCATGGCACACATAAAGACTCTTTAATGGTTCAGATCTCACTTTCTAAGCTTTGATACACTGAACTATGGAATAAAAGAAACATAAAAACAAACAGTAACAGGGGAAAATCTGTAGCCATGAACTACTCAAAGTAATTTTAAGGAAAACACATTAAAAAGCACCACTAGTTCACAGATCAGCTGTGCAACGGTTCTTATTCCCAATATGCAAAAGTGGATATTTTCCTTGTAAGTGGTATTAGTTTCCCATAGCCAATTTTTTTATAGTGCCACCTGTTCTGGACCAGCAACTGACATTTATAATCTTATTGAAAACAAGCCTGCCAATACACATGTGAGTTTACTACAAATTTGTTCCTGACAGGCTTTTCAGATCCCTCAGGACAAAGTAACACTGAGTTCTCTGCAAAGTTATTTAAAATTAGCGAAGGCTATCTGAAAAAATGCAACCTTTATTTCTCTCTATTTAGCCATATACAGACCTGAGCTCTTATGTACATTTCAGGTCAACGCTAGCAGTTATGATTATGGACATAATCATAAATCATTTCCAGTTTAAGAACCTTTTACCCCACTAAAATAGCTCAATAAGGTCTCATTTTGAAAAGAATTGGGCCCAAGATTTTGTACTCTCAGAGTTTTATAACGTACTCAGAGTATGCAAGTGTGAAAAAATACAAATGTCCTAAATTAATTTGATTTACAGGCTGTCCTTGAAATGATTTGCAGTTCCCTCCTCTTGTTACCAGTTTGATCACCATACTTGTCCACTCTGTTATTTGAGTCACTACTGTGAGCTGCACGCAAGCATCTGATATCATCCATATCTCTAAGGAAAGGCAAGTGAATATTTGCAAAGCCAGAGTTATATTGACCAGGATGTCAGCATTGATATTGTCCTCTATTTTACTACTTCAGCTACCGTGCTTTGTCTGATAGTAGTGCTAACTAGCAAACCATGCTGCCTTGGAAAATACTTTCCCGTGTGAGTGTGAAGTAATGTAAATACAGTGAGAGAGTAAAACCCACAGTGAGAAAGTCCAGAAGGAAATGGGCAGAACTCCCTTGTTTTCTTTGAAGACGTACCCACTAACACCGCACATCCATAAAAGTTTGATTGGTATTCACATATTTTAGGGAAATTATGCAAAGTGCTAGTGGATTGAGCTTTTAAATTCTTCTCAGAATAATACACATGATCTTCATATTATAATACATCACAGCATAGTGATACTCTGCTGAGAGTTTTTAAAAGAACTTGCAAACCACAGAAAATAGAGACACAGTAGTTACACAAAATATGAGCTGCCAATGCAGGTTTCTGTGGGGTCCTCTATTTTGCCAAAGAACTGTCATCGGTGCACCAGTCCTGAATGGGGACATGTTACTGCTAATACCTCTGTGGTTCATGCTGCTGTATGTGCTCCAGAAATTATTTTTCCAGAAAAGTTAGCTATCAATAAAAAATAAAGATGAGCTGAAGTGGGAAAAATCTTTTCCTGCCTGCACCCACCTTCCTCCTCCACATTGTTCCTGTTTGCCTTGCTGCACAGTCACCAGGCTGATGGGGACAATGGGTGAGCCAGTGGCTACTGCAGAAGATAACCCTTTGAGAGACCTCCCTTCCCAGATCTGCCTCAGGTCTTCTGCAATCTCCAGGCAAATCCCTGAGGCCATTTCCATCTCCTTCTGTGAGCAATGCGTTGTCTCCTTTCCACTCAGAAGACAGCAGAATGATTGCAGTAATGGGCACGTGAGAGGGGGACAGACAGGGACATACAAATCTATCACTATCATTTATACCACCTTCGAAATATTTATTCTCACACCATCGGTCTGTCTTTTCCACTGTCCAGTGGACAAAACTAAGAAAGTCAGTAAGTGCTTGCCAGGGAGCCTGTAGCTTTTCTAGCTAGAAGATAAGCTTCCCTCTTCTATGTCTATTTAAACACTCTTATAGTGCTATTGAAACATATGCAAAGAGGTTTAAAAAAGGGTAAAAAAATAGGAATCCATTTATACATGGCATTCTGGTAATGGAATTGATCAGAAGAGCATGTGGATCATCTGTACAAGTTCTGTAACGAGACTGTATTCTGAGAAAGATTTTGAACTGGTTATGGGCACATGAGTAACAGAAAAAAAACCACAAAGTGATTATTGTAAGATATAAGATTTGCAGGATCACATACACTTCCCACATACTTTTTTTTGTTTTGTTTTGCTCTGTCAGAGAATTTTTACTGCAAAGTGACTTGCAATGACTTCACTTAAAATCCTCTACATTCACATGTGCAATGTCACTGAAAGCATTTGGGGAGTATACACTGCCATGTTGCTTACTTGACCAAGCAGACTAAACCTCACAGTTTGGATTTCAACCATATAAATTCAGGCAAGTTGAATTCATTTTAAGCATTTTTTTTTCATTTTTGAAATATGTAGAACAACAACGGAAAAATTATAAACATTCTTCCTTTTTTTATTTCCAGAATGAGAACAAAAAGGCAACTGGCAAATGTGTACTAAGTACCCCTGAAATAAAGATTACTTAGTGCTCTACATAACCTGGAAGCCACTGGTTCAGGGACACTACTATTTAAGCAGGATTTTTGAAGAACTGGATTGGAATGCTTGGAAAGCAATAACATAAAAAGTAATGCAAGCTCTGGCAAGCTGTGCAAACTATGGTAAAATGGGAGACTAAAACCTCATGCTGCAGGGCTTAAATTGTACCTACTAGGGAGGCCAGGAAGCAATTTTTCTCCTAATAACACTGTGTAATTGAATAAGTAGACAGCGGGTCTGATCCAAAGCCTACTGTTGCTAATGAAGCACTTTGTATTTATTTTCCTGAGCTTTGGCTCATGCCTGTTGAAGTCAGAAAGCTGCTCATCTTCCTTTCAGATCTGTGTAAATTTGCCATTGCTGGAAGCAACAACGCAGACTAGGTGTTTGATCGGCAATCGGACTAGAAAAGAAAAATGCAAACTATTCTTGCAAACTCAACCCATGTGAAGTTCCCAGCAACTGCAGATGTTCAAAGTATGAACACACATCTGTGATGTCTGAGCTTCCTGGTAGCTGAATACAGCGTAGACTCCGCTGGGTTACTTAGAGATGCTTTCCTTTCCATGAAGCTTGGCTTCCTGAGCTTGGCTCCACCTGGAGAAGAGAGCTCAGGTGTCCTTTAAGCTTTTACTAAGCTTCTTTAATTGAGAGGACAGGTTTGAGGGAAATGGGGAGATCTCTTACCGGAGGTGCCAAAACTAGGTATTGTTCATCATGCAGATTTTCTCAAGCCAGTTCTCCTTTCCATCTGCAAATTGTGAGATGGATTTGTCTGGTGAATGCAGAGGAGATGACAGAAGAAACCAAAGCTTCAATATTAGTACTGCCTGGTGTGACATACATGCACCTGCAGCTACTCCCACTGCCACCTCTACTTTCACTGCCTATGGCTGCCACTGGCCTGAAATATGGATATCAACTGGAGAGATAAACACATTTCATCTATGAAATATAAGGTCAGAGATGAGGTTTGTGGGGTTTTTTTTTTTCCCTTTGTCTCTGCATAGAATGCCCAATAACTAATAAATATTTCCTATGAGCTGGGAACCTCTCAGTGGGAACAATTATCATAAACCGCTGTAAAATAAGCACTGCACAATCTTCCCTCAGCCTTCTACACTGTTCCAGCAAAGTTAAATGCCAGGGCAAGAAGAGGACAGGAAAACTAATGCAACCCAGTATACACCAGCAGGTTGAAAACAGTGCAGGGAGGAAAGGAGGCAGCAAAGAACAGTACAATTTGTAAAGGCCCCCAGCCTCCACTTTAAAATATGGCCAGGTGTTGCTGGGCTCAACACTACTATGCCTAGCCAAGTTAGATGACTTCGACCTAGCAAGGCAAGATACGACTTGCAGTCTTCCTGCAGTCAATGGGAAAAGGTTCACTTCAATTAGGGTGCATGCCCCAGTGATTAACTCTGTCCACTGATGGCAGGAGAAGCCCAAGAAGAGAGCAAGTGCTAACACTGCCAACCCAGGCTTGTGCCATGCTGGGGTGTCACTGTGCCCTGCCATGTGCCAGCGCCGTGAGGGCTCTGCAACCCAAAACGTTGCTGGTTGAGATCAAAAGGAGCTGAGTTCACAAAAAGTATTTTACTAATCTCTCCAAGACTTTAAGGCCCTTCCAGATTATGTGGGTAACATGAGGGCACAAATGGACACCTCGATCTCTTCCATGGCACAGTAGGACCAGTCTTTCTCAGCCTGGTTCTTCTTGAGAGGTATAGGTGTGGAGTTACACCTTGCTCTTTGGCCTCTTCTTCTTTGAACACGTTCCTCCACCTCATCTCTCTACATATGAATCCCCTCAGAACAGACGATGCACTCTTCTCAGCTGGGGGGGGGCAGCACTCTGCAGCCACTGTGTACACAATGGGAGGGTGAGACATTAAAATGTCCAACTGTAATCTATACGCAGCTTGCTTTCAAGAGGTCAGATTTCAAAGGAGGAAGTGCAGAAAAGGGGTGAGCATCTGTTCCTTCTATCAGTGCGATCAAACTGCTGAATATCTTTCCCAGACTAAACAAATGACTTTCATTTTATATTTTCAAATTAGCACAAGTCAAACCTAGATGCTGAATTAATTAATGATGCCTGTGAGAATGAGTCCTCCTTCAGCTTTTTTATTATCCTATGTCATGTACCTTCACAAGATCTTTCAAGGGAAGATAAACAGCTCCGTTGTGCTATTACTTTATATCTAGGAAATGCAGAGTAAACTGCAAGTGAGTGACTCCAAAGCAGAAGTCCTTAAGAAAATATTTCAGTGTATGCAGCTGGGTCCTGGGAATCCACATTGGTCATTCCTGCTCTTTGGGTCAAGAAAGTGTCTCTCACAAGTCCTTCAGTTATTCGGAACGTAAGTTAGATGCCAAATGCTCCTTTAAAATTTTCTGTTAATGCATAGGCTGCGTCACACATAATGATTTTTTACGTCAAGTGTACTTGGTTCTTAGGAATAATTTAAGAAGCTGTCCATTTCAGGGAGAACAACAAGACAGATTTATGTGGGTAAAGAGGAATGTTAATAATGTTCCTTTTTTGTGTCAATATTTACTGAAATGTCTTATTAGTGTCACGAAAAAAAAAAAACAAACCAAGCACAGTTTGAATAAGACGTTTCTAGCCATTACTATCCACTAGAAAGTTTTCCTGACAATTGTAGAAGAGTCTGCAAACGATCTGGCATGGTTTTTATTATTTATACATAGACATAAGTATTTGGAGATAAGCAGTCTCTCACAGGCAATGTAATTGATTTTATTTAACTTTGCATCCTGCAGGACTCTTTAATGTTTTCCCTAATGTCTTTGTTCCTGTCTGAGGAGGAGATTGACAAAAGCACTGGTGTTTAAAAGTGGCACATGGCAGAGCTGCAACATGATCGGCCCCAACACTAGTGCAGGCTGTGAGGATATGACTCCGCTGTTGCTCATCTGGTTCGTGTGATGCCTGCAAGCTCCAGAGAACAAATTTAACCGCTGCAAAAAAAAATGTTTCAATCTGCAGCCACAGAACAAGCCAAAGCCTGCAAGAAGGCAACTGAGAAGCACTCAGCAGAGCTTTCTGCTAGACAGGGACAGACACACAGCCAACTTGCAGCTGAGACTCTCACCCAGCCTCACCTGAAAGGACACAACCATGTTGTCTTCTGCCAGAGCAGATGGCCACACTCTTGACTGGCCAGTCAGGGTTCCTGATGAAGCAGGGAGAAGGGTTTATCTGCATGTTTCTAGCACTTTTCTCTGTAGGTCACCATTGCAAACTCCCAAGTTGTCAATTTGACAGCATTAGCAAGCACTGGTTGCATTTGGTTGTTTTTCATTCTAAAAGCAAAAACCTGTCATGATCTCACCTTTGATGGATAACAAAGCTAAACTGCCATACTTTCGAGAAATGTCCAAGTGCAGCAGATACTGTACGTTGGCTGGAAACTCAATCTGCAGCATACGAATGAGGCCTCCATGATGTCCTTCAGTGTGATTTTGAGCCTTTTACCCACAAACAGGACACCTTCACGCTTTCACCTGCACCAGCTGGGCACTTGAGCCCAACTCAGCTGCTCACTTGAACTTGTGCTTCACTTGAAGGGCCAGAGCAGTCCTGTTTGTGTCACTTCTTCCAGATGCGTCTGAGGCACCACTCTGTGTAACCCTTGAGCATGTGCAGCAAAAGGGAAGAAAGAGGCTTCCTCCACACCAATGTTTTCAAAAGCACACCACTTCTGGCCATACTAGCTTGAATTTCACTACATAAAGCAACAGCCGTTATACCTCCATTTGACTTTTGTTCGATCTTGTAAGGTATTTCAACTGCCACAAAAAATAGAGCTGTCAATAAAATGTCTGGAAAAATACCACGGAAAGGGACTTTGTTCTTCATTTCAAGGCAAGAGTCTTCCCAGGAGATACTAGACCAAATTTCTTTTTAGTTGCATCAGCATAACTTCAGGGTGCCCTTGCACGCACGTGCAGCACGTAAGCAGGAAATGCCAGAGTCTGTGGCAATGGGCAGAGACAGACATCCAGAAGTTTACAGCGCTTGCGCAACTTCTTCTGCAGACAGCTTCCCTGTCCTTCAGCAGGAGATGTCAGCCTGGGAAGACAGTCACAGCTCATCGGGCCTAGACGAGGGTGGGTTGTAAAGCAATGCACCAAGGACACAGGAGACCTGGAACCCGCTCTTGACCTGGCTGCACCTTTTCTTTCTGTCCTGAGGCAGGCGATAGATTCAAAGTCACAGGTCAACAACAGTGAGGATGTTCACCTTCCTGGGAGAGGGTTGTAAGGAGTTTTGGAAAGAGGAGGGAGCTACACTATTTTACTAATATTCCGATTCAAGGTTAGCTGAAAAGTCCACTACTCAGGAGATTTAATATTAGCTAATAGTGTAACCAACAGCCTATGCGCACTTCATAACATTGTGATGGCACATCACACATGTGTGAGCAGTTTGTCCACCAAAGGGGTAAACAGTGAGTGTAACTGCATATAGGAGACACAAAAATTTGCTGAAGGACAAGACAAGCACAAGGGACTGCAAATAAGCAGGACATCCTGCCAACTGCACAAGAAGAATGACTGGCATGATGAAAAAATATGTAGTTTCAGGAGAAGAGGAGACCACCCCTTTTGGGAGGGAGGCAAAAGAGCACTAAGAACTTCAGACTCAAAGAGGAAAAACAGAGAAGAAAGGAGACAGCCCACTTTGATGCTCACCAGAGGGATCTCAAGCTCAGTCACCTGGACCTACATGACTAAGAAACACCAAGGACTGCAGCTGCCTGCACTTGCTGTACGGTGTAATCTCCAGGTACTGCATACTTACAGATGATTCAAAATATGAGTATTAAAGTCTGAGCTTTTAGTATGTGTAGCAATGATGATTAATGATGCATAAGAATGAACCCTTAGCAAAAAGAGTTAATGAATGAATTTGGTAAAGCATTGTTTTGTAGTTTAAAACTGGCTTGATTCGTCAGTCTTCTAAGCATTCCCATCACAGTGATCTCAAATACTTTAGCTGATACAAGAGAGAGACAGAGAAAGATATGCAGATGTATATAGTTGCAAAGAAGTTGAGAGATCAGGGAGATGAAGGGAACAGAAGTGATACGGAAACAAAAAGAAGAGCCGATAAGCAAGAATTTTCCAACTTGTATTTTACCTTCCATGTTCATATAATAGAGCAGCACCATTATAGAGAAAAGGGTTAAAAGTGACAATAATCCTTTCGTGCCAGAATGTAAACCTTCACTTCTTTTGGAGAGAAACTATGAGGATGAGCAATACCATACTAATGCTCTAAGCGACTGTGTGTACAATGACCTGCTTATTACATAAGAGGACTGGCCATTCAAGGAGCAGCCTGGTGAAACTTCGTCATAGTTAAGATTATGTATCAATGCTTCATTTGAAGTACACTATCCATTTATCTGGTTTAGTTTGTTTTGGTTTGGTTTGGTTTGGTTTGGTTTTTACTAGTGCAAACAGATTTTATCGCTTGATTCTTTCTTGCATACACATTTTCATCAGAGGAACACATCAGCTATAAGCATGAAGGAGAGAACAACTAAAGAGCTATTTAATTAATGAACTTAAAGTAACTACAGTTCACAGCTTAGCTTAACTTATATATGGTAGCTCAAATGGAAAGATCTCTGTAAAATTTAAGGAGGAGGAAATGTGGAGGGGTATACAGAAATATAATGGTGTTGAGGGAAATTACTGTAGAAGCCTATACTATTTAACATAGAGCCTCTGCTTTGGGCAGAATTTTCCTCAGGAAGTTTGCAGGATTTTGTGCTTTTGATATAATTCTTTCCCTTCTAAATACTGTCAGATGACTTGAAAGCTTCATAAAGTTTCAATTGCCTTTTCTGCTAAGGTGTATAGTATTCTTCCTAAAGGGAAGATTGTTCTAAGTTGCTCTTCTGTGTTCCAGTAGTGGCTTTGAACTGATTCTGGATGTTTAATAAGTGCTACTCACCTTTCTCAGTTAACTAAGAACCACTGATATTATATTTGCTTAGAAAATTTGATCGGATCTTTGAACAGCCTCTTACCTAATTGCATTGTATAGGTAGCTGGGGAGGTTTGTTCATTCACATCAAGCTCCAGCATTCTTATTTATGATAAATTTAAAAGTAAGACTTCCCTGAAATGCAAGTCAGAAACAATGTTCCTGTGCTATCTTTATACCATACGTATTTGCGTGCCATTCATTCAAAAATACATTCGGTAAAATGAGGAGGAAAGGAGAGGACAGCACTGTCTCTTAGATGGGAGCCTTGGGCAGCCAGGTAGGCCAGAACATCAAAGATCAGCAACACGTACAAAACCTACTGCTTTCCCTCAACTCCTTCTCCTGTATCAGCAGTGGTACAGCTGACAGTGGGTGGTTGTGCCCACCCACCAGCCTTTTTCATGCCACAAGACTCTGTCTCACCAGCTACATCAAACAACTGGGCAGGGGCTCAAAACCAACTTCAGCAACAAGCAACATTGTGCTCCGAGTCAGTTACAAGTGCTTCATAGCTATCACAAGTCAGTCAGTGTTTTATCCATTGAAAAGGTTAAAGACCTGAGAAAGAGACCCTCTGTGCAGCCAGTCACTTGCGCTGTATGTGACTTCGGTCCCTGACGTGAGACTAACTAAACTCAGCTCTCAGAAGAGCTAGAAGCCATGGTTTTGCAACCAGGGCAATCAAGCAGAGAGCAGCCATACCATAGAGGTGTACTCTTTCACACATACTGAACATACCTTACCCTGAGTAACACTAAAACGATGTCTCCACTGAAATGAACTACTTTACAATTTGGCCTGAAGGTTTTGTTTACACTTTTCAGGAAGTCAAGGAACCGCAGTATTAGAAAAGAATTAATGACCGTTTCTTATTAAACACAGAGAGCTTTAAAGTACAGCAGGTGGAAAAAAACAAGTTTACTGCTGCTCATCTGAAAAAGAGACATAGAAGGAGAAAATAGAAGTTCAGTGGTATGTAATAAAAGCAACTTAAAGAGAACAACAAATACCATAGTTACTGCATGGTCAGTAGTTGTTTTCATTCCCATACTTATGTTCTGTTATGTCCTGAAGTATGGTTCACTAATAAACTCAGGTGAAACATAAAATCAATTTATGAGTACATTACAGGGATTCTTTTTATGCCCTGTTGAAAACAAAGTTTATATACATGTGTAAAAACACTACCCATATCAAGATATTACATCACAGATTCATGTACTAAGGATTTTGTTCACTGCAGTCAAACTTCGAGTTTTTTTCCTATGAGCTGCTACCATTTAGCCAGAATTAGTGGGCATGACAGTTATTCAAAATGAAAGCACTTTTTTACTTTCTCCCTGGTCCTTTATAGCACAGCATCCTGACCACCCTCTGCAGACACCCTGAACTGCTGTCTGCTTCACAGTGACAACCTCACTCGTTACAGGAGACTTGAATCTCTCAGTAGTGCATGTAACTTTTCAAAAGCCAGCCCAATTTTTTTGATGATACAGGTGAAGTTTACTGGCTTGGCAACCCTAGGATCTGTTCAGCAGCAGTTCTTTTCCAGTCCATTGCAACATTAGATACGTCAGTCTGGTTTCCTGGCTCATTGACAGGAGAGTTCACGAGTCAGTCTAAGACTGTGTCCACGTGACCCTGTATGTTGGCTGTTACACGTCTCTGTAAGTGGCTTTCAATGCCTTTCCCTTTCTAGTTTTCCACCAAGTATCTGGGATATTTGAATGCTTTCAAGTTTCTTCCGGTGGCCTCATTGTTCATTGTGAATCAATAACACGTAGGCCATCAACAGCAGCACCTCCAGATTTCTTGCTTCCAGATGAAACTTGGACCCTCAGTGGATTCAGCAAAGAATTTCATTTTATTTTTATTTCAGTTTCTCTGTCTTCTTCAAAGGCATGAGTAACCATTATTGCTTTTAGAGCATGGAATCAGGTATTAAAAATTTTTGTATAAGAACAAGTTTTTACCTGTTTGGGGGGACCCTTCTGGTTATCGCTGATGAAAGCATTCTAGTGCAATTGATCCTGGTTTTGTCTTACCAAAACTGAGTTGCAAAAAAAAAAATTGTTGCAAACTGGAAACTTAATGAACTTAGTCATTACACTAGACAATTCTGTACTGTGATTTAGAGACAAAACCTCCTTATTCACTTGAAAACCATTAGACATTACCTCCAGGAAAATTCAACTGATTAAATGAATAAACAGCTTAAGATCCCTTTGTAAATTGTGATGACTTAATACAGTCAATGGAGTGTAGGCCACAACTTATCTCACCCTGTAGTAAAAGTCTAACATTTCCTGGTTCTCTCCTGTGACAGTAAAATGAGCCTAGGATTACTGGTTAGGATGCTGACATCTACTTTGGAAACAGCCGAGGTCAAATGAGATGAATCTTGCCCCTCCTGGGATCAGGAAAACTCAATCATTTCCATGAGTTCTGTGCACAGATTTCAAGTTTTTCTTATTAGAGTCAGATTCTGATTCCTAGAGTTACATTTATACTTTACTAATTCTACCACTCACAACTCATATTCACAGTACATCTTCCTCTCTGTGCCTTTTTTCTTCTCATGGTGAAGACTACTAGGGCTTAAATGTCTTGATACTAGCTCTAACAAAATTCTTAAATGCATAACATGTATTTTTGTCTCTTACAAGTGTTTGATGAATACAGAACTGTCATTGCACTCCGTGCAATCCCATTCAGAACCATGCATGTGACACACACCTGGGGAATTTTGGCAATCTTTGTTTCTCTGTTTCTCTACAGAGTTCATAGTTAAAATCTAGCTTTGCAAAACCCATGCTGTCCACTGCACTTTTTTGAAGTTACATTTCATAAATGAAAAAGAAGGGAAAGAAGAAAGGAAATCACCTGGATGAACAAGCCAATGGGCAGGAAGCAGAAAGGAGAAAATTTAGCCACGTTTTCCAGGAAGCCTACCAAGCCAGGAAGAATACTGACCTGGTGTTTTCTATTATGACTGAGGAGTGGATGGGAGAATAGTGACTCAGAGGCATTTGAACATGAGTATTATCACTCAGCTTTCCGATGGGGACAAGCCATCTGCTTGCCTGACTTCCACTCTAATTGAACAGGAGTAGGCAGTCAAATTTCTTATCTTTCTTTTAAAATCCTAGTGCGTGGTAACAGAATTATCAGTACATAGTGACTCATGGATGGATGTATTGCCCCAATCACTTGTAAGCAGAACTTCTCAGAGGATTAAATGAGTTTTATTCAAAATGGCTGAAGTGTTATGGCCTTCTGAAGATGGCTTGTGCCTCTCCAAAAAAATGGACTCAAAGATAGTTCCCAAGATTTATTGTATTTTGTCAGAAGAAAGGGTAGATAACTGCTGTTGGTATAGTTTAGATATAACCTATAGAAAATGGCAGTAACACTTTAATCCCAGGCTGTGATGAAATGCTGGATATCACATGTGCTCACTATCAAGAGTATGAAAGTTATCTGTCATCCACTTTTCATTATAAAAAAATTGAAGTTTTGCATCATATGTCTGCATACAAAGACAACTCTGAAAATATTTCCTAAGCAGATACCAGGCACTTGGCTAGCAACAAACTGCACAAGCAGGTTGTAAGCAAACATGGGTATGTCCAGGGCACAGCACAATAATTCCCTATCAGCCAAAGTATGCTAACAATGAGACTTGTATTTTTTCTTTACGCGTAATACGTAAAACGAGCAACTGTTGTTTCAGCAGCAGCATGGAAACAATGTGTAAGATTTGGGGTTTTTCCACTGAGAAAGGAGGAGTTAGATTTATTGGCATAAGTGCTATTTATTTGTTTGTTTATTTATTTCTGTGTCTATTAAAGAGCTGCCAAGGAGCCTCCATATGAGCGGCAGTCTGAATTCTTAGTACAAAGGAGCAGCTCTCTCCCCAATTCCCTGACAAACCAGCACGTCCATTTTAGCTCCACCAGGTGGGTACAGGCTCTCACAATTGTACAGCATTAGAACCAGGTGTAACATTTTCTCTGTGTGCTCTAGTGTCCAATGGCTTTATAGTTTAGAGTAAAAAGAGTGGGATTCCCTCTGCTCGGAACTGAAGCCTGCAAATGATTACAACTTTTTCACTGTCAGTATTTGGACTGAGTCAGAGGCACATGCTTAGGCAAATCCAAGAAATTTACTGTTAGCACTCTTACAATGTTGACTGTATTCCTACTAGAACACAAAAACACATTTTTACCATATGTAATAAAATGCCTACAGAAAGGACAAAATGCTGACATCACAGTAGCATATACTTAGTGAGTGCCAGCAAAGAGAAATTTGGTTACAGCCATGCCAAGAACCAGCCTCAATATGCTTGAAAGTCCCAGAAAGCTGGTGTTTCTCCTACTCCAAGCTAAGAGGACAGATTCATATACAAATAGTAACAGAAGAAGTGAGCCATTAGACATTTCATTCTCTTAAGTTGACATTAGTCCTTCATCAGCCCTAAGAAGGAACTTTCTCTGAGGCTGTTCCAGGACCACCTTCTCTCAGCTACTTCTGGTTCCCAGCAGCAGAGCCCACGGGCAGGTCTCCTTTTTGCTTGGATGAATGGAGGGGCACTGGAGAGCCATCAAAACAGAAAAATCTTCTTGTTAGTAGCTAGCTCAAAAAATGTTTGTGGTTCCAGCTCCCAGCAGTGGACTGCAGGCAGTATGCATACTCCCTGATCCTTAGTGTCTTAACACCAGTGATCTTCTCACTCATACAGGTATTGTTAGGGAGCCCATGTGAGGCAGAGCAGTAGTGATCTCCATGTTTTACAAATAAGAAATGTCAAGCAAAGACATGTTTGCATTGCATAATGCAGTCCAGAATAGATATATTCAGTGGGATAATTTAGCCAGCTGGAGATTCAGAGTAATTAATGTATAGTGCTTCTGGTGTGGCATGGTGCGAGGAAGAATTGCACAGAAAATCATTTCCACAAAATCATATTTGAAATACAGGACAGATTAAGGAACTAAATACATATCTCTGGAGCTCAGCACCATAACTATCCTCCCAGCCATCCTTAACCTCAAATTTCTTGCTTCTTGTCAAACAAATTATGATGGTTGATTACCACTAGTAACTGCTGAGGCAACTCGGTGTAACTTTGAAAAATACTGTTAACTCTCCACACTGTGGTCAGAGAGAGATTTGACATTTATTGCAAAATGGAAAAGCTTTTACGTCAAAAATCTTTGTTTCATCTATAAGTAGTCAAAACCAGCCCTGTCAGGACCATGCGAGACTGGTAGAAGAGAGGGTCACTGACAGCTTCAGAAAATATCAAGTCGTAAAAAAATGGAGATGGCTCTGCTGAATGAATGGGCAGCTCATTTATTCACAGTAGCATTCACCTTGGTTAAAACATCACCCAGTCAAAGATGCTACCGAAAGTTTTGGAAGTGTAGGATATGGTGAATAATTTCTTACACATAGTTTTCCCTTCAGTTAGGAAAAATAAGAAATCTTTAGCATAATTGGTCAAATATTTAATTAAAAAAAGAAATCTATTAAAGTTATAGTCAGTATGAACCATATCTTTAAAGTACCTCTACAATCTGTTTGCAAAAAGATTTGTAGAAAATCTTTTAAAAATTCCAACGTGCTGGTGAAACAGAAAAAATACCATGTCTAATAGGCATTTCACAAACATATTTAAGCTAACAAGTTAATCTGTTTTCACATTGCTTTGTGGAGAAATTTTGAATGCCTAGGTCCACATTATCAGTACAGTGTATGACACACATCCATATATCTATGTCTGAGAGATAACAGGCTTCATAAATTATTTTTTTAATTACATAACAAAAATGAAGCAACTTATAAAAATGGCAAGAATAAAGGACAGAAGATTTAAAAATAAACATTGCACAAAGTATTTGCTAGTTTTCAGCAGGGCAATGATGGAGAGCTCCAGTTGTCTGTTGTAGTAAGTGAAATGCCATAGTGGCTCACCTTGAGGAGACTTAATAAAAGTGAGGTTCATGAAATGAGATCTGTGGTATACCCAGGCTACGGAATTACCAGTTAGACCTCCCTTCTATTCCTGTCTTTGAAGAGAATGCCTCACCTCCTGAAAGAAAGTTACCTACAGAAAAATAATCATCGTGTTGCAATGAAAGAAGACTAAGAAGAATAAAACACTAAGCAATGAAGGCATCAGAAATACAGCAGCCTGTAATACTGACAACCAGAAGCAGCTGAGCAGCTCCTCCATTTACACCACTGCTGAATGTGACTCAAGTTGAAAATGCGCTGTTTAGATTTGATGATCTGTTCATGTGCCTGCAAATAGTTAGCAAGGAAAATATTTTCTAACTGATGGAACATTTTGTATTCATGCTTATCCTAGCTGTGTTGTGTTTTTTGTGGGTTTGTTTTTATTTATTTATTTATTTATTTATTTTCCTTCAACAACGCAATGGAAGAATAGGATGCAAGTCAGTATAAAGAATGTGAAAAGATCCAGGCAATAGAAAGCATTCCATTTTCCCTTCTCATTAAAGCCATTGGAAGGACGTGCAATTCTGCTGCTCTCTAATCCCATAGCGTTCCAGCACACAAGCTCACCACTCTTTAAATGCTCTGTGAAGCACACAGGTATTCATTGAATTTCACTACTTTGCCATTTTTATTTCTGTGTAATCTTATTAGCTGCTAATTTTGTTTCTGATTCAGGCATGTATCCACTATTCAAAAATTCAAAGCTCTGGCACATCTGTGTACTTCCTGATTCCCTGGCATTCTGTGAAAATAGAAAGAAAATTGTTTTCAGTTGGACCAAAACCAGAACTTTCAAAATTTCTAAGGAATGGACTTTCTTAATACATTTGGATTGAACAAAATGTTTTGTTCTCATCCTGACAATTTTAAAATTGACTTTTTGTTTAAATCATATTAAAACCTATTTTGTAATAATTGCTTCAGAACAAAAATAAAGTTCATAAAATAAAACATTCTGGTTTTTTTCCCAAAAAGCAGCCTGAGTGACCAGCCCTGCATGATGCTTTTGCAGCAGCCCACCCAGCCCTGTGCCACCTGGGTGCCATAAGCATGTGGTCCCCCACTTCAGCAGCGTGACCAGCCACGGTACCAGTTGTGCAGCAGAACGGCAGTTCAGTGCGGAAGTCCACTGTCAACAGGGGTGTCAGAGCAGAACTAGAAGAGAAACGCATCCTGACACCAAGCTTATTGCCTGTCCCATCTGTGGCCAGGGAGAGCACCAGGGGCTTTTCAGAGTAAAGCTTCTCCAGCCTGAGGGGACAGCCATACACAGTTTGCTGCCTGTTCCAAAGCCCAACAACTGGAAGAGCAACCATGCTGCAGCAACATTGGCCTGGTGGTCTAGCGGGGACACTTCACTAACATAGGACAGTAATACAGGGTTGTAATGCTGATGCCTTCAGATAGTTGATTCTCGTACGTTAGCACTCGCAACCCACCTACAGACAGGCATCACCATCACCAAGATTAAAAACTACTGTGGACAAAACCGTATAACCCTTGTTCCTTTGTGTCATGCAGCTTTGCTTAGACAGCTCTAATTTTCAGCTTTTAGCTGGGCACTTCAGTCCTGCATGGTGTTGGGATGTATGTTCAGATGATTACCTGTAAAAAACAGCAGAAGACAAACAGCAGGAAAGAAGAATCTTCTTTGTTTCTCCTGTGTCAGAAATGACCTGTTTGGGGCACAGCTCCTTTGTACTGACTTCTAAGCTGACTGGCAGTAAACTGAAAAATTGCTAATGAGTCAAGCGTGTTTTGCCTGTGTTGCAATGTCCCAGGCTGCTATGTACTCAGCTTCTGGGCAGAACAGTCACGTCTCTGATGCAGAGCTTGTCTCCACTGCTTGTGACTACATGGGCTACCTGATGCTCTCTGGGAAATGCAGGGACTGAGGAAGGAGCCCTCTGAGGAGGAGCTGCTGGGGAGGGTTCCATGCTCACGAAGGCTCTGATCTGCCACATTCGTTGCCCTGTCAGCCAGTATCTGGGCACTTGGCCTTGCACAACCTCTACATTTATTTGCCAGAGTCCATATACACTCTTCCACCTCCCCTGCCTCCCCCAGATATACACAGGAACACACAAGGGCTCTACTTCTGGGCCATGCTGAGGGTATATCATGCCCAGAGGACCTACAAAAATACGTGGGAAAATGGGCTTCAGACTTTTCCCAGCAGATTTAGCCTCTGAGGAGGATGAGAATCAGTCTGCAGCAGGGCGCGTTTTTGTCACCCTGAAGCTGGGAAGTGGCTTAGATAATAGCACACTCTCCATCCGCCTACTCAGAGGACTGAACTAGTGAGACCTTCACAGCAGCCTGCAATTCAATGAACTAAAGAAAGTCTTAGCAAAAAACACAGATTTGCTTCGCAGCTCCCGAAGGTCAGCTCAGAAGGCCTAACTGTAGAGTAGAAGTCCCTGAACATCTTCATTTTGTACTCTCATTGTTCTGCTCATGCTGGTTGGGACCACGTACAGAAATCCTCCCAAGTGGTGCTTATTAGGTAGCTAACCCTAAAATTGCATGTGTTAACAAACTCCTTCTAGACATTGGCTCACCCCCTTCCCCTCCAGCATGCAGGCACTCCTCTCTGCACACCCAGCGTGAGGCTGAAGTAGCTTCCACAAGTATGAGTATTTGCAGCCCAACAAATACTTGTGTGTGTATACATACGTACAGATATATATATACACATCTACCTATGAATATAGGTAGATAGGTAGATAGCTAGATTTAGTAGAATGAAGGGGAATAGGATCCAGGAGTAACCAAAGCATAGATATTCCATCTCTTTTGCATCTGCGGTAGTATTTTCATAGGTATCTAGTACTCACCAAATTTTGACCCTACTAAAGCCAACTCAAGAACTTTTGACAAGATATCCAACTACATGTTTAAGAAAATCCACGTACTTCATTCATCTTGCTTTCCCTGTGGTTTCTGAGCACCCTATGTTGAGCCCATTCTCCTGTTGATTCTTCGCTGCCTTTTAAACATAGTTTGGTTGCTCCTTTAACAGTGCCATACTACCATTTTCTTCTGTTTCCATACGTAAAAAGCCATGTGGTCTTCTTGTATATTTTTTAGAACAAGGAATGCTCTTTGTTCAAAACGTTTTAGACTTCTGAATCAGCACATTTTAAGCAAATGCTGGATCTGCTAGCATCTCATGTCTTTGCTCAGCAAAAGAAGTGAGCATTTGCATGCACAGTCAGCAAAATTCTTAAACACTTATGTAAAACTACAGTAGGCTACAGGCTAATGACTAATTCCCTAAAAGATTCTGCAGTTTCTGCATATCAAGAGCCCACTCAAAACTCTGAAAATTAATTTTGTGTACTTGCCTTTTCATTAACTTCTATGCTGCAGAGCACAACAAATTTGGATTGAATGTTGCCATTACTGAGATTAGAAGCCATTAGTTTTTACTATACTGAATTTTGCCATAGCACAATTGTACATGGTTTTATGGCACCACCTACTGAAATAGTAAAATTATGTAAAAGAGTTTAAGAATTAGTTTGAAATTATCTTGGTGCTTCATGTGTTCAATTTGAAAATGTAGACCATGGCAAATTTTATAACTAAAGGTTGAAATTTCATTTGGAACTTAAACAGATTGTTCTGTCCAGAGGTTTTAAAAACACTATTTGATTTAAGGATTAACTCTTCAGATGACTGGAAAAAAAAATCCTGCTTTGAATTTTTATATGCTAACCTTCATGAGCAGCATTTTTCTGTAGAAGGCAGAGATTATAAATCACCCTGAAAACACTGCCAAATGCATCCCTAGTTCACCGTATTTTTTTAAAGAAATATTTATTTTCTTGCAGAAATGTATAGTGAACATTAAATACAGTTGTGTTAGTAAGAATGTGTTCTTTTTTAATGATCCTGAGGGAAATCTTCAAATAACACTTTGAGTTGATGTGTACATTCAATAGATTTAAGCAAAAACATAAGAATAAATAATTTCATTATACAATTTTTTCTTCTTTTTTTGAAATCAGACCATGAACTGGCCTGAACTTGTATTCAAATTATTTCCTGGTTAGCAGGGAGCTCTTGAAATGGACTATATTCAAAATTTGCATTAGACTGTTTGTAAGAAAGTATTCTCTTTGGTTTCTTGGAAATATAGATCCAAACACACACGGTAATCAAATCCTTACTGTTTGTAGAAAAGCCTAAAGAATTACCTTAAAGAAAAACTTTCTAAAGATGCCTTCTTTCGTTTTTTTTCCCCGATTTTATTTACAAGCAAAAACACTATAGTGATTTATGGAAATGATCCAATAATCAGTGAATTTAATCACACAATGCCATTGTGCATTCTGACACTTACTTACCATATTTTTAATGGAGTTTTTAAATCAAGGCTTTCCTGACTTTTCTGCTTAAAGACCAACTCATTCATTCACAAAGGTCAGGGCTCTTTGAATAGTCATGATTGGGGCATATTTTTGCCTTCTTCCACTCTTTTTGTATTACTCAGGCAGCATGACTTCCCTCTCTGTGTCCCGGGAGATTGGAGGGCAAGCATAATTACGTCCTGTAACTTCTTTTCCTGTCTCTTAACATGCAAGTCATGGCAATGGTGGGAAAAGTTAGCATGCTGTGCTCTAACTGTCCTTAACCAACGTGTGTGCCCGTCATTGTTGTTTCCATCTGGGATGAGCCAGGGATGCAGTGAATGGGGATCAGGTTCCTTGTTCTCCCCCTCTTCCCTGGGCTGCTTCCTGGTGACTGTGAAAACCTGAGTCATCCTGTGGTCGGAGCCTTCTTGAAATCAAGGCCGGGCAATGGAACTCTTGCCAAGATTTATGCAAGGATCCCAAAACTCGAAGCAGTAACCCCATGGGAGCTCCTCTCCTGGCTGTGGCGTAGCCCAAGAGGGAGCTGCCGAGCAGCCGCAGCCCTGCGGGGATAAGGCTCCCCAGTGCCCATCCTACCCCAGCACAGCGATCAATGCGTATCCCTTTGGAGCATATTCCAGGGACTACAGATCATGAAAGGTTAGCAGGAAAGAAATGGGTAACACAAGCATTGGGTTGACACATCGCTGACCTAGGTACACAGGTGAATAAAGCCAGCATGTTTCTGTCAAAATTATCACATGGATTTGTGCAATCTAGGATTACATGTTATATCATTGTGATGTAACTCAGAACTTGCAGGTTAAGAGCTGAATGAGTTACAGAAGTTTGAATGGTCAATATGTATGAAGGGGCAATAAACAAAAGATCATCAGCAACATTTTGCAGAAATGTAATGTAAGTAAATTCAATATGAACATCTGTATGTTAAAATGTACATACATAAATATAAAATACAATTTTTTTTTTTCATACAAGGCCTGCAGACTCCAAGCAATATTTTGGAATTGGTGAGCTATAACTGTATTTTGATATTTACAGTTATTATCTCAAATAGCAAACTGATTTTCTTAGTCCAGGTGGTCCCTTGGTCACCTTTCTAAACTTGTTGCTGTTATGCAGGAATTTTTTTTTCCCATTCTAGGTAAGTTATTTGGGATTTCAGAAAATTATTGTACTGGGAACGGTGAGGAAATGCTTCTCTTGCAGTTTCTTTTGTGGCCACAATTGTGCAGGTGTTTAGAGAACTGCAGTTTAAATAAATTTTAATGAAGAGGAATCTGGGAGCAGATGTAGAGCTCAGGCAGACACAGATGTCCCATCAGCTTGAAGGTACTGTACTTGTTTCTCTCTCATGTGCATACACACAGAGAAACTTTTTGCGTGCTAAGACAATGCAGGTACAAACCATGTCACATATCCATTATATTTAGAATATTTTATTCCCAGTATTTGCATAAAATGTGGGTTAAAAATGCTGCTTTCTTTAAGGTGTGAATACACACGTGTACATGCTGTATACAAATGTAATGGCCAAATTCTGCCCTCAAAAACCACATGCAATTCTAAGGGAAGTATCTGGCTGCTATATCGGTACACAGCCGAGTGAAAAATAATACTGTAATACAAACTAATGTAATGACACTTCTTAAAGCAAAGTCTATGTATATAGCAGAGGGAAAAACTAATGAGAAACAGATGTACACAGGAGAGTATTTTGAGTTAAATGGTATGTGTGGTTTCATTTGGGCACGTGTTTCTTTAGCACGTGGAGAGAGTATATATAGCTATGCAAAGGAAAATATTAGTTGTTGAAAAATGTGTATGCTATCGGGAAAAAGAGGCTTTAAAGGGGAAACTATTCAGATGAAAAAGCAAATTCTGTAAGTCTCAGGAGAGCTCAGCACTTTTAAACTGCAATTAATTAATTCTTTCGCATTCCAGGAGGCCAAAACAAATGAAAGGATCAATTCCTCTCCGTACCCACAAGACAGTGCTTGCTGCAACCACGGCCACGCCAGCTGTGAGCACCCCAGCATCAAACCAGCAGCGGCAGCACCCACCTCTGGCCGGGCAGCACAGGACCCCGCCAGCCCGTCTCACGGCTGTCCAAGTCACCCTTCCCGGGGACCGGCACAGCTCATGGCACCGGTGCCACCGCCCAGCACAAAGTTCCTGTATGTCCAGTCGGTACGTGGCTTGCAAAACCCACCACGGTATTAACATCTGCTGAGCGCTCACGAATCTTGGCTGGAAAAGCAGGTAACAAGTCCTTCCTCCCTGCAGGGCGGGAAGGAGCTCGCTTCTACCAACAAAACATAAAGCCGTGTTTTTAAATAATGCGGTAAGGCAGAGCTCTTTTTTATGAGATATTACTGAAGTGGAGCAGTGAAATAACATTAACATAGCCACCTCAAGGGAAAATGAATTTTTCAAGAGGAATTTAGGTTCTTGATAAATATTTTACCCATAATTCTGTAGACTCTCAAAACTGAAGAAGATGCTTTTATGCTGATGTTAGAGGCCATGTCTACGTGTTTCACTGTTTGGAAGAAATGTATGCTCCTGTTAGCATAATAGCCACCAGCTTTACCTGCATCCCTTACACATTATGCAACCATTATACTATGTAAAAGGCCTAGAGGAAGATGCAGCAACTGCAAGGCCGAAGTCATTTGGTTTTTTTCTCAGAAATGCTCTAATTCCACTACAGATTGTTTCTGAGAAAGTTTCTGTTCCTTCAGTGTACATTATATCAGCCTGTGGACAGTTAGTGTCCGTCATTCAACACTTTCACAACCTTATTCCACGGTACATTCTGCAGATTCACATCACTGAAAGATAAGCAATAAATATATAAACATGCAGTCTGCCCATCTGTGTGGCGCAGGACTCAGCAGTTAAACTTCTTTAAAAGTCTTATGCTTTTTCCAAGGTCTTTCTTGTCCCTGATTCTTGTTAATAAGACAACTCTTTGTTCAAAAAATACAGTATCTTCTTTGAAGACATTGCCACAAGTGTAGAGCAGGGTCTGCTTAGCCAAATACTCCACAGAAACTACCAGCTGTTGCTGCTGTCCTGTTCAGAGGAGCACAACCTCTCTCTCCCATTACACCACTCCGTTCTTGAATTCTTTCTCAATTATCATGAGAACTTTAAAAACTGTTAAAGCCACTTACTGGCTCCATGTTTGCTTTGAAAATCCATCGCTCAGGTCTAGTTTGCAAACAGGGACCAACAAATTAAGTCAGATTTACCATAGGCTGCTTCTGTACACGTGATCTATAAAACAATTCTGTTCCTCTACTGAAACAGACCTGAACAACATGTAGGCCTTGGAAAGTGAGGAAAAGTGAAACTAAAGGAATATCCTTTTTTTTAACGGTCTTCCCTGTAGACGATTGATTTCCATGGACTTTGGATGGGGCCCTCAGAGCACAATAAAGAGTTCAGCTTTTCCTAAACTGTTGTCATTAAAGTCAACAATCGGCTGGGCTGCTCTGGGAAGTCCTTTCTGAGTATCAGTATGAGAAATCATTGTTTCAGGCCTGATCTTTCACCTGTAAATGTCACTGGGACCACAGTAAAAAGTCTATAAATCATTAAGTTTTTAACAAATGGGTATCAGCATCACTGCCTGTGTTCCATGGTAGCTAAATAGCTTTAATTCAACCTCAATTTAATATCTGTTCTACTGCTTGTGAGAGGTCCTCCTTCCTTTCATGTCTTGCTATCCCTGGATACAGAAATCTGGCAAGCAGGTCTGCCAGCACTGCCAAATCCTCTCCTGGAGCCACAGGGCCAGGATCTTTCCCATGCAAGGAGAGAGGGATGGGCTGGCCCTGCCCTTCTGGCTGACTTAAAGGCTACAGCCCATCTGCAAAGTGACAGAAGATTTGAAACCCACATGAAAACCACCAGCCCCGTGAAGCCACAATTGCAATCTCAGTTTTCCATTGGCCATGCATATTCCACATCAAGGTCCTCAAAGCAAACTGGGAGTGCTTCCCTAACCTCTTCGCTTAGTAGCCGAATCATATTTTGGAGCAGCTAAAGTAGAAAAATTTTTCCTTTGAACAAGCTTGGACAAAAGCATCAGGAATAGATAGCTATTTTAATAAGATTAAAATTAAAATCATCTACAGTTTGATGCTGCACAATACAGAATAGGGTAGAGATAACAATGAAGTATTTCTACAAAAGAGAAAAGGAAGCAAAAATCCTTTTTTTTTTTTTAATGAAACAAGAGGAGCACAAAGCGCTGGGGCAGAAAAAGTTGCATTTTCTTCTGGAAAGTATTTTTAGCAGTCTCAGGCTGTGTCTCACTCTATCGAACCACTGAGACAATTTGGTAATTTTTCCAACATTTAAATGAAGAAAAAAAATCCCTAAAAGTCCCTCAATCATTTTAAAAGCTTTAAAATGAAGCCCTTGGAAAACAGAAAGATGTAAAGGAGGCCCATTGCCTGAAGTCATTAAACAAATCAATCCAGAGTATCTGGTTGCTCTCTTATTCTTTGCCTAACTGTTCTTGTAAAGCATATTTTATCTTAACTTGCACATTGACGGCAGGCTTTTGCCAGTCTAAACGTCTTCTTCTCTATCTTTCATCCAGTGGCAATTCAGCACATAAACACTTCTGTTTCTGCAAGTGCTGGCGCAAAATACTCAGGCAGTGTCTAGCTGGGACAGCTGAAAATGTTGCAACACATCCTGCGACTGGGAATGCAGTGCTTTTGGGAAGGGCTGACCAGAAGTGGGCAAAGGAATGTGATGCTTTCCAATTTCCTTCTCCAAAAGAGTGGACTTAATGCATGTGCTTAAGTTCTGCACTGAACTCTGCTAAAACTCAAAATGGTTGAATCCTCCCAGTGACTTTGTTAAGAAACTTCTTCTATTTTGTTTCCCTTTCTTTTGCTGCAAAACTCCTCAGAGTGTACATACAGAAAGGGGAATTAGTATTTGTAATGACTGATACTCGTATTTTAAAAGCATGTTGGCTATTCCATTCAGAAAACAGTCTACTAACTGCGGTGCTATCTCTTCCCAGAAAAGTCTGTTTATGCCTTCAGCCTGTTGGCAAACATGAACCCTCAGCTGGTAGAACTACAGTCTCACAGAAGACTGCATTTTTCACAGGCAGGCACATAAGAAGCTGTGGTTGTGGCCTCTGCTGCCCAGTGACCTAATTTTCCTAATTGAATAAGAGAGAAAGTGGGAAGGGTGCATCTCAGAACGTACCGTTTTTAATAGGTAACAGAATATGGTCTGAATGGAACACTTGATTTATAATTAAAACAACTGGTACGTGTCGAGTTCCTTGGACAGCCACGCCAAAAATGAATGTGATGTGTACTACTGATTGTGCTGGATTTCCTTCCGACTCCTTTCATTAAGATGTTATATTCCCGTAAAACAAACAAAAAAAAAATTATATTCTCACATGTACGTCAATGGCAAGGGATCACTTTTCAAAACCTGCCCCATTTCCTCAATGACTCAGCTTCTCAGCATTGCACTGTTTGCATAATGAGCGTAACTAATCCCTGGAGTAAATAGACCCACTACATGTATTCCCTACCAAATTTATATTATTAAAGGTCATGTAAAATTACTTGCTTCCTTATATACGTCTTTATATTATTTCATGTGTGTCCTACATCTTTTTTAAAATTATAGTTCGTGACACATGACAGTGGGAACAAGACAGCAGTGAAAAAAGACCTATTTGGACTTGGCTTTGAAAACAGAATACTACTGATATTCACACAGCAATAAACATGCACTTGCCAGTACTCAATTTACAGAGGGAGAAAGAGAAAGTTAAACATCTTAGTTAAATGATACGGTTTTGATGTACATCTTCACTTTATGATGTAAAAAGGCACTTACTGTCTGTATTATATGTTCGTTTACATTTCTGTTTCATCTCATCTCTCCGTATCACATTAATGTACCTTCTTCAATACCAGCTACAAAACTACACATCAACTGAATTTCCGGATTAAGAAAGACTTATTAAACACATTCAAACATTAGACCTAGTTGGCTAGGATATATCCCCCTTTCACCTGAATGTCTCTTCTGAAGTTCATGTCAGAACTCCAAGGTCAGACACAGAGGCTCTGTTCCTCTTGGGCAACACAGAGACCGTACAGAGGCACGCGAGTGTTTACTCCTTAGATGCTGCAATACAGGTCTAAGTTCCCTGTTGCAATTTTTTTAGGGAAAAAGTGCATATTCTACTAATATCTCACTCAGCAATCCCTGAGGTCAGTAAGGACACAGTCACTAATTCAACTCCAAGGCACAGGTGAAATGTATCCACTTGTTAGCGTGCTCTTCAAATCTGTGTTTCTCCTGTGTTACAAAACAGGCAACATGTACGTTATAGGCCAGTTTCCAGGGACTTCTTACTATGATTTTCTTCTTACATTTTAAATACAAGGTGACAGTGTAAAACCAAATTCCACAGTCATTACTCCAGAAAAGCACTTAATTTATTCCAATTAAAAGTATGAAATGTGCAGTTCTGATCTCTTTTGCTTTCCAAACATAAATTGCACAAGCCCTCCTAGCACCGCTGGAAAATGGCTTATAACCAAGGGGAGCACAGAAAACTGGTCCAAATGAGTTACCAAGAAGGCAGAGGTAGCTGTGCTTCAGAGCCAAGAGAAAACTCAACAGTGCTTGTCTCCTGTTTCCCATCCAGAGCCAGTTCACGGTATTAGCACTTTCACATTTTAGGCAGGTATGTTACTAATCAGGTGTTGCACCACTCCTCTGGTTCATTTATTATTTTAGAGACAAAAGGCAGGTGAAAATGAGGAAAAGGAAGCACATCTTACCTTTTCCCAGGATGCCAGCTTTGCCCAAATACTTGCATTACAGAATCTTTAAATTCCTTTCCAGTTGCAAAGGGTGAATTGAGCATGAAGAAAATTTATGTCTCTAACTTACTTTATCTATAACAAAACAAAAAAGAGTACTGCACAAGAAGTGCAGAGGAAGACAACACTTCGTGAGATAGCTGGCCTTATTCACGAAGAGATATTTACAGTACAGGCTGTCTTACTGAAGAGGACAGACCATGCAGGGTGTGCAAAGCCTACCAACTAAATAGTAAAATACTACCTCATCTCAGAGGAAAAGTGATGTGGTCAGGTCCTGAAGTTATACTTATTACGAAATTCAAAAAAGACATTTTAAAAAACAAGCCATTATATAAAGCCTGAGTTACTGCACTTTATCCATCATGTCAGTTTTATTAGAGTTGTTAAGATGTATATTTCTAGGATTAAATATCTGCAATAAAGAAGCTTCCATCTAATGTATTCCTACCTGATCCTGAAACAGAAAAAAAAAGGTCTCAATAGGAGAAAATGGTGGTAGGAAGCCAAAACTCAAAACAAGTTAGCATAGCACAAAGGATGGCAATCCTAATACAATTGTATAAGCCATCTACATCTCAGACTGATCCCCCAACCATGACCTCAGGACAAAGCTTTGGGGACAGAAGGAATTTTTCACCCACAACAATATTTACTCACCCTCTTAACCTCTGAGCACAAAAACAGGGCTTCAGATTCAAAAATCAGAGCTACTGTTTTGACAGTGGGAGAGCAGTATCCGGAGCTGCTGGGGTCTGGGGGAGAGGATGGGGGACAGAGAGGACTGTACCACCCATCCCTTTATCTTGCTGTGCCCTTTGCCTCTGTGCTGGAGGGATCCCTCCTGTGGCACAGGTGCAGAGCAGACAGGCAGGATCTACGTCCGGTACCACATGGCCAAACTCTTCTCCCTGATGTCAACAAAATGAAGCAGCCCCTCCACGTTCAAATACATCCACACGACTTGCAGCTAAGTCATTGCCAGGGCATTGACTCCCCCAACATTAGGTGATGGCAAAGAATGACTTCACCAACAGTATTTGACAACTTCACTTTGGTCTTAATCAGTCCCAGCTTAGGGAAGAAGGATATGGCTGCACATGCTTTTGATTGCTGCCTCTGGCCAGACAGCACAGCTGCTGGAGCTCTTTCTTGTGAAAGCAGCTTGACCCAGATCGCAAAACACTTGGATCTCAAATATGCCAATGACAGAGTCAACAAGAAGAAATTAACATCCAAATGCCATTGAAATTCCTTGACACAGTAAGCAGGACCTGCCGTGTATCCCCTGCACACCACAACACGAAGGGCCAGGAGATGTTCAGAGCTGGAAAAGGCACGGGACTTTCAGGACATGTCTGTACACCATGGACTACTGACAGACACGCTACCCAGCGGCCGCTGAAGAAGTTGGGCTGATTATCGGAAGCTATGTACCCCCATTAGAGGAATGTTTCACTCAGGCTAATAAGTCAGGTGGAGAAGGAAATATCATGAGAGGAAAAATCAGGATAATGTCATGGTAACTATGACTGAGACGTACATTGAGATATTTCCAAACTTTATGAGAAAAAAAAAAGAAGAAAAAGAAACAGAAAATATCAAGAGACAAGAGAGTGCCTCTGCATTTTCAGGGAGGGAAGGAGAGACTTATTCTGAAGTATCTCAGGGTCTACATCGTTCAGGTTACTATCCTACTGAATATGTTATGGTAACAGCTTGTGCCATCTTTCTTGTTCTCATTTGATCTAGAAATCTTCTCCATGAAGGCTTTATCTACAAGTATACATCTCCATGAAAAGCTTCGAGGTTTTAACAAGAAATTTCCAAAATGGCATTTTCCAATAAAAAAATGTTTCATCGGAATTTCCCAACCAGTTCCAGCCTAAAGATGCTCATGCATTCATTTAAACCCTGGCAATTTTGGTATTGAGTGACAACATGAAGCCTAAACTTTTCTCATTTTTTCTTTCTGAAATTGCAGGGTTTTTTAATGCTGGTCATGGGAAAACAAAGATGAATCATAAACAAAGGTATAGCTTTCTTTTGCCCTGAAATGCTATGTTAACAAAAAAAAAAAAAAAAGTCCTTGCATTCAGATATCTGATAGACTTTTGTTGTTGACAACTTAATAAGAAGCACACAGAGAAAGAAAAGAACAAAGGTATGTACTAAGCAAGTCAAGTAAATGAGACCAAAGAGTCCTAATAAATCTCAGTGTTGCCAAAAGATAATTCAGTCCAAAACATCTGAAACAGTAACACAAGACATGTTTAATCCTTCTTTGGTCACATCACTTGCATTTAAAGGATAAACAAGAGCCCTGAGTTTACAGAGAGTAATTCCAATGTATGCTGTCATTTCTGTAAGGTATAATGGGCTTTAGAATTTACACACACAGAGGGTTTCCAGCAATTCCTGTTTTATTTAAAGCTTTATTGTATTTTTCCTTAAGTCAGTCATCACAATGTATCCCTCTTTTTAGGACTTATGAGGTATTGTTTATCTGGAGGCCATAAGATGTTCTTCTACAATATCAACTTCACTGCTCAGAAGTAGGAGTTAATATAGTCTGAGGCCTGGTATAGTTCAAAGACTGCGAGGCTGTGCAGTGGGTTTGGAAATAGATCAAAAATCCCAAAGGGATGAGGCCAGGCCACTGGCAATTGACTCCAACTATATTGTGCAGAAAGCTGAAAAATGTAACTCACAATTCTCATTGCTAAGCTTCTCTTAACTAAGCATTGACCTTCTAGTCTTCTATCATCTTAAAAATCCAGCGTTTAATGACAATATAGCAATAAACCGCTTGCCTTTTTTTTTCATTCCCAAGTTCATATACACACACACGAACATAAAAATACTCATAGACTCTTAGTCAATTCAGCTAATTTCTCTTACTTCATGAAACTCTGAATGATTTTAAACAGAGCAAACCAAACCAAACTGATCAAAGAAATCAAATCATTTAGGTTCTTTCTTTGGAGATAATTTGCTGATCTTGATAATTTAGACTCTGACTAATGATATTCTTTCTTGGTTTCTTACCTTGACTACGAATAATTCTTATATAGAGAAAGTATGGTTTTCAAGGTGAAGGTAAAAGGAGAGTTGGATTTCATTTGTAAAAGCAGATGCACAATATGTCATTTGTCTTTATGGAAATAAAAGCTATCTTCAAAAATACCATGGTACTGTTTTGCATTTATAATCAATAGTTTAAAATAATTCTCAGACAAAACCAACAGCCAATAATTTCAGTGCTGATAATGGACCCTGCATGCCCTTTTGGAACACTTAGACAAGCCTGGTTTCCATGGAATGCAATTTCTGAAAATCAAGGACCTCCAGTGTTTGTCAAACAGGACATTCAAAATCAAGATCATTCCAACCAACCTCTCCAAAAGTTTGCTTGTGACTGCATATTCCTATCACTGAAATGTACACTAGTTATTATGTTCCAGTCTGGATGCTTATCAATACCCATTAAAAGGCTGAACATCCTATATAACCTGATAATTTCTTGACAGCCATGCCTACATTTGTATGTTGGCACCTAAGGAATACATCCCTTCAAAATGTTGAGCCTTAAGGCAGCCTATAACCTATACAAAGCCTGTGCTGTGTATATAAGACACAGGTTGTAGAAAGCATAGGCAATCCTTAATGTGTAGGAGGTAGTTTATAAAATAGGAAAGGAAAAAAAAACTTGATTTATCCAGGGTCAGAAAGCATTGGTTAGGGGGTGTTTCCCAGAAACCAGGAGTAAAGTTCTTCCAGTACAAATGATCCGTTCTTTTCCAATATCCCTTTGAATCTAAAAAAGCCATTAAAATTTAATTTCATACATCTTAACTGGAGCCAAAGTTATTAAAAAATCTCTGATAGATCAGTAAATACGACCACTACCATTTATCATTCTTTTCAAAATGATTGATTTAAATAGAAAGAGCATAAAGCCAAACTCTATGAGGAGGACATTTCATGTCCATTTATAAGATAATCCATCACCTTTTGTTTGTAAAATAGAAATACCTAAAATACCTAAGGAAAATATTTTAAAAATGTGACTTCTCTTGAATTTAGAACAATATATACCACATGCTGCTGATGTTACTTGTGATGACTCTGCTTAAACTTTAGCAATGCTGAGGTCCAAAGGTCAAATGGGATTATGGGAGCAACAGGCTATGTCAAAAAGATCTTAATATATTATTAAAGGAACAGAGTAGGAATGCAGAGGTGTCCTGAGGGTAGGAAAGAAAACTAGTATCTGTTCACTGTGCAGGTTCTGCTTATACCATGCTCATAGGACAACAAGGATCTTGAGATTCAAGACAAGAAGGTGTCTATGCATGAACAGATCATCTTCAGAGCAATATAGAAATACAAGGTCTCAGTCAAGCAAGTAATTATATATGTAGATTCAAAGGACACTTTGAAATATCTTACCAGGCACTTAAGGTGATAAACTCAGGTGCCTCCTACTGGACAAAAATACCTCCCAGAAGATATCGCAAAAATATCTCAAATCAAAAAAGTTCTTTTTATGTTTTCTTTGGCAAATTAACAATAACCTGTGTGACTCAAATACATACATTATTTGGTACTGCAAGGCTACACTGCAAAGCAATGCTTAATCTTACTCTGGAATAGGTCTTTTTAGTTAATTTATATAGGGTGAAAACTGGATATATGGAAAAATGGTAGTAATGATAAAAACCTTCACTGGATGTAAAGAGTTTGTTGTTTTAATTGCTAATATTTATTTTCCCCTTCCTTTTGCATGTGTTCACACTGACTGCCATATGAACATCAAGCAGTATGTCACCCTACAGTTCTGGATACATCTATATAAAGTCACTAATCCCAGAAAAAAACCGACTTTCCTTATTATAGGAGTGTGTCGTGGTTTGGGCCAAATTGGCCCAATCCGGTGGAACGACAGATGCTCTCTCTCTCCTGCTCCGCTTGGGAGGCAAATGCCCTTTAAGCTCTTTTACAATACATTCCTTTTGAGGATTTAAAAATACCTACATCTAGGGGCCACTAGAGAAGACTTCAAAAGCTCTATGTGTGCCTTGTCATTCATACTGCTTACAGCTAATGGGGTCAATGGACCGTGAGAAAAGGCCTGGGTTGTGTTCCAAAGCAACACACTGTCAAGAATCAGAAGTACTAAATACATACAGAGAAACAAACTGACTTGACCTAACTTCTTATCACTGGAAAAACTAGTTTGACAAAGTTCTTAATCTCTACCCTACAATAAAATTTCTCCTGAAGTATCAATATCATGGGCTCTGAGTTTTAAAAATGTCTCTAAAATTGGAGTCCTATACCCAACACATAAAAGTAGGCTAGTGTGAGATGTTTATAAGCTCTCCGTAGTACCACAGGTGCTAATAAGAGCTGAGGAACCAATATCTCTGAAAAAGGTCACTGGTGTTAAGGTGTTTCAATACAGAAATAGGAAATCACCTGAAGAAGCAAACACATGGAAATTTTGACCCATGATTTTTCCGTGTTCTACAAAAGCAGTAAATTATTCTGCTGCCTGTTCTTCTGCCATGATAAGTGATGAATAGACACGCAGAAGATGCCTGCCTGCCTCAAGGACAATAGGATCTAACTATAGTGAAAAGCACTGACTTGTGGCTCCACATAAACATTTACTGGGCAAACAATAGTAACAGTAATGACTCTGGAAAAGGAACAACAATTACTTCTAATATACAGTAAGAGAGAAAGCAAAGAAGATTTAGGAAATACCAAAATAGGAACCTTCAGCTTGCACACAGTGCTTCCCCCAAAACACAGGCATCATTTCTACCCCCAGTTCTGCCTAAAAATCTGATATAATTCCTTCAATTGCATCAATATCTCAATAAAGTTCAATAAGGATCCTGAAGGAAATAAGGATTGTAGGCTTTACCCTTAATAGAACAGGTAAAGCCAACAGAGCAAGCTTAATTATTAGACTTGTCCAACTTGAAATGTGCTAACAGCAAATGCAGTCAATCTTATCTTTCACAGACATGTAAAGGACAAAATGAACATTTTGTTCAAATGTATTTTTGTTCTGTGACACTAAGAAAAAGGGGGAAAAAGGAAAAAGTCCATGATTTGTTCAAATTCCCCTAATGTGACAGCTGCAATAGATGTGATTAATCAGCCACAACCATCAAACAATATGTGGAGGACACAGACAGGCTGCACTTCAATCTAAAATTCCACAAAACACCACAGTCTGCAGTATATCTACATCCAAAACCACTCCAAAACTAACATATGACATTAATCATTCTTGGCCATCCATTATAACCTGATGAATTTGCAGAGTTTGTATTCCAGTCCACTGGAGACTTAAAAATAATAAAAATAAAAAATAAGCTGGAGCAGCAAAAATACGATAGGCCAAAAGAATAAATAAAGCATAGTGACTCCACAGCCCAGAATCAAAGCGAATGGCCACTAGAGGTAAATGGGCCAAGTAGTGGCCTCTACTATACGTACACGTACTTCTCATTACAAATGCAAGGCCATGGCTCAAATTAGTTCACAGAAGTTTCCTGTGCAAGACAGTGCTACAGTGCGGATGAAGTAGAAGAGATGATAATGTCCCATAAAAGTATCTGAAAGCACTTAATGAATGGGACTTGGCACAACCTGCTTTCTTGCAAGGAACATAATTTATAATCAACATTGCCATCCCATAGATGCTGAAACTGGGATGCCCATTTAAGCCTTAAAGCTGAAAACATGGTACACTTGCTTAAATTTGATGTGAGCAGTCTCATCAGTGTAACGCACGTGGTTACCAAAAAAAGTAACTGCAGAAATGGAGCTGGGGAATTGGAATTTTGAGCAACTCTCCAAATCCCTCGTGAAGTAAGCCCAGGTCTCCTTCCTCCAATCTCACCCTTACTGATATATAGCAGACGTGCTCCCGTTGTTAGTGTAGTGTTAATATCATTAAATACTAAACTTATAACTGATTTCAGTGGGGAGATCTATACACAAGGTCAGGGCAGAAATGCATTCTTTGAGGAGGTTTCCCAATCTTTCTCTGTTTTAGATTGCAACCTCTGAACCAAAATCAACACTGGTTCAGCTTTTCGCTTTTATACCTCAAAATAAAATTATCTGAAAGGACAACATCAGCAAAAGAGTTACAGCTGCTTAGAAATTTTCCAGAGATCACTTTTCTGTCAGCAAATGGGGATTCATCAAAAGCAGAACATTTTTCGGACTCTCATTGCACCCTGGCAGGCCAGTCCTCCTGGTGCTTGTTTCCTCGGTTGTCGGTTTCACAATCTGGGAGTCTGGAAATTGTGGCTTTTGACCTCTCAGGTCCATGGGCTTTCCTGTGTTTATAGTTGTCCAACACCCTGAGGTTGGAGAGGCACATTGGGAGGCCTGGCATACTTCTTTCTAGGAGATCTAGGTCCCAGGCTCCTGCCTCCTTGACATATGGGATCCTGGCTCCCCAGGCATCCGGATGTGAAGGCTGCGAGAGAGCTGCCAGGCAGATTGCTTGGAGCCCATGGTCCTAGCATCCCTGGGAGCTACTGCTGTCCAATTCGTTACTTGGTAAGCCTTGGAAATGTTTTATAGAATGAAACTAAAGGTTGTGTTGACTTTTCCAAATTCCTTCAAAAATTCAGAAATTTATTTTTTCCACTTTGTATTTAAATATGTTGCTGGTGCTGTTGCTGTTAAGAAGTCTTTCCCATGGAATGTGAATTCAGATTTATTTCCAGTCAGCCTAGAAAACAATAAAAATCCAGCAAAAATTGGGAATTGTTTTTTCTCTGTGCCACTGTTGCTCTAGGATTTTAAAATCTGTACAAGAGTTCTCAGTGCTTAAACAGGAGAAGCAATCACCACCTAAGATTTGGATGCACTTCGATGACACAGTATTTGAAACCTGACTTTTTGTTTGCAACCTAGGTGTTGATCAGACTTAAAGCCTTTGATGCTAATATTAAGCTACCAATACCACGGACCAAATGCCCTAACGGCAAAGAACTGCATGTGTGAACAGCACTGTTTTTCAATCAAGCCAGCTAACATGCTGTATTCTTCCACTACTCTTTCCGCACAGAACGTGTGCTATATCACAGTCTCATTACCCTTTTTTATGACAAAAAGAAATGTATGAAGCTTTACAAATACTCGTTATCATTTTACTCACAAGAAACTATTAAACCGTTACATTGTGGCATGCCTAGTCAGCACAAGTAAAACAAATACTTTTGACATATGTCAATGCTAAATCTTCCAGCACAGGAAAGGAGGTAAAGAATAAACCTGGTTTTCTTCTGTAAAAGCAAAAGATGGCACTACAGCTGCAGAACAGGAGTTAGCCTAAATAGAAAATATTACAAATAAGTTATGGCAATCTTCAGCAGAGGAATCTAATCTTTTCCTGTATGAGTTATCATCATTTACCTGATCACTTAGCAAGAAGACCTAAAATAGGTTTCAAACTTCCCAAAGAATGGCCATGTACTGACGTTTATGTGTTGAATAGTTTTTTAAGCCTTATGGGACTATATCCAGGTGCAGATGGCTGAAGATTTGCATGACTTCAGCTGAGATCTGGAATACAAGGATTAGTGGGGAAAAGTCCAGTTAAAGAAGACAGAAACACTAATTTTTCTACCAGGTGGTTTGAAAACAGAGAGAAAGAAGAGCAAAGGTGGAGAAACTATGTTCCATTGAGAAAAAACATTTCCACTTAATTTTACTACAGGAACATGAGGTATGGGAAAGCACATCATAAATTCATGGGGTAAAAAGGGAATCATGCAAGTCCTCAAAGAAAGCAGTATTAACAAAGAAAAGCACTAGAAGGTTCACCAGAACAGAACTGATAAAAGATTTAAATAGATACACACCTATGTTTATATTAATATATATCTTAATACATACATAGATTTATTTTTTTTTTAACATACGGTTATTGAATTAATGTCATCTTAAATCACAAGGGAAATTGTCTGTCAGTCTAGAGGCAGTTCTTAACACAAACAAAAGGAAATGGGACTCTTTCAGATATTCAAAAGTGGTGAATTTGAAGCTGCTTCAATAGGCCCCACGCACTGTTTTGATGAGTTCTTTTCAGTTATTTGTTAACAAATCTGATAGAAGGCGAACAGTTATGAAACCAAGTTTGCACCAGCTACACGCAAGGTGTCGGTGTTGAACAGTGTATATTTTTATCATTTTACAGGCATAATCACAGCCTTCTGCATAAATGCAGTGTAGTCACTTGGAAATGACCTTCCTTTTGTACAGAGCTTTTTATGTAGACATACTGCCAATGCATCCAATGGCTTAAAACCAGATCCAAAAAGTTAAAGGGGACATTCCTTGCATTTTAGCTAAATTGCATGCATTATACTTTCGGTCAGCTCAGTCTTTCTAGACGGTACCTGCCAACTCATATACCATATTCACTTCTAATTTACTATTTAACTGAGATAACATTTTATATTAATACATATAAAATTGAAAACTAGGAGATTCTGATTGCCTGGCAAAACAAATACTTAATAACTTATCCCCTCGTAAAAGGGAGAGTTAAATAAGATGTGCCTTAGCTGCATGGCCATATATGGTGTACTCAAATCTTTACACTGACATCATGCGAAATATCCCAATAGTAGGAAAATCAGTATTGCGATACCAATGGCACAGCACACACAGCAGGATGCCAGCGTGGGCAGAGCTAAGCACACAGGCAGACCTCAGGCAGTTCAGTCCTGGCCCCGTCTATATTCAGTTCTCAGACCTTTCTGGGCTCGGGGGTCATAAATATGCGCACAATTACATGCGCTGTACTTCTGTGCATCTGTATCATCAGTGCCTGTCTGCTAAGGGACAGTATTGTTCAAGGCCTCATTGAGAAGAATCAATGATAAGATGTCTCTGCGTGGTCTACGTGAAACCTTTCTGTTATGTGCTATGCTGAGCATGCTTTCAGTTACCATCTGCACACAAGTAATTCCTGTTTTCCAAAATTGTAACCAAGACACAAATGCTATTTGTCACAGAGTAAGGGTGGCCTAAGAACGGACTCGCTTTGAGGCAAGGCAGGGAATGAGCTGCTCTACCACTTACAGAAACTCCTCATAATGAGAGACACAGGAATCTAACCTTGCAATCGTTTCTTCAAGGACAGCGAAACCTTCGCATCCTGTTCAAAAGCTTTGAGGGGCTTGAGCTGTCACCTCCAGTTTGGGACTTCTGCCATGACTTTCTTGTGGCAGCACAGGAAGACTTGCACCATGATTTTCACCTGCTCACAGTTCTTCCCGTGGTTGTTTTTCCCATCTGACACATCCAAGCTTTTCCCAGACTTGAACTGAAGAATCCTCTCCTGAGGGGCGAATGGATGCCCACACTACCCAGACACCACCACCATTATCGCTGCAAAAGCTATACAAGGTGTTGTCTTAGCTTTAAACTCAGTTTTGGTAACCTTTAAATAAACCTGAGTTACCTTTAAAAAGAAATTTTCTGGAAACAAGTTAGTGAGCTAGTATTGCTCAGTGTATGTAGTTCATCTATTTTAATGTTCTTTAACTCATGGAATATAACAGATTGAGTATTCACTTTTGCCTTTTACTGAAAATCCACATGTGAATCTAATCTATAAATATATAGTATAAACAGGGCCTGAATCAGACACTGATGAATTCAGTGGAAAGACTCAGATCCTGAAGCAAAAGGTTCAAGCAGCCTGCTTATGATTCCTCTGGACTAGAACAGTTCAGTCGTATAAAACTGTAATACAAGTGTCATCATGATAACATATGCTAAACATTTCCCAGAAAAGATTTCTTTGCCTTTTGGTCCAGTAGACTACCTGCATCACACAAAATCAATGAGGGTATGAAGAAGCCTGACACTAGTATTGTCCACTTTCAGCTCCATGATACTCTCTGATGTCTCTTATTCTGAAAATATGGCAAATAACTTTTATCAGCTTTCTCTATCACTGTTATAATAAGAAGAACAGTAGTGGGAGTAGCGAATTTTATCTTGTGCAGATTCCTGGGCAATGCTGTATAAAAGGTACATTTATTAACCTTCCCTCACTGTGGGTTGTGATTGAAAGTCCCTTCATTGTCTTAACAGCCCACTTTTTCCTGGAAGCAGTTAGCATTTTTGAAACACATCTCTCTATCAAATCCATTAAAAACTAACCAGTGGAATCTGGAGTCAGTGGGGAAGGTATCACATATAGATACACAATGACACTGATCGTACACACATGTGTACAGCATAATCATTAAAAAATCTTGATTTCCTTACAAAACTGAGCTAAAAAAAAGTCTCCTGAGGAGTTCTTACGAGATGAGAAAAAGTAACAATATAATGTGATTTAAAATCAAAGCAGCAACAGCAATATGAAAGCCACCAAAAGTGTGTGCCAGCATTTTGATTTAGTTCTTATTTTAGGGAATTTGGCATACTAATTTAGCCTGGTGGTGCACATATAAATTATATTAAACAGTTGGTAAGCATGTGAAGTTACTAATATTTTAATTTGCTGAAATATGAAGGAAAATATAGGTGTCAGTCAAGCTCTTATGTTGTAAAATTGTTCATTTAAATGTGATGTGTCAGTTTGCTAAATAGGTTGTATATTTCAAACAATGGGATGGCATTGTACCAACTTAGAAAATCTCCTTGCACCAATGAATTTCTGCTCAGAATTGCTATTAAAAATGAACATAATAAAGTGTAAAGCACTCCCAGCATTACAGAACACAAAGTTTTTATTTTAGAAATCAGTTTATAACAATGCTTTCAACACAGCTTTGCTCATAATTTCATTTAAGATTCATCCATTGCATTTTTTTTATTATTTGAAGCATCCTGAAACCAATGAGAATCTTTCTGTTGACTTTACCTGGATTTGCACTGTGGCATTTATGATTTTGTACTTGCCGTTTTCTTCAACTCTGGATAAACACCTTGGTCAATGTATGTTGGGATTGTAGTACTCTGGAGCACCTGGTCAAATAACTGACTGTGTAACGAAGCACCTGGCTGGTGTGTGAATCTGAGGTATAAAACACAGGAGTTATTTCTGTCACTAAAGAGTGAGTACGCTTCAACTGCTGTCACAATCTTCTGATATCATGCATATGAGAAACATTAAGCTTAAACTACACAAGAAACAAGTAAGGTGGTATTTAAATAAAAAACTTGTCTCTATGTGAAACTGTCCTTACCTTCTAACTATTCAAAAAACCCATCGTGAGAGTACCAGCACAACTCCTCAAAATTAGTTCCAATACATGTTTAATAATCTACATGGACTGGGGTTAACAGCTGAGAAACAGCTACATTATTTTCCTTTTTTCTCAGTTCTCATTAATTTAGAGGAAGAATAGGCAAAAATGCTGTAAATATTGTAAATATCTTACGTACTTTGTATTTGTACTTTCACGTACTTTGCTGTAACACACTCTGTAAATGGAATACAAAATTTTAGTCTACTATACACTTTGATTAGACCACAGTCTCAGGCATACAGTACCAACTCAAGGTAAAATCCAGTGGGCAAAAGGTCTATTGAAGAAATTCCTTGTCCACAATGTGGATTTAGACAGGATTTAGGCAGTATGACAGGCCTTAAGTTAGCCTCCTGCACAGAGCTGGAATTTGCCTACAATATGAAGAAGAAGAGTTGGTCTCTAAAGACAGTGAAAATGTGAGACAGAGGTAGACAGAAATGGATGCCTGAACCTAAATCTGAGATGAGGCTTCCACTGTCTTATTTTTGCACTTTTAGCCAAGAGATTAACATAGAAATTTGACTTTGGCAGCATACGATATATCCACTCTCTTTTCATGCTGAGTGATTTCTGTTTCAAGGTGAAAAAGGTAATTTACTCCCAGATTTTTTTAAAGAAAGGAAACTTCAGTTGTATAAAAATGTCACAAGGATTCTGTTTTATAGATTAGAAAGGAGATTGGGTTTTCTTAAAACAGTTGCTTGAAATTATTACGCATTGGGCTTTGCTTGGGATCCTTCTTTCTGGGAATTATAACGACTGCTGCCAAAACAAAATCTGTTTAACTGTTTAAGTGAGAGTTTCAACAGAACCTAATTCAGTGCAAATGAGATCAGTTTATTAGTTTAATAACTATAACACAGACATAGAAATAAAGAAAAAAAAATTCTCTCAAAACACTGTCTTCCTCCCACCCTCATTCAGATGCATAGCCAAGATACTTTTCATTTTTTAACTCAGGAAAGGTTGTGGGCCTCATGTCAAATGGACAGTGCTTCTTTACAGATCCCTTTTGAACTCCGTGAGGAGTTAACCTGACTGGTCCAAACTGGTTAACTTCCCTGCATTATTGTGGAGCATTATTATGGCTGGTCCTCGGAGTACTGAGAAAAGGTCTGATACCAGATCCTGAAAGACCTGCTTTGCAGTTCAGCTCACATTTGCTTGGCAGTGAAAAACAGTGTTTGTAAGCAATATTGGGTGAAAAGAGCTTTATATCTGAAATGCTTCCCATGTATTTCTTGAAAGTGTTCCAGTTGTAACTATAACATATCAGAGCTGGCAGAGTTCAGCTTTCCCCCAGTAGCTGCTTCTGCAAGAAGACGGCCCAAGTGCATGGGATGCGGGATGCTGAACTGCTATGTTCAAAGAAACCAGGTAAAGCCAAAGATAACAGGAACCTTAAAATCATCTAAGACGAACACAGAGAGCATGATGCAAACCATGGTCTGACAACTTGAAAAGGGTTGGAGGCAGCTAGAAATTGGATGCTATCTGCAGGAAAAAGGAACAGACAAGTCTACCCCTAGAGATCTTCTGTGCCCTCAGCAGAGGGAAAAGGAACACCTGAAGCCAGGGCTGGATCAGTGCATGAGCAAAAGCTGAGGGTGAGACACACCCCGTGAATGGGAAAAAAGAAAAGACAGGGAGATTGAGACCAGAGGAAAACAAAACCACAGGTCCCAATGAAGGAATAAAAAGGCAGTCAAGACATAAGTGAAACAAAGAAAAATCCTATCTGTACCATGGGGGTTGCAGAAATTGGAAAAAGGGATGTGAAGGAGGAAGAAAATATAAAGGAGAAAGCACACTACTTTTAAAGAAGTTGGTTGGAGAAAATTATTCCTTTATGCCCATTTTACTAATTGAAAAGGCTTTGGTTGCTGTGCATGTTTATCTGAAATATAATGTTGCTTTTAGCACTCTTTGCTTCATTTTCTCCTGTTCCACAAAAAAAAAAAAAAAGGAGGAGGGAGTTATTTACTTTCAGTCAGAGCGCTAAGACACGTAAAGCCAGTCCTGCCAACATCACGTCTCACACCATCAGTATAGCCTATTGAGAGGACAGCTACTGGCTGAGTCCATTTTGGGAGTCATTTCCTTATGATTAACTTTTCCAAGTCAGGATGGCTGGACAAGGAAATGTTTGGATTAGGTTTGGGATCACATTCCAATGCCTCATAATTCAAAGTGTATGGTATATTTTCAATACTAATGCTATACACAAACCAGTAGTTTTGCACACGTTGGCTCCACTTTAGATACCAACAGTCTCAAGCAGGCCTGAACACCAAATTGGAGAGTAATAGATGCCTCTGGTTTTTCACCAAGCTTTCAATGCTGTTTTGTTTTTCTAATGTTTAGTAACACTGGTGATGATTCATAAGGCCACACTTGAAGTGAATGTAAAAATCCATGGAACGGTGCAGCTTTACATTGGCAGAGAATCTGGTCTTCAAGTTCCCAATTTTGGAGAACACCTTCCACAAAGAGAGTCCTCTTGTAGTATACAGGCAGGGTAACAAACGTGTGCATTTGTCGTGGTTTGGGCCAGATTGGCCCAATCCGGTGAAACGACAGATGCTCTCTCTCTCCTGCTCCGCTTCCAAAGGGAGACAAGAGAGGGAGAGAAAAAGAGAGACTTAAGAGTTTAGAAGGAACTAAACTACTTTAATGAAATATTAATAATAAAATAATAAAAAGAAAATAATGAAATATATACAAAACAGTATCAAGCTCCCAGGATGACAATCGCGTCACCAGCAGGTGCTGGGGAAGTCCCAGACTGGACTCAGTGACGGATGGGAACTGGATTCCGGATCTGGATTCAGGATCAGGATCGAAGGCAGACCCAGAGACAGAGTCCTCCTCGGATGCTGGCCATTGAAGAAAGAGGGCTGACCCTTTGATCCCTCAGCTTTTATACTGAGCACGAGGCAGATGGGATGGAATACCCTGTTGGTCAGGTTTGGGTCACCTGTCCTGTCCGCTCCTCCCCACGGTTGTGACCCCTCTACGCTTTTCCGCTTCCAACGCTCCAATGGGGCAAGTAACAAAGTTGGCTGCCCTTGGCTGTTATAGCAGTAAGTCTAAGCAAGAGCCTCTCTGCATACCGTCCCTTGGCATCAGCTATAAACATGGGTCTTATCACTCTGACAGTGAACAGTTTCTGCACAGCATGCTGTGAATTTCAGCAGTTAGAAGAGCTAAAAAGTAAAGTTACTGGACAAAATTAGTCCTGTTTTACCTCAAACTAGGACAGCATTCAAACAAAGGTACAATATGGCCAGCACCATCTGGAGGACATGAATGTAGATAGTGACTCCAAGCTCAAATCCTGACAGCAGAAAAGGCATCATTTCCCTGCTAACCTTGACAGCCACAAATAAGATATTCTCATATTGTAAACTCCATTTCAGTCCAACAACACAAGTAATTCACCATGTCTCCACAATGCTGAAGAACCACATTTCTGGGAGATATAAAATGTAACAGAAGTGCTTTTTTGGTGAAAATGTGTCTGCTTTTCTTTTTGTATAAAGGATTCTGTGTAGCACGGGAGATACGCACCCCTGTCCCTTAGCCAGCCCTTTGTGCTCTGTGTGCCAGGGAAAACTCACAGCTCAGAAATGAGAAGATGGGTTTCTCTACAAAATCAAAGGAGTGAATAATTTTATTACTACTATTCTCTTTCTGAAGAGAGGGAGAAAAGTCCTGTCAATATTTAGCAGCATCACAGGTGTGTGTATAGAATCCAGTGGAGACTGGCGACAGTGAGCACACTGGATCACCTAGCTTTAGGTGGCTAACTCTTACTCCTCCGTTGTTTTCTTAGACTTCACTATAATCAAGAGAGGGAGATTTCTGACAAGGGCATTTCCAGAAGCTAAATGCAGCAAGCCTGTCTCCATTGCCAGTACAAAGAGCCCAAGATGCCTAGTCCCATAGCTTAAATACCACATTTTTGTGTTTCCTAACATCCACCCTGCATCTAACTACAGAAGGGGGAGTTCAGGCTGCTGGGAACCAGCTATCTAACAAGATAAAATGGCAAAGAATGTGAAGGGAGAGTAAATGTGCAGGAAGATGAAACAAATGATCCAAGGCTGCTCTATGGATGAGATGCAGGCACAAGTTTTTGGTCTCTCGAGCTTGTACCCGTTGGCCGGGCCACATATTCCCCAATCTATTGTATTGCTTTTGTTTCTAACCAGAAGATAAGGTGGGAAAGGTATTCAAATCACTTTTTCAATATTTTTCATCAGGCTTGGAAGTTCACGGTATGAGTATAAACTTATATTTATTTTCATAGATGTTGAAGCAGGCATGAAACTGAGCTACCCAATTCCTCTGTGTGTGCTAAAGCAACCAGGGAGAGCCTAGTGTGATCACTGCTGAAAACACAGAAAAATCCTATTCCCAGAACTTGAATTCCAGATACTTTTATCTCTCTGTAGAAAGTATAATGCACCTAAGACATGTTTATTTCTACCAGCAGATTGGTCAAGATAAAGACACGGTGTATGTTTATTTTTCCTGAGTGCTGCTTAAATAGCAACAAAAAGATACAAATTACTAATTCAAGCCAAAAGATGTAGCCAAGCAAAGAAACAAGCAATGAACAAAAGGCTTGCCAGTTTAAGACAACTGACTTGTAAGAAGTATATTATTTAAAAAAAGAAAACCCACAACTTCAGAATTTAAAATCTTTTTTTTTTCTCCGAAAGTAACCAGGTACGTACTTCATAAAAAAAGGAAAGGAGTGGTCTGTACTTGTTAAAAGAGTTTTAACCAAAAAAAAAAATGTTGGTATTACAATGACAGAAAATATATTTCAGGAAAGGAGGGCGAGGTGTCTTTCTGAGGTTAGAAATTAGAGGAAAATATTTTTGGGTCAAATCTTTTATTTTGTGGGAAAAATTTCTTTCTTGTTTTCATATCAAATATCAAATTTAAGCAAATAAAAATTTAAACATTTTGACTTCACCAAAAATTCTTTCAGGATTTATTTCCCAAACAAAGGAATTCAACAAGTCTGAGGCACGTAATTTCACACAAAATTTTTTACTTCAGCCAAAAATTGCTTTGCTGGGGTAGAGAGAAGTTATTCTCAAAGGAATAATTAATTCTTCTCATTACACTAATTTAACTCTTCTAGCTTTAAAAATAGGAATTTGAAGTTAAGTGAAAGTATGAGTTGATTTTAGTGGTACCAGTCTGTATTAACGCCTCAATATGTTCATGAGTTTAAACTCACAGAGTATCTAGTCTAGCCGATTTTAAACTGTAAGGTATTTTCTAGAGTTATTTACATTAATGTCTCAATATTAAGAAATTAAAAATAAATGTCTACCCAAAATCTTCCTTCAGTTATACTCCCATTGAGAATTTGGCCCTCCAATCTATCAAATAATTCTCAAGAAAAACTCTCATCCACATAGTAGCTGTTTAACACCTCTTAGTAGTAATTCTTTATTTTTAAGGAAGAAATTCAAAGCTGTCCTCCCCATAGTAGAACAATTAATATGTTTAGAGTCACAGGTGGATATGCTTTCTTCTCTGGACTGGAGCTAATTTTCTTGGAATATAATTTCCTGTCTTTTGCTTTTCCGTACCTAATGATGAACACAGAAGAGTTCCTGTGTGCTGTCAAAGATTTTCTCTCAGCTTGCCAGGATTCTCCTTGATCCTTGGTTATTAACATAGCAGTATCTCAACATTACCAGTATTTCATCCACCCTCTGTAGGCAATTATAGTCTGAAAAAAATGGATGCTTTTCTCCAGGGAACAGCTGTAGCAATTTTTGCTGGTTTTGTGTCAGTGGATACATCTTAAAAGCAGGCTTCAAAGAGATAGTGGTGCTGCAGCAGTACAGATCCCCCTTACGTTTCTTCAGCCTTGCTTGAAGAGCACAGAAACAGCTGTTCAACATAAAGTCATTACTGGAAACTAGTTTAAATAGGTAGACATATAAAACAGATTCGACATAAATCCTTCATTATATATAGTAATTATGATTCAAACCTATGCATGCTTTTTGGGGAGAATATACTATAAAGGATGGCCAACTTGTCATCCTTTTTTAAAAACCAATAAGGTCAGACTACAACATCAGCAATCATAACAGCACTATGAAGTGCCCCACTTCACGAATAATTCCAGGTATGTATAACAAAAAGTTATCTTAAATTGGCCAACAGAAATTAATTAGTATTTCAAAATTTTTTCTTTTTTTCCCCCTTTTCTGCTAAAGCAAAAGGAAGACTATCACAATCAGAGGCTTTATTTTTTAATAACTTTTTAAAAAAGCATCAAACATTTAATCATTAATCCAGCAAAAGTAGTAAATTTAGACCTCAACTTTCTACAGTCAGTACTTGCACTGGATGTATCTGTAAGCAGAAACATTTTGGTGTCATCGTTTTGGCTTCTGTCACTTTAAGTCCTCATTTTAAACTTGAAGAATGACTCCATAATGTTACACTGATTACATCGCTATGTTACATTGATTTTCTTTCATGGCAATTACTTCCAGTTATTAAACTCTGCACTGAATTTAGACTAAAGACATACATATTTTTCTTAAAACTCTCCAGACCAACATAACTCCCAGCCTAAATGGATGCCACTCTTTTCTGAGTCAGCTGCGTCTTCATGTATCCAGGCTAAATTTGATTGGAAGGGCCAGATTCACCACAGGGTCCGATTTCACAGGAGAGATTAAATCTTTTTTAATTGCTGTTTTCAGTTTCATAAAAAGACAAACATGTCAGAGTCCTTGGGAATCTGGCTGTCAGGATGAGCACCTAGATCCCTGGAGAAGTTGGTATTAAGAGTTCCACACTATAATGGTGTATTACATACTTATTTGGCACCGACATGATTAATTCATTAAGCAAAAGATGACTGGCAGTTTCTTGTATCTGAGCAAGCTCTTCTAAAGCACTCAGCTAAGGGGAAATAGATTCAGAAGTGATACTGGCAGGGGCAATAGGTCAGGTTTATTGTTTGTCATGCTGAAATGGATCGTCCAAATAAGTGTCACGTAGCATTTTTCTTGGATAACAAATGTACAACAAAATACATTTTTGTAGACAGCAAAAACTCACAAACTTGTGTTAAATTAAGGAATTGTTTAGGGAAATATGTTGGGTATTTTTTTAACCAGAAAAAAATTTAGTTACAGAATTTATATTTCGAATGTTGGATCCATCTTGAGAGATGAGGTGATGAAGCAGTGTTAAGAATTCCTACATTCTCCTTTCTATTGCTGCGGATCATTTAGTGAGCAGAGGAAACCACATATTATGACCACGAGAGATAACTGGTTTTACAATTCAAAAATATTTCAGAAATAGTACTATATTTGCTTCAAAAAGAAGCACCTCTTACATGTGATACACATAAGTATACATTGCCTCATTGGGGCTTATGACAGAACAGACTACATGATGGCTGGATACAGCCTTTTTTACAAAAGCCTACTAGGACAGTTATTATTTGAAGGGAAAGAAATACAGTGATAGTAGCATGGTAATTTCTATGTTCAAGACATTATATAGCAGTTAACAGCAGAAGATTGCTTCCAGTGGAAGCAGTGGAAAGGACTAGAGGGTATGACTTATGAGGAGAGGCTGAAGATACAAGGTTTTTTGAGCTTAGAGAAGATGAGATTAAGGAGTGACATCGTTGTCTACAGCTTCCTCATAAGGGGGAGCAGAGAGGGCAATGCTGATCTTCTTTCTGATACCCAGTGATAGGATGCAAGGGAATGGCTTAAAGCCGTGTTAAGGGAAGTTCAGAAGGGACATTAGGAAAAAGTTCTTCCCTGTGAGGGTAGTCAAGTACTGGAACAAGCTCCCCAGGGAAGTGGTCAAAGTGGCCATGGCCCCAGGCCTGTTGGTGTTCAAGAAGCATTTGAGCAATGCTCTTAGATATATGGTTTAACTTTCAGGTTGCCATATGCGGAGTCAGGAGATGGACCCAATTATCCTCATGGGTTCCTTCCAACTCTGGATATTCTATAACTGTGATTCTGTGTTGGTCGACAAACCTTCCCTTTAATAACGTCAGTGACTTTTTCCAAAGATCTGCAGGACTAGGCTGAAAGAACAGCCTCTCATACCTGTGGTGGCTGATTCCTCATCTCATTTCTCAGTGTGAGCAAAGCTGGTTTGATTCATCCAAGTCAGCTTTCCTCCCTCCTACTGTGGCCCTGTTATGGCCTCGTGAGTGGCAGGCACAAGCTGCTTCCCAGACAGGAGAGGATGCTCTAACCCTACCAGAGTCATCTGTCACATGCTCCAAATAATACATGGTTTCTTTCTACTGTGGTCAGCCAAATTGCACTAAAATGATATTCTCATTCCCCCAGCAACTTTCCAAGACTTAAAGGCATTTGACCCCGCAAGACAACAGACAAGCCGCATCTGTGGAAAAAGCCTGAACCAAGCTGATAAGCACTTCAGGAAAAATAGTGAACATACAGTCCTTTCAGGGTACAACTCCTATAAATGTACAAGTATTAAGTATGGCAGTTATTTATCATTATCATGACAGAGAAGCTTGCAGTACATTTGTAATTTAAACTAAGTAAATCATGACGTGGAGGGCAGTAATTTAAATCATAAGATTATCTTTTTCTCACTGCTCAGTAGCAAGTTATAAACACCTTTCTTTACAGTTTATTACATTTAATTAAACAGAAGATCATTAGTGTATGACTCTTGGCTTCTATCCTGTTTTTCCAGAAATTAAAGTTTAGTTTGCAGACACATTTCAACTTAAGTACGTTAATCACATATCACAGCCCTTCAGCTTAATTTCACATATCATAAATGTTTGTGCATTCAAGCTATTGGCTGTGTCCCAATGAAGATATTCCAGGTTAATGTTTGACAAGGACATTAATAAATGTACTAGAGCAAGCCAATCAAAACTTTGGCTATTTTTATAGTTTCTTCAGGCATTTCAAAAGTGTAAACAAATCATATAAATAATACATAGTCTGTGGCAAATCAGAAAAGCTAAATAGATATCGATGAAAAGATTCAGATTTACACTGCATAAAAATTAAACTGCCAAAAACATTAAGAAAAAAACAGTGTACTACTTTTGAAGATGGTTTTATTGTAAAAGCTCAAATCCAAACTCAAATTATTCCATGAGGAGTTAGGGAAGATATTAATTGAGATTTGTATCTAGTAACACACACGGCTAGCTCAGTTCAGCTGTGTTAACATAGGCATAAGATGTCATTTGAGATGTCCAAAGGATCTGAGATGTTAGCAAGCTGGTGGCAGATATGAGACAAGACCTCCAGAAGACCCATGACCTTTTGAACTGGCAGCTGGAGCCAGGTAGGTCCCTAGGGGCATCTCAAATGGCATCAGACGTTTGGGAACTGAATCATGCCCAGGAACTCTAAAATTTCATTTCAGTAAAGATTATAGGAAAGATAAAGTTCCCTCTTTGGGTCTAGCTACAATAGGAAAAAAAATGTGTGACTGTAAATTTAAACAGTTCAAAGTTCTGTTTGAAGTGTACTCCTTTGAAGCCTTGGTGTTGGTATTGCCATAGCTTCACTTTTAACCTTAGAGGGTAATGTTGCTCTCACTTAAGGCAATGGCAGGTTTTCCCTTTGCTCCTTTCAAGAGCTCTTTTAAGATACAAGACCAATTATAGGTATTAGCAGCAGGCTATATGGTGGCTCTACTTGTTTGGCAGAGAGTGCAAAGGCACTAGGTTTAGTGGGGGAGTAGGATGCTTGGCTGAAGGGCTGAAAGACAAACCCCATGCAGAGAGAAAAACAGAGCAGACTTTTCCATTTAGTGGGAATGTCTTCCAAAGGACAACAACCTTCCCATAGACCAAAAATACCCACCCATTTTTGACCTAAGGGCTGCTGTAGCTTTCTATTACCCTTTTGTGCTTTGTTTTCCTTTCCCTTTCTTAAAATAATGGCCCCTGTTGGAGGGAGTTAATATATGGCAGTGGCCATATATTTACCTATATGAGAGAGCAGAGAAACCTACTCGGGCAGAGTCTCAAGAGCAAGCTTGAGATGTCTAACTTGACTAAAAGCTCTTCTGAGGCTCAATTTGTAACTCACTAGGACAATTCAAGCAATGTAGTTAGACTCCTCTTTCTCTGAGTTCTGTCTTCTACTACCTGTTATAAAGGGGAATTGGCCACGTAACTTTGCCGGAGTTAGCTGCCACCAACACTCCTCCAGTGGTCGTATCTCCTAGACGTATCCCATATCCTTGGTAGGAGCAAACAGAATTATTATGTGAAAATGAAGACTTCATATTGCAGGCCAGTTGTCATTTCTATAGGCATCAGGCCTGTAACTTCATCCTTTCTATCTGACATTGGCAGGGCACCAGAAGACCAAAATATGAAACATTCCTCTGAAGTAAAATACCACTTAAATGGTCTATTTATGGCTTAAAAGACAACAGAGTATGCAAAGTAGCAATGAACAGGACAGTCATACTTTTGTCCAACAGTAGAGTTCCTCCTTTATTTACTAAGTTTGCTGAAGAATCTTGCTCAAATTCCAGATCAGTCAGATAAGAGCTTATTTTGTATTAAAATCAATGTGCACTTGTCTGTCATTTGGACTTCTTTAACAGCTACAAATAAGACAGTAATAATGTGCTTTTTATGGTCAATTTTAACCAATGTCATTTGCAGGTAAATGAATTTAAAGTTTTCACATGACAAAAGCACATTCCTAAGAGGAAGGAAAGGTACACCCGCATACGAACTTCAACAAGGTTTTCTGCACTAATGATCTAAACACCCTAATATCAGCACAAGTGATGTAGTGCTAGGTTTCCACTAGGATAAACGTGATAGAATGGTCAAAACCTCACTTAATGCCATATAGTACATTACTCAAATTGTGTTTCTAATCTGTAAGTGCATTACATCATGAGTCATTCAAAGGAAAGGGCCGAGTTTCCTGCCCAATCCATTACAAAAAGAAAGTGACATTTAGAAGGTAAAATATGAGAAATGGGAATTGTATCTCACAGGTAGAGTTCTTTTTTCTCATGAGAATTCTATTATTAAAATAAAAGAGAAAATACCAGAATTCTGTCTCACTAGCTGCAAATTATCAAGCTTGTTTTTTAAAGGTATAGGACATCTCAATAGAAAAGTTACTGAAAACAAAATGTTAGCTCCTCATACATAATTCAGCATAGCTTTATTTACCTTGTGTGGTATCCTAGATAAGGGTGTAGAAGAATTTCACATGGAAGGGAGATTTTCTGGGTTTATTTTTGTTGATGTTTAAATACTAGCTTGTACCCTTCAATGCATCTGAACAGCAAACCCTATTACAATGTGAAAAATATTGTGGAGAAGAAACTAAGCCAGCCCTGGAAAGATTCACCACAGATCACCCTTTATTTACACGTATTAAACACTTCTGGTGTTACTGAGAGGCAAATGAAAGGAAAGACTGACCTTGTAAGAGTAGTATGAAATGTGTGTCCAGTTCTAAGCACTTAAGTACACATGTTTTTTTATAAATACAGCGGGGTGGGTTATTTTAATGAATATCTCACATCAGCATACTACTACTTGATGCCTTTTCCTCACCAAATGCACGTCGTTGTTCCACTTTCAGCTAGCCCTCTGGTCAAGCTTGCCAGCATGGTGATTTAAAAACACCAAACTATTTGCAGAGGAAAAAGGAGACAAATGTGATCTCATTAATTTTGTCATGTCTTTAAATGTCAAAGCTAAGCACTACAGGGAAACTAATTGAAAACTGCTCAAAATCCGAGAGCATCCCTTCCTGTGTCGTTGTTGCCCACATCCTGCTCCATGGTGTTTGGAGATGAACACAATACCAAAAACATGAAGGGAACTTCAGTGCTGAGCATGGGGATGACTACTTCATCTGACTCCCGTATGTTAAACAAGGGTTTAAGAGACCAAGACAGCAGGTATATGATGCTTACCCACAGAGCATTGGCATTCCCTTCTCCAGAGAATATCTGCATATTTGAAAAGTGGCTCCACAGAGCAAGGTGAAGACACTTAGAACTAAAGGGTCAGCCAGACATCAATAGTTTGGCTTTGGATTTGGTTCAGAGCAACTGGGATACTTATCTGAGATTAAACAATCTGGTGCAACAGCTGCTTACCATAACAAGCTTTCTACTACAAACTTCATTTAAACATCTTGGAACAATGACAAATAACAGCCCATCCACTCCTACCCCACTGCTCAGTGATTTTTTGTGACAAACCTTAGTTTAGTTTTGCCTCATTACTGTGTTTTCTCAAGTTGTCAGGGCTCATTCCTCTAGGAATTAAAGCACCTACAAACTGAGAAAAGTGAGTGATTTCACTGCACATCAGTAACATCACGGTAACACATGGAGCTGTACAAGAAGCAGGCATGGCACAGTGGCTCTGTTCTCACTTGGAATTTCACTATTTCCTTATTTCTGGCTGCAGTTGCAGACAGCTTAACCAGCCTTGGCTTCGCTGCGCCCCGGGAGCAGGCGCCAGTTCTGCTGCCTCACTGAGGCGACAGGCTTTGCCCGCAGCGGTGCTGGGGACGGGGACTGGGTGCATGGAGGGACGACCTAAGGGAAGGGATGAGGGAGCCCCCGTGGGAACCCCTCATTTTCTCAGGCTTAGCATCACTTAAACTTTTTATTATTGTCCCTTTCTTTAAGATAAAGTCAAGCTTCTGAAGAGGGAGGAGCTTTGATTTACATGCCCTCTATAGAGCTGTTCCAATCTACATTATTTAGCCAAAAAATTGTAGTTTTTCTATGGCAGATGCTTATCGCTAACTTGATTAAACCAGTGCTTCTATTACAAGCACAATAAAAGAACATTAAAACACAATCCTAATATTTCTCCTGAATCTATACAAGAAGATCTATAAGCTTATCCTTATAGAATCCCTACAGAAGAGCAAGAGGTACACTTTCTTAGTCCATATGCATCAGGTATAAATTTTATATTATTTGTGTAACATGTAGGTGCTTGTGAGAGTGGAAGAGTGCATACACAGAGACAAAATCCAAAATTATTCACCTGTATCTATGACAGCTGTGCTAAATTACTACTAACAGATGATGGAGCTCTGTGAAAGCCGTCTGCTTCCAGGTGCCTTCTGTCATCCTAGCCCGCATATCCTCCAGCCTGAAGGCAAGGGCCACCATCATCTTTATGTAGTATGGCAAAAGCAGGCACGCTGGGGAGTTATAGCCCATCAGAGTGCATGACATCGGAGCTAGCTTCACTCCATGTGCCACCTTTAAACAATTTAGTGTAAGTTCAGGTACAACTGGAGGTTGCGATTTGGCAACCAAAAGAAGACCCTGGACTTTGGATCCGAATCTACATGTTATTTTACTATTTAGAAGTGTTCTAAAAAGTGAAATGCTATGGACCAAGCTGCACAACTTTCCCTCGTGTTCATTCCTGCTGGGAACGTTCACTCACTGGCTCAAATTGCTGTCCTTTATGCAGCCCTACTTATAGAAAGGAAATTGCTAACTTTATCAAGATTATTTTGCAGTTCGCCACTTGTTTCAAACCAAACAGAGAAGGAAAGGTAAAACACTAATCACTGAATTGCACACACCATCTCCAGAACTGAGTTGTAACTCTTGAGTCTGGTTTGAAGGAGAAGGTGCTAGCTATGATCAGTCATCTAAGACAAGAGAAAGAAGAAAAGGGGGAAAAAAAGCAGCAGTGAGTGCGCTTGCTTTGAAAAGACTGCCCTCTGATGCTGGCAGGAGGTAGTTCTTTCTTTAGTCAGGTAATCTAATAACCAGGATTTGTGATACCAAAAGGCAAAAAACATTATTTGTGCTGAATAAAGAATTTTTTGGACTAGGGTCAGCAGAAGCACTCGTTGAGTGGAAAGAAGTTCAGGGATTCGCACAGTCTGCGGAAAACTGGTTCAGTTGGAGAGCTAAAACACTACTGCTTATGCCCATGTATGTCTTCCTTCCATAATTTATATTTTAAGCCCTTTTGAACTCCTGTTCCAAATATGTATCATGCTTATAGGACAATTCCTAGCTCACATAGACCTTACTTAGACAAAGCATTTAACAGTGTGCAATTACTTTTCAGTGCCTAGATGCTTTGCAAAATTAAAATCCTAGAAAGAAGTCGAATCTGTTGAATTTCTCAAATACACAAACCTGCCTTCATTTTTAGTCCCATACATGTCCGTATATGGTTCAAAATGGGATTAGAGGTTGCCAGATGACTCATTTTAACAACTTCCAGGACAAAAGCAAAACAACATCAGATTATAATTCTGATTTCCTGAAACTAATCATGAAAAGGAACTGGTTTATGCAAATCATCTTCCTACTGGAAATGACAGAATAACTCTCCTGAGAAGCTGGGGGAGGTAAACCAAGGGATGAACATTAAAACTGTACAATTTGTATGATGCTGAAAGGAAGGAAATGCAGCAGTTCTGGGTTTTTGTTTCAGACTGGGAGGGATTAATTCTTCCTGTCAACTCCCTCTCCTCTTTTTAAAGCTCATTAATACCTTTGCCAGTAAAGCACAGTTCTTAGATATTTTCAGAACTGACAAAATCAGCCTATCCATTTTTCGCATGGGTTTATGTAGGACTTAAAGAACAGGAGGCTAAACATAGCTCTGAGCACACATACACCTTGCCTCTCTCCCTTTCCCACATCCCCAAAGATAAGGAAATACTTTAAAATGGAAAGGATAGAACAAAGGGAGACATCTAGCAAAATTATTCCACTTTTTCTTTTTAAAACATCAAAAATTAGAATATCCAGGAAGATATCTGTATGAAAATGTAGAAGTCAATCAGTAATGACCCACTAACACATTAAAATTACAAACTGTTAAAAGAAAAAGGCTTTCTGAATTTAGCTTAAAACATGTGAAAATGAAAACTGGGTTCTACTTAAAAAACCACTCTAGATGCCACTGTACATTTTTACACAGATGAAATAAAAGAAACTCAATAGAAGGGCCCAGTAAATTGAAAGGACCCTGTTTAAGTCAGCATAAGCGTCCTTCCCTGGCCTTGTCTCTCTCCCAAAATCTGAATGAGTATTGAGAAGTTACAACCACACAAATACATACTTGGTCTGCCAGCAGGAAGCACTTTTACTTTAATGGCATTCACATTCCCATCAGTGAAATTGTAGAGCTGTGTAATCTGCTCTCTCCATAGTTATTTTTTATTATTATTATTTTGGAATGGGTTCAAGGGGAAAGTAGGTCAAAACATTTGAAGAGCAGTTGGCCTGCATTTTGTACATTTAGCAAATTTGGTTGCCTAAAAAATCACTGTCAGCAAAATGTTCTGGTTGCATGGTCATCTTTACAAAGTTGCAGCAACTCAGTTTTAATGCAACTGTAGGAGATTGCTCTGCTTTTACCATACAAAATATTATGTTTTGATTTGCAGCAATGCTTTTGGTCTCACTTTTCTATACCACTGTCATAAAACAAATAAAAGAGAGAATATGAAAGTATGAACTAGAGCAGCCCCTGGAATTGCTAGCACAGTTGATGTAAATCTGTCTTATGCAGCCATATGGTATATATTATCGCTTCTCTTAGTGTCTCAAGCTTACTGTCGAAAAAACTTCCACAGTGAACTTGTGACAACATGACAACCTCAGGATCCTGGGAATTAGTAGATGGCTTGAAGTTTCATCTCCTGCACTTTAATGTAAAAACAGTCAATACTAAAATCCAGCATCAGAACCTGAATGTCTTCAGTGCTGCCAAGTCTCGACAGCACTGTGTCCCCTGGCTTCATACGCTGGAGGTTCTTCTGGAGCCAGTGCTGTCTCACACGAGGCTGGGTGACAGTAGCGATGGACTGGTGTGAGTCTGTGCACAATCCCAGCAACATAAAGGAGGGCCAGTTCTACACCAATTTTCTAAGAGACACTTGCTCAGTGGACAACACAGGCAATAAAGTAAATGGGTTTCTTGAGGGCATGAAGCACTTACTACCACAATTGGCATAGAAGGATTTCACCCTTATACCAATGGTAACCTTTTCTATAAAACTAAGGATTTCATCCATTACCACCCTAACAGTATATTCAGCAATGATTGTCGGCTTTACCTGTCCCCAAGTGAACTGTAATTTAAAGAAGCTTCCTTTCAATGGCAGAGGCTATTGCTGGCACATGAGATTTGTGCCATTTTTCAGGGAAAGTCTCTGTTCTTAACTTCATGGACTGGGCCCAGGAAAACTAAAGACACATCTGAAGCTCCAGTATGACCCTAACATAACAATCAACCTTTTTTCAGGTATTAAGATGCTTGTTGTAGAAGACTGATCTTTGAGGGAACTGTTACAATCCTGAACTAAGCCGCCCGTAGGGCTCACCCTTTTCCACTCCAAGTACAAGCCCTAGCCTGCACTATCACAAATGCAATAACAGGGACACCAAATCAACTAGCAAGCCTCTCAAAACCAAAGCAGTCCTCTGCATGTTCATTTCCATATGGTAGATAAGAAAAAACTACATTTGACAGATACCACTATTTCATAGAATTTGCAAAGCAAAGAGCTAATACAAAACAGCAAGAGAAATGGGGTAATCTGACTTAAAATGTTGCTGAAATAGAGAGTGCAATCTATGAAGATTCAGAATCAGAGGGCTCAGAGTTAATAAGGGTGGCTTTGGTTAAAACCTTTCTAAAACCTCCATGCATATTGCAAACGCTGTTACTGAAGAAAGTGGATGTCCTGGTTTGAGCGACACAGGAATAATTTCTCTTCTAATGCTGGGAAAACTGCGCTTTTAAAGACTGTAGTGTCTGAATTAATGAAAATATTTACTTTATAGCCAGCTATGGTGTGTGGGTTTCAAGGTGCAGGGATGAGGAGGAGCCAGACCCAAGCTGGCCAACAGGATTATTTCATACCATGAACGTCACATTCAATATAAATTAGAAAGTTTGCTGTGAAGTTCTCTCTTCTATGATAGCTGCAATCCTGAGAACTTCTTGCCCTGGTGCCAGACCCCTGAGGCCTTCCCTTCCTCCCGAAGCCGTAGCGCTCGCAGTGTCCAACATTTGCTGCCCACTGCTGGGAGTGCACAGCTTCCTACTGACAGAATTGGCTGAGTATAATCCTTGTATATTTTATATTGGTATTGGGATCAATATTGGTTCTTTAGTGTTATTACTGTTCAGTATTTAGTCTTATTCCATTAAATCTGTTTATATTTTAACCCTCAGGTTTCCTTGTTCTTTCCTGATTCCCCTTCCCGGGGGGGACGGGTCATCGAGTGATAGAATAACTGTCTAAATGACACTAAATTGTTGTAGGTTTCTCAAACTATAACAGTGGAGCAGAAAAGGCGAAAGAGGAAGGTGCTGTCTTACAATCAATCTGCAGGCTATACATTGGTACTTAGCAGTTCTTAGAACATTACTGGAAGCCATTGGACTTCTTATAGTGAAAAAAACACAGTATATGAATTTATAGTAAACATACAATGTGGACCAGAGTCTGCAGATACATGTATTTTCACCCTTGATGTAATTCATTGCCTTTATTTGAGACACTGAAAAATTATTTGGTCCCACAAGATTGATTCTTTACTCAGGTTATTTCCTTTCTCTTTGCTGTAGTTGTCTTCTGTGGGCAAAAAAAAAAAAAGACTATGTAGTCAGCTAATATGTATTGATACAAGTTTGTGTATTCACCACATGAAGCATGTTTTCTAATAACATCAACCGAACTGTTTTATTTTATGCAAGAATCACAATGACAGATTTTAAGCTTGTATCATCTAATGATAACTACTGCAGACCAGAAGCCATAGGATATTACCTAGCAATCTGAAAAGGGAAGACCACCCATGGACTATTGATCTCAAAAATTTAAGTTCAGCTGTCATTCCAGGAAAAAAACAAAACCAAACACAAACACACCCAAAACCAACCAAAAACTCCATATGCCAAGCCATATAAAGACCAAGGGGGAAGGGAATTATAAGAAAAATGCTTTCTTTTAGACAGGTACACGTGAAGTATCTGCTTTCAAAACTGATAACAGTTTGCCAAGAAAATGCCTGAAAGGGAGAAAACAAAGACAGTGAGAAGCCTTGGAGGGCACAATACATCGCATAGTGGTGGAGAACAATATTCTAAGGAACAAGGAAGTGATGTGAGGAGTTTTTAATACACAGATTAGTGGTCACCATTGTATCAGGTGAAAAGGATTCCCGTCAGACTGCCACGCAATTCTGAGAGAAGCCATGGGAACCACAAAGGCCCTGAGCTCCTTGGTAGCCCAGGACCACACACCTTTCCACCAACCCAGTGGAGGTGAATGCACATTTGAACTTCTGCAAGTAAAACAGGGCCATGTCACTCCTTTCCATTTTGAGTAGCTCAGGAACCCTTCCCCCTCTTTCCCCCTTGTCTCTCCAAACCATGCAGTAGTAGAATCCCACCTCTAACGTGTTTTTGGAAAAAAAATCTTGTGAAAACTAGGATACTCGATTCTGTGCTTTCTGATGCCTTGTGACCTTAAGCTGTGCTGTGTAACATGGTGTTGATATTTTAATGTCTCTAAATCCACGTTAGCAGCAAACCATTTTAATAGACATTTGTCACAGTGTTCAAGCATTTCGTGAAGCAGCAACTGAATAGTTTCATTCAGCTACACATGGACCACATCTGTAAGGTTATGAGCACATCACCCGAAATGGGCATGGCAGACTTTTATTATGATGAATTTGTGCTGGATTGCCCTGCTATGCTGTGTGAAATCTTGTCAAAACCTTGAATGATGTCTATTACAGTTTCCTGTAAAACTATAGCTCTTGGCAAATACTGACATCACTGCTGCCACATTTCCAGCTAGACCAAACAAGGTTAAACTGCAGAAAAAACAACAAATCATCACTAGCTCCAAACTTAGGTGAAAGTCTACAAACAAACTCACTCCATGGATTTGCTTTTCCTGTCATTTCAGCAGTACAGCTGTCTGATGACAGGTTGTTTCATTAACTGCTGATTAAAAAAGCTTACAGAAAATGGATACACAACCTGTGTTTAAATTTAGTTCTTGCTTTTACATGCAGGAAAAGTAATTATGTGCATCAGCTAAACATTGTCTGATATTGAAATGAAACACCCCTAGGACAATTAGATAATATGAACTCTCTGTTAGTAAGAGAAATGTGAGGGCTGATTTGTTAGCACTCAAAAAAATTACTGTCTTTACCTTGGGGCTGGAACAATTATTCTCAAGAGTGGCCAGCGTGGAGGAGAGATGGGGAACAGAGAAACAAGGAGAAGTGCCAGTAGGAAATAATTTTTTCGGAGTCACATTGTAGCTGAGGTGGTGGGAAGGAAAAGGATGACAAAACCTACTGGTTCTTTGTTGGACATGAGGATGTTTGGCCAGTAATTTGCACTTGCATGAGGTGCAACTGGAAGTAAAGATAATTATCACCAACAATGCAATTTCCGGTATACCAGTTTTCATTGCCAGTAATTTTTAAACAAGTTTAAACAGTGTACACAAAGAAATGCAGAGTCAAGCAACCATACTACATTAGGCTCACTGTCCATTAGAAAGGCATCTCTCTACAGCTTCCTGAGGAGGGGAAGTCGAGAGGGAGGTGCTGATCTCTTCTCCCTGGTATCCAGTGATAGGAGGCATGGGAATGGTTCAATGCTGCATCAGGGGAGGTTTAGACTGGACATCAGGAAATGTTTTTTTACGGAAAGGGTGGTCAAACACTGGAACAGGCTTCCTAGAGAGGTGGTCGATGCCCCAAGCCTGTCAGTGTTTAAGAGGCATTTGGACAATGCCCTTAACAACGTGCTTTAACTTTTGGTCAGCCCTGAAGTGGTCAGGCAGTTGGACTAGATGGTCGTTGTAGATCCCTTCCAACTGAAATGTTTTGTTCTGTTCTGTTCTGTTCTGTTCTGTTCTATCCTAACCTATCCTATCCTATCCTAATTAATACTGTCGTACGCTGCCGTAGGACATTGCAACATATACACATTTTTGAAGAGTTAAGGGACTAAAACCACACATTTACATGTTGCCTTATTCAAAAGTAAAACCTTCTAAGACTGTAAAAAATCTGTCAATAAAGAGGATAGCCTTTAAAACTCCACACAGAAAAGTTTCTTGTTACACAAAAACACCATTGTAGATATAGCAGGAAAAGACAATAGAAAGGCTAAAGAGCTTCAGAGTGGGGTTTTTTTGTCGTTTCTCCAAAAATTGAAAAGCCAGCTTTCTCAGAGAAGCATGTAAACCTCATTGCAGAAAAATGCTAGATGAGTGAGTTTTACTTACACTTCCCACCTGCTAAGTCAAATTTAAAGGTTTTACTGTGGGACTCAAATTCTGTAGTTATCTCCCATGAAATAAGTTTAGATCATTTGCGTAGTCAGCAAACTTTTCTGGAACATCAGAACAGCCCCCTCCCCGCCTTCTCAAGCACCTGTGTGGTAGGTTTCACATTGCTTCTCAGTCCTCACTGTTACAGGGTTATGATTTCAGTGAAGAGATACACAAAAATAGCCCATTTGCATGAATGTTTATGAGACTAGATAAGGAGTTTCTTCTGATTTGTATTCTTTCTCTTACTGCTAGGCTAAATCATACAGATCGGTGGCAATTTTCATCACTGGTTGAGGCTTAGCTATGATTTTCCTTTGCATGAGCTCTTTGCCTGTTTTGGATGATAAATTGTGGAAACTTATGTAAACTTGACAGTTGTCCAATATGAGCTTCTGCTGTTATGTGGAAAAACATCATTCTAGACACTACCACAAAATATTTGTATTTACTATGTAAGCAATGTCCAAAAGCATTGTCTTTTGCTGTGACTACAAAATCTGATTAACACAGTATGGCTGTAATATTGAAGCAACAGTCTACCTGTCTCATGGCTGTTCATAGTCACAGAATCACAAAATCACAGGGGTTGGAAGGGACGGACCTCTGGAGATCATCTAGTCCAAACCCCCTGCGTCAACGTCTTGTGACGTTTGTCCACTCTGCTCTTCTTTGCCAGCAACTCCCTAGGGAAGTGGTGGATTCCCCAGCCCTGAACACGTTTAAGATTCAGCTCAACAGGGTGCTGGGCCATCTTCTCTTTGCCAAGAAAGATTGGACCAGATGATCCTTGAGGTCCCTTCCAACCTGGTGTTCTGTGATTCTTTGATTCTATGATTCAACCCAAGACCTTGCAGCAGAAAGTTCTGCTCTGGAGCAAATTTTAGAGAAGAATAACCCACATCAGGTACAACCACAGTCCCAAGCACCTTCCTGTAGCATCACCAGCTTATTACTTACACATTCATACTGACTCCTTGCTGCTCTTCCACTCCAAATAGACTTTGCCTCCAGACCAGAAGTCTAGAGGCAAAGTAGAAATCCTATTGCTGTATCTGTTTCACTGCTTCCCTGGACACACTTGTCAAACCTTTCCATGAAATTACACAGCCTTGTAACTCTGCAGGGGCATTCTGATACCAAGCAGGACAGAGGGTGGCCACCCATGGACAATGTCCGTGACAGTGCAGGGACTAAGCTCCCATTTGCAGAAGCATGGATCTACATCTGATTTACACGCTAGAATAATCACTTCTTATGCCAACAAATGCTTTTGATAACTTCACAAGCAGGGCAAACACAGGTCCCAGAGACTGCAGTTTTCAAATTTTTTTGCATACTGCTACAGTAGTTTGACACAATTACCAAACAGGTTACTTTAAACATGATAAGCTCATTCGCTTTAACAGAAAACAAATAACAAAGCAAAGTGTTCAGAAGACTTTATTTCTTTAGGACCTAAATCCCACTGATTTCATCTACAGAAAATGCTCACACATTCCCAGCTTCTTTAAACACAAAGTACACACGTTGCACATGATGTGTTGCTCCTTCTAGAATTCGCAGCCCTTACAAATTACACTGACACTGACTGGGATCCTGGAGGGGATCCAAGAAGCATATAATTCATCAGATTTCACCCACACTCAGACAGTCTGGCTGCTTGCTTCATTCTTGAGGCTATGTTGCTACAATTTCATTTGAACAGGTCACCTCCAACTTCAATCCAAGAGCCACAGTGTCTAAAGTTTGCATCAGCTTGACTGACACTGCAGAGGGCATTCACTGCATGGAGTTTTCTTGCAAAAACAAAGCAGCTGCTGGATTACAGTTCTGAAACTCTACAAGGCAAGAGCCCAAATTATTTTAAGAAACATGAGACTGAGTGAAGAATGTGGTTTGCACAGCTGAAAACGAAGGTCATCAATTCTGAAATTTATCCTATGTAAATAAAATGTTTGGCTTCTTTGAATTTTTCTACTTAAATTCCTGAAAGAATCAGTGGATTCAGATGACTGCTGGTGGAAAATCCAAATTCTTATAATTCTCTTTTTAAATTGAGCGTAAGTTTGACACAAAAAAAAGCAAATGTACCATTCCTTTACAAAATGAACTTGTTATTTGTTATTAATCGTAAATAACCTTAACTGTTTTCCTAACTCTGATAATATTTTAGCTTTAAGCTTCAGTAACCATGGAAACTGAGTGAAGATTTAAATACATTCTTGAAATAGCTATTCTTGATGTCCAAATATTAAGCTGACAAAACAGTAAATGACAATTATTTTTTTATTTACACAGGATATTCACATTGTAGCTAAGCATCTTACTTGATTCATTATTTTATGTTTTGATATACTTAGATCTTAAAACAATATAAAAATGCTTTAAACAGCATAAAAAAACCATTTCCAGAGTTATTGGTAGTATATATATGTGTCACGGATGAATTATGACACCAGAAAAGAAAAAGCGTGAATAGCTCTGAGACATTTAAAACATGTAAGGCTCTTGTTCTTTACAGTCTTATTCTAACATTATATTACTATGTTCATACAGCAACTTAATGTTATATTACTGTAAGAAACCAAAACCCAACAACATTTAAGGCTGTTCAAGCACGTCTAGGATAATTTCACTGTGATTCTACTATGAAGTGAAGTAGAATCTGAAAAACTGAAGGGGAGAAGTTCTAGGTATTCTTATTTGAGACCAAATTTGGTAGAATTCAGACTTGATATTTAAAACAATTTCCCTTACTTACAGTTCAGTGAGAGGCAGTAGTGTTACAGTACATTCAAGACTATGTATATGAGCAAAAGAAAGTCAAGGAAAAGCCAATATCAAGAAATGATGTATCTACATTCTAATGACAGTAAAATACATGAACTAACTTTAAAGTCTTATTGGGGTGCAAGCAGCTAGGCTACTATGGAGCTCAGGACAAACAAATCCTTCAGCATAACCAAGCTGCTTTGGGCAAGCCTGTAACCCGTCCCGTGCCCTCACCTGCTACAACTCATCTGCAACCAAGCTGGCTTGAAGTCATTCAGGCTGGTCTGCCCTACTCTATAATCAACAGCAGGTCTACCTTAAACTGTCATGCCCTGCTTCTGGCATGTAAAGAATCAGCTTGCTGGTGTATCAATTGACCTTTTGCAATTTGAAAACCAGGGTGAAACTGTTTCTTTTTGTACATTTTATGGCCATATTACTCTCAAATTTGATTAAGTATTTTTAAGAATGCCTTCGTTATGTGGGTTAAAATTAATGAAACTTCACCAGCTTTACTGGGAAACAGGTTATTTTCTCAATGTAGAGATTGCAGACTTGCACTTAATTGCATGCAAGCAGCTGAGAATACAAAAGGTGCAAGTAAACAACTGCAATAATCAAATGCACACAGAAAAAGAGAATAGAGGAACCATTGTCCTGTCTTTTCTGTGTGTTCCCAGAAAGGGATATAAGTGCTGAAAGCAAGAAGAGAGAGGACATGTTGGCAATATTTACTTTCTTTTTCTCAGTCTCTCACTTGTTTGCATCATATCCTGTCTGAATGGCTTCCAGATAAAAATTACTTTTTCTGCAGTGATTTCATACTGTGTTCTTTACCAAGCACAGAAATAACAAATAATGAGCTCCCTCTTTTAAATAAATTTCTGTTTCTTTCCAGTGTTTATCAGGCACTGAAATACATGGCAGTTATTTTGAGACATAGCTCAGGAGGGAAGGAAGAAGAGTTATTGTCTTTTATATCCTTTCAGATGTAAACAATGATGTAGTATGTTATTTTATCCCTATAGCAGTTTATTTTGGATTATTTAAAACAACATTGCTAAAGCATCAAAAAAGTCTACCACTAACTGGACTTGTAGACAACATCTTAAATTAAAACTCAGAAATACCACAGATTACAAAGGTGACTAGGATGACGAGTTACCTTGTAAAGCCATCTTACAAAAGGAGACTAGAAGAGCTTGGCTTGTTCAGTACATTAACATGAAAGCTAAGAGACCAGTTAGTATATCTCTGTAAATTCCACTGCAGGATAAACACTAGAGTGAAAGAAAAGTCCTTTAAGTTGAAGGAAAATGGCAACCCAAGGAGAAACCTATATAAATTTGCCACAAATAAGTACAGGCTGAAAGACAGAATAAAGTTTTTTATCATAATCACAATAAGAGTTTGCAGCAGCCTTCCTATATAGATGAGGGAGAAGAATCAGTTCTAAAGAAAAGCTCCATAGCAGGGATTTCGGGTAGGATCCTACAACCGGAGAATTAGTCCTGCTGATCCGAGAAGTTCCTACTAGCTCAGTAACTGCAAAATTGCACCAGCTCCAGTTGTCTCAAATATCACCATTCCACCTCAAGAGCTGTACCAGTTTGCCAGCTAAAGAGACACACAGCAATAAGGTCACAGTGCATTCTTTGCAGCAACTTTGAATGTCAAAGATACATAAATGTAAATAAGCAAAAGGTAAACTGCTTCTGAAAACAGATCTCAACCATGCTTACATGTTGCTGAACTTAGAAGATGGCACTCCAGAAGGAGATCTTGGGAGTAATCATTGGAGTTCTCTAAAACCTTTGGCTCTATGCACATGGACATTCAAAGTGGTAACAAACATTTGGACAACACCTGGAAGGGTTTCAAGAACAAGGCATCTTGCTGCTGTGAAAACCTTTGTGTTGCCATATCCCAAGTACTGTCTACTGTTCTTGTTTCCATGTCTCAAAAGGACTTAGAAAAAGGCAACTACAATGGTCAGGGGGATGGAGGCAGTGAAAAGCCCAGGACTTCAGTTTGAAGAGAAGGATAAGGGAGGAGGATACTACTGAATTTTAAACAAACATCTTAAAGGTTTCAGATACAGAGAATCCACAGATTATTAACCTGATCCAGCAAACTAGAATTCCCTTGACAAATCTAGTAAGATGTTTAAATAGGTTAAAGAAAGTATTTTACACAGCAGGTAGAGAACCTTTGGGGATGGACTGCCTCTGAAAACTGTGAATCATTCGGTATCAGCAGGTTCAAAGAGGGCTTAGACAAATTCATGAACATTAGGTCCATAAACAGAAACTAAAGGCAGCAAGAAACCCTCTAACAGCCCTCATAGAACTGGGGTTGCAGAGACACAAGATGGACTGCAGAAAGCAGTCTACTTGCCCACATGCACTCACTCCAAAATGCATCTTCCCTTGCCCCATCCGAAGCAAACAGTGGCCTAGATGAACACCAGTCTCAGTATGGCATTTCTTATCATGTGCTCCATTTCGTAGTATAAGGTCTGACCTATATGCTAAAACTATTTGAATGATTTAGTCAGCGGCCTGTGCTCCCCATGTAGGAAATGCTGGATAACCAGCAGAGTGCTCAGAGGCTGGAGCAAAGCCTACTTCAGGCTGTACACCTGAGCAGGGCAAACTACACCACCACCCATTCCCACTTCACATCTCAGTGGCTGCTGGCTCAATTCCTTGGCAGGGGCCTTCACACCACCTCTAGAGAGGAAAGAAATCACAGTTCAAAGAGGACTTCAGTTAAAGGTCATGCAAATCCATTAACTGAGAAAATATGAGTAATTTATTCTTCAACTGAAAGAAGCAGTTGATAGCCTGGCCCAAAGGCAAACATAAAAACCAGGTGTTGCCAGCTTGACATTTTATCTCCAGAAGTCTATAAAACCTCAACAAATACATGCAAAGTCATGCATCAGGGGAGGATGATTTAATAAATTACATTACTACTATGCATTAAGTCCACCACCTCCAATCGTATACTCACCAGGCATTGTAATGGCAATCCAGACAGAGTACTATAAAAAAGCAAGACACTGATATTTGTCAGTGTTATCTGTTCACTACATCCCTTTTCACTAAAACTGATAAAACAAAAGACAAGATAAACAAACAGACCCCCAAAGATTTGAGTCCGAATGGCAAATACAATGCTTATTGTTCTATAGTTATCACTCTTATAGTAACTGTAAACTTAAGTAAAACATTGCCTAAATAATGCTATAACCTATTAAACAGGTTAAGAAAAATTTCCTTAAAACCAAAAAAGTACGGACATCCTATATCAGAAGTGACAACTAGAGACCTAGGTGTTTTCTCAAGTGGGCTGGAATAGGAGAGCACATACCTTTGAAAGGTTTCCAAGTTTTAAGTGCAGATCCCCAAAAAAGTATCTTTATTTTCCTATAGTCTACTTATGGTAAACATCTCTGCGGCACATGCAATAGTAATTCCTCATGAGAAAAAAAGAACTGTGTATAGCAGAAATTAATAACCAGAGAATAACACTATTTTGGCAAGCCTTTTTATTATTATGATCTATATTTATTTATTAGTATGATCCATTTGAAACCATGAAACCTAGGTTTCTGACCTAATCTGAAATCATGCTTTTATGGTAAAAACTGGACATCCGTCAATATCATAGTTTATTTAAACTGCTGAGTTTGTACTATGAGAAATAGAGTGGTTTCCGAGTTAAAACATGAGATTAGGAATAGCGAGATGGTAGTTGCTGGAGGCCCTGGTTGTTTCCCTGAAACCAAGCCTTCAATTGTCTCTTTTTTTCAGTTGTTAAAAGAATTCCTCCAATCTAACATAATTTTTCAGCTGAAGTTTACTTTTTTACTGCTCCCTCTGGGTAAAGTAAACCCAGGCAAAGAGGGTATGGCCTTGGGCTAGTATCTCCCTCAAGCTGGGTGCGCAGTTCACTCTTTGTAAGTGCTACACGTGAGTTTGCTTATGAAATGGTAGCTCATTGGACCAGGTGCTGATCTATTGAAAACATGTATTGTGCTGTTTATGTTTACTTTTCAGTAATCTCGAAGTATTCTACAGAAATCAAAAATGCTGTTGGTGTATGGAGCTGGGCATGCTTAGTATATATATATACTTGACAACAGTTCAAGTGCAAAAATATTCTTGGTTCCCATGGCGTTGCCTAATCTGATAAAATCACTGATGACCATGTAGACCAACAGAGCATTTTGCTTGATTTCAGAGGCATTCTGAAGAACAAATCAGATGAGGTGTGGTTTCTCAGTGACAACTATCTTATTTTTAAATTCTGATGTTTTCATGTTTTCTTGAAACCCTCTTTGACAAAAGCATAAGGTCTACTTCCTGCTAACTAGGTTAAGAAAAATTACAGGTATGTCTTGCTCCCTCCTGCAAATCACTAAGGAAGTGGTTTGTAAAACAAACAAAAATTGCCAAATACTTACAAATGCTTTTAGCGATTAGCTAATAGAGATAGCTGTATTGAGTTCTTTACAAATCTTCACAGTAGGTTTTGATTATGCCCTTCCAAGTCAGTTATCCGGACAGATTTTTTTTTTCAGGCACAAGGATACAGCCCACAGTTTTTCCATTTGAAATGAAAATAATTCCTTAAGGACATGGAGACAGACTTTGGGTGTTAGAGCATGACTAGTATTGTGTGAACATGTAATATGCCAAATGCAGGAAAGGGTGGGGTACTCTGTAACTTGTCCCCCACATATTTGTCTGTGTGTGCGTCTGCTGTATTTGACACAGCACATTTATGCAGATATCAATTAATATTTGACATAAAGTGTTGAAATCATAAAACCACAACTTGTCAGTTATTGCAATAAATCTATCTTCATTCAAAAAGATATCAACGAAGAAACACTGGCTTTGTTAATCAAGCAGATAAACACATAGAAGAAGAGAAACTTGTCTTAAGTCAGGCACTGGACGGGGAAACTTAAATTCAGTTGTACCTTGGCAGTAGACTTCATAAATGCTTGAACAGGTCTTCCAGTGCCTCAGTTCCTCACCTGTAAAATGAGACTGAAATCTCCATCTCACAGCCATGTCAGAAATTTCCTTAAATTTCTGCAAAGCAAAAGTATCACAGCATTGGGAAACAGCTGCTGAAAGAGTCAGATTGAACAAACAAGATCTGTCACAGGATTGTTACCACATCCAAACTATGTGTTATACAAAGAGTTCATCTCCACAGCCAGGAAACTCATTAGGTTTTCAGCTACAGAGTTTCTACAGTCAATGCCATAGAAATCATGGCTAGAATATCGTGTTAAATGGGCACAGCACTAAATGTCATTGCAATGCCATTGGCTCAGCACAAAACGGTACAGCAGAAGCAGTCATTTTTCAGGTCATTTCTTCAGATACAAGAGGCAGATTTTCAATCCACAGAACATTGTTGAGAGCCAGAATCTTAAAAGACATCTGCACCTTCAAAGGTCTCCCTCTGGATGACTCCTTTAGGGGAAGGAGAGTGATGTAATGGCCCAGTGAGTCAGCCATAACTTTGAGGTGGATGTGCTTAGACCTTGTTTTTATAATGAGCTCCCCAAAGAAAACCAAAACGCTTTAAAACTCAAAATAGCCAGGAAGACTGGGATATTTAACTTTTTAAATACAGGAAATTCAAAGTGACTAGAGGAGATGGAATAGAAATTAGAAGGATTTATACACAGCTCTCCCTGGCCCACTGCATCCTTGCAGGTATTTTGCTTCCAGGTGAGGTGGCGGTAGACTCGGTGGATTTCTGATTTGCATGAAAAGCCCCTCTCTCCCCTCTGTTCCCAAGGAGGTTTGCATGTTCCCTTTGAAGGTCACCTGGCAGCTCCCCACTGGATCAGGTCCTTCCCTCGGCAGCCTGCAGCCTCCCTGCTCTGTGCTGGGACTCCCTCGGCAGCCTCATTCGTACCGCATGCAAGGTGCCCCAGGAACCTTCCCTCCCTGTGCCAGCTATCGTCTCAAAAAAATTTGACATGCTTATGAATAAAAAGGCAGGTGAAAAAAAAAAGATACTTGACATAGCAAGAAAGGCAGAGCATAATGTTATTTTATTCACCTATGAGATTTTATTATTAAATTTAATGCTATCATACATCTGGCTTTTTCCAAACACATCCTTGTCTTTTCACTCAAGATCTTGCCCTGGCATAGTTTAAGAATTTTGCACATTTTCTTAGGATTTCCAGATGTCTTGCAGCCTGCTCCTTACTAGAATGCACTGCTTCCAGAAATGCCACTTATGCCCTTGCAGATCACCTATATAATGCATCCATTGAAGACTTGATGGATTGACACATGGGAATAGTGCACATTGAATCTAACCCATCCTGAAAGTCCAAGGAAGAAATATGAAAAATAACAATAGGAGAACTCTACATATTCATAAATAGGTAATGTGCTAACAAACCCCCTCACTTGTTTGGGCTGAACATCTTCTCTGATCCAGTGTTCTACCTTGCAAAAACTGAATACAAGCAAGATTTAGCAAACACAGACTATGTGAAACTCAGGTCCAGGGCAGATTCAGGAGTAGTTCACAGGGGAAAGAAAGCCCAGCTGAAGCTTCAGGAGGCCATCCAGGTCACTGTAGGCATGTCAGCCAGAGCAGCCCATGCTGCCCAGCATTTACGCTATGTGATAGCTTCTCTGCCAGCACAGGGTGATCGCTGTTCATGTGATACAGCAGCTACATGGGAGCTGCAGCTGAACTGCTCAGAAGTGGCACATGGGCCAGGAGTGACTATTTGGCCATTTCCCTTCAAAGCTGTAGGTTACCCCTCAATTATTCTTGAATTAAATGTTGAACAATGCAGTATCAAAGGAGTCAAGTGTAAAAGAGTTCAAAAAAAGTAAGGAAAAGACCAGGCTGTTGACATTGGCTGCAACATGCTGCAACTTTATTACATCACAGGACTGAGATACTATGAATATATTTAAGTGTTGACCTCATTGCGATTTCCAGTACTGAAGGCAATAAATATCTCTCACTGCAATAATAAACACAGATGCCATGAGTATTTATGAACTGCAGAAGACAGTGATGCCCAATCTGCTGTGAAAACCAAAATTAGATTAATGATATTTTATTGGAAATAAAAATAATAATAAAACAAAACAAAACAACAACAACAAAAGAGTGAAAGAGAAAGGAGTGGGCCTTTTTATAGGTTGATGAGTGTTATACGTATAATTTGCAAGTTTAATAAGAGCATTTGGAATATCATGTTTCTTAGCAACTCATCATTGAGTTAGGTTTTCACTGATTGAAGAGATAGTGGTAAGAAAAATCAGATTACTGTAGATTTTCAACACAGTAAAAGTGTAGTATTTGCAAAGTTCTTTAAAGTTATGATCTAAACTACAGCACCCAGTGCAAGTAAAGACTGAGGATTCACATTTTGACATATATTAAGGTCACGCTCAGAGATGCAACTCTGCCTTCTGTGCATTGCAGTGCTGCCTCTGTTTATGGAATTGCCTTTTTTAATACCCAGTCTAAGTGGCAGTCGCTATAACACAAAGTTTTCAAAGTGCTACAGCAGGTGATTAACATGGGTTCCATGATTAGAGGAGTCCTACATTGTTCCTGCCTTCCTCCCAGCTCCTTGTTTCTTCAGACCCTGGGCTACACAAGGAGTTAATTGCTAGCTCCCATGTGAGAAGCCCACGCTTCCTCTTCTGCACATGCATGGAGCAACCAGGCACAATCCAGTGGGATGGTAGCTTTCTAGGAATAACGGTTGGCAATAGATACTTCACTGAAGTAACAGCACGTGAACTACCTAATCTCACCTCCAACTTTGTCTTTTTCAAATCCAGTTGTTACTCTTCAAACTTGCCACTTGTATTAGGAGAATAAATATGGCTACCTTGTTGTTGGCGATATTCTGCATAACAGTCCGTGATAAGCCCAGACAATAGTGCAACAAGTCAGACAACTTCTAAGTCAGACATCTAAGACAGAAACAACTGTAGTGCATTTCCTACCCAAACTCTTTAAAAAGACCACAAAATGAGATCACCCTGTGGTGACCTGGCTTTGGATGAACTCTTTTATTAAAATATATTTCTCCTGCTGGCATGCGAAATCAGATTTCAATATTTCCTTCACAGCAGGCTGAATGAGTATGTTTTGAGTCATAATGCCCAGCAGACTGACAGCAGGAAGTCTTGCTGATAGGATACGCAACTTTTATTTGCTTCCTGTGAACACGTACTTGTTTCCTCTTAAGGGTTTTCACAGAGACAGTATCATAAAGCTCACAAGCATATATGCTTAGACGTGCATGCATGGCAGAATGGCTTGAGTCAAATTGTTAAATGTTCAGTAGTTTGAAAAGATCTTTCCATATTAAAAAGCCCTGCAGCCGGGAATCCAGAAGGGATGCCATGTGGCTGAGATGATCAAGCGTCTCAGATGTAGCAGCCAGCAACAAGAGCAGTGAGTGCACCAACAGATTGCAAGCCAAGGCCTCCCATCTTTGATATGCAGTCCGTAAAAGCTAACTGATAAAATTTTAAATCTGCTTAAGAATGATTTCCAGAATGATGAAATTCAACCCCTTGGTGAAAGATTAGCACTGGATCTGGCAATAAGTCCCACTCTGACTTCTGCAGGCTGGGCTCCAATTTAGGGAGATGCAAGTAAGACAGTTGAATATATTATCCTACATATTAAGAGAGGTTCATTGCAAAAAAAAAAAAGATGTTAAAATGCCTTAGCTTGCTAGTGGGGCTCTTAAGGCAGAAGGTTCCTTTTCTCCATCACCAAAGCAAGGGGAATGATCAGTGCTGTGACCCTACTTGGGATAGCAACAAGAGGAATCATTGCAGTTCCTGACTGACCAGACCAGATTACAGAGCAGTTACAGCTGAAATATTGCCCTGAGACAGGCCTGCAAATGCAAGGTATCTTTTTCTTCCAAGTGCATCTGTTGCTGCTCTGGCTTATTTGAGTATCTTCTCGGGGTGTGCTCAATTCAATATGCAGATGCACAGCAAGGCTCACCAGACTAAAGGGCCTTCATATCAACACGGCTCTATTGCTGCTGGTAGTCAAACTACATTTTCTCAGCTAGCTTACTTGTGTCTATAAAGCTGTATCACGTAGACTTTCTCTGATTTATAAGTCATCCTCTTCTTGCTTCGTCAAAGGAATTTGACCTCATTGATGTTTTAATACCAGGACCAGCATGACATTCTAAAATAAGTCAAGTTTTGGCGTCTTTAATAGCAAATAGATGTGTTGGAAAATGCTTGCAAAGCATGAAATTTCATCTTTTTTTTCCCATGAACTGTTAATGCAAAAATAACAAAACAGAATTTCAACAAACTTTTGGAAAGCACATTTTTGGCCATAGAACAAACAAAGGAAATTTCAAACAAAGAATTAATTTCCCCACTTTTTGGAAAATCATAAGCACCTGAAAACCGGCACTCACAATGAAAGTTCCTCCTGCAATGTTTGTACAGTAACTATATCACAGCTACCACAACACTATAAGACAGCCACTACATAATTGCAGCTATTATGCCCCATTACAAGTATTTACCACACTGTGGGCAATGAAAATTGCTATCTCAACGGATCCTGACTTTCCCCAAGGAAAATAATTGCCTTTTGCTCTTGGACAACTTATGGAACAAAAACCCCAGAATCATTATTTAGTTTTGGTTCAGAAAGCATAAAATGAGTATCACACAGCAGTTTTTCATCCATGAAACTGTTGTACAGCTGAAAATTGGAAGATAATGCAAATATTTTTCTAGAAGGTAAAATTAGTAAGCAGAGTATTCCAAACCATTGTCCTGGTTGCTGTAGCTGATTTTGCTGCTTAGTTCTGCAACCTCCAATCACACTTTCTTCTCATACTGTGCACCAGATACCAGTGGTGACACTATCCAAGAATGGAAAGTTGTCTTGAGTTTGTTTAGCTCACAGAGGACATTCAGTGTGACCACCAGTGCCTGTGCAGGGAATGCCCTTGCATCCTGGCTCTTAGAGCAGCCAGGTCATTTTACAACCCCTTCTGGAGATGAAGAAAATCTAATGAAGTCAGTTACAAATTTTTGACAGGCCACGGACTTCTGGTTTTCAAACAGTCCAAACCCAGATCAAGAGACTTTGGCAGGGGCAGTGGCCCATCTTCCCCTCACCTACAACCACTGTCTCACTTCCACACAAACACTCTCATCACAGTCTTTCTAGTAACGAGCAGAGCTCAGGCATCTTTCCCCCATTTGGCACTCCTCTCACTCCATCCTTCTTATTGTGGTGTTTCCAGTCAAGTCGTCTCAAGAAACTGTCAGGTACGTGGCTGGTATTAAAGATGTGGCTTGCTTGGAAAAGATAATGAAAACATGTTAGAAAAGTGACTGATTTGCAGACTTTTAAAGACCTTGTCAAAGTTCAAGACTGCATTAGTTTAAATGCACACACTTTTGGGTTCATCATTTTAGTGTATCTCTGGTGCAGAGCGAGCTTTGGTTTTCTGTCTGAATTTTAATAACAGCCCTTTTCATCCATACCTACAAACATACAAATCTCTGGTCTATGAACGAAGACTAGATTACCCAGATAGAAGCAAGCACAACTTGTACAGCTGACCAAGAGTCAAGCTTAGAGGGGCTGCACCTTCCAAGTCATCCTGTGGTTGAAAGCCGAAGATAAACCATGAAATAAGGGTGACTGCTTATCCCCCACCTTGCTCAGCAAACGTGCCGTGTCCCACGCAATCAAGCTTCTGCTGAAATACAACCCTAGCTCAAACGAATGCATCATTTTAATTCTGTTCAAAGCCTGCTCCACTTCATTATGGCAAACTCTATGTTGGCTTGCAAACGTTCTTCCAGTGCCTTCCTATTACACCTACAAGAGATGTATTTTTGTATCCTTTATGTACTTTCTACACACAAACTCGCCTACCAGTTGAAGTGCACTGCCTGGCTTTTAGGTAATATATCATGTATTGCCATATCACACAGGAAATAACCCAGTGAAGTAGCCTCTAAGACAGCCATCTGTAATGCAAAGCCTTAAACATTACAACAACAACAAAAGATGAGCTAATGATTCAGAAATTCAATGAGCCAGAAAACAAATTATGAAACTTCTCTTCTTCATTTTTTTAGACAAAAAACACTAAATAGTCCTACATATCAAAACAAATTTTATTAATAATATTATCATCTTAACAAACAGAGAATAGTAAATGAATTAATCAGCTACCAGGAACCCCATATGTTGTTGCCACATTACTTCTCTGTTTCATATACATGTTTTTCTCTAGGGTTGTATTTCAGTATAGTGGATATACATTGAATAATGTAAAATTTTATGCTTCCAGCAGAGTTTGTTCAAATTTTGCAAGCCTTTCTCAAGAATTTAATCAGATTCGTTTAATTAATTCTCTTTATCAGCATCAGTAAGAAAGAAAGATATGATGTATAAAAATACAGGGTTTTTTTCATCTGTTCCATCTCATATTGTTCTTGGTTAAGTTTTATAAAAACATTGCTTTATCATGGTGATTAGACCAAATTAATTTAGTTGTCATGCAGCTATAGATCAGATAGACAATGCCAAATTCATAAGATGTAGAACAGTTCACACCCACGGAGGAATGGCAGACAGTATATATCTGTATCTGCCTCAAGGAGAAAATCTTAGGGTTTTGGTATATTTTGAATGAAACTAATTAGTGTAGGAAATCACAAACTGGTAACAATTATGTCGTGGCCACATAAATCAATTAAATCATCATTCTCTATTTTCTTTGCTCAAATCCCTGAGTTAATGCTATACAGAACTATGATTCACTCATTTGCAGAAGTATTACTTTACACCATTTCTCTTTGCTGTAGTTGAACATCTTACAGATACAATATACATCTCTTAGTCATTCTACTCGCCCTTCTGTTGCACCTCAGCAGGTGCCAGGCTAATCATTCCATCTTTTCTTCCCGCTTACAAAATGTGGATATCGAGAACAGTGGAGGATTTTGTTCAGCGCATCAGTGGCACAAGCAGTGGAATAGCCTTTTCTTTCAGTCAGCAGCTATATGAAGTGCCCTTATGGCGGTTGTCTGAAGTTAATGAGGTGACATAACTGGGTATGAATGATAGCAAAGTGTTAAACATTATAAGGAACTGCTGTCCTCCCATGGGATCACCAGCATGGCTCTGTAAGCATCTTGGAAACACAGCAATATCAAATTGGATCATACTGAAATAGTATCCTGCCACCAAGGAGACTGAACGCTGTCAGAGACTTCACAGGGAGAGATAAGAAAAAGTCATCCTCTATATATATGTTCACCAGCTGGAAATACTAGCACACCAATTTAAATTATGGCTGTGCTGTCACTTGGACTCTGGCCAAGAAGTATTATGTTTGTGACCTACGCTGAATACATGTGACATGCCAACTGAAAAAGAAGAGGAAGATAAAGAAGGAGGAAAAAGTCCTATTACCATTCAGGTAACAGAAGGTTTTAATAAGCAGATTCCTTAACTCAAATAACAAACTCCTATACCAAGTCTGAACTGAATATGTGTGAGGGCTGAATTTCTCAGCCTGGGCAAATGTGATGTTAATGAGAATAGCAGGAAGCCAACACAGAGCTGGTGACCTCAGGGAAAACTCAATTAAAATGAGCTGAAAATGTGGGAAGCAAGAAATAATTCAAAAAAGATGAACCAGATCCTTAACTGAGATGAATCATCATTGCTACACTGAAGAGCCTGGCTAGGTTGATGTATACATGCTGCAGATCAGGCTGCTGGCAGGAAGCCTGAGGACACCCAGTGACACTCACCACTGACTTAGGGGGTAAGATGTGTCTTGGCCAGGGAAATTGGAAGAGAACTGGGAGCTGTAACACAGCAACATGAGAACTAATCCACCTACTGGTTTATCCAATACCTACATAAGTCATGGTTGTAGAAGCAAGTGGTATTTAGTCACTTGCAGATGGATGCAGCCCGGCAAAAAATGCCAAGGAGGTTGCTCTTTCACATATTCTCTCCCACCTCTAACTGAGCCACAGCTTTCCTGAAATGAACTGGCCCAGCAGGTAGTCTATTGGAAAATTATGGTGATCATGAGAATAGCATGCTGCCCTGAATTTGTCCTGAAGCTGTATTCCCCTATGGACTGTGCCCAGGAAAGACTGGCGCTTGAGAGGAACAGAAGAGCCCTTCAGGTCTGTACTTCTTTTATTGAAGGCTCTAACAGTCCCCTCGTGAAGCAAGATTCAGTGGAAGAGTCAGATGTTCTCTGTCACTTCTGATGGGCTCAGCAACTGCTAGCCTGGTGTAAGTGAAGAGAAGAGGCCCTTTGCTGTGGGAACCAGTCCAGCAACGAGGACACGGTCCTTCCTCACCCCCAGGACAGCCCAAGGCAAGGGAGAGTGAAGGAGCCACCTTCCTGCCCAGCAGTCCCCTGAGCTGGTCTCCTCTCCTGATATCAGTCTGCCACTACCAGTAAAGGTGCAGCCTCACAGCTGGCAATTTTATTTTGGAGAATAAGCCAATGTCCAGCCAAGCCTAAGACCAAAAGGTCCACAGGGCAGAACAAAATTCAAGTTTTCTCTGACTGCCACAGCCTGATGCCAAGCTCAGCCAAACCATTACACTGTCTGTAAATCACCCTCCTTGTCAACAGTATGGTAGTTAATATTAGTTATTGCATGGAGTAGAAATAGCCAGTCATAATTAAATGCACATCACATTAACCAGCAGCCTGTTAGCAAACTTTTCAAGAGCCTAAGGAAAATTAAAGTGACACTGACAGATACAGTTCCTATTTGCTAAGAACTACTGCTCGCTCTTGATGCTTATACAGAGCCTGGCAAACTTACATAGTTAGAAATTTATAACATTTGTCCCCCTCCAACATCCTCAGTTGAATGGAGCAGTAAAAACCTTGTTAAAGGAAGTTCATCCTAGTATCAAGGGTTTCAACAGCCATATGTCTTATAAAAATTGTATGTGTATGTTGTTTCAGTTTATGTGTTTTGTACACAACCCATTTTACCTTTTCAGTTGCCCTGCAAAAATCCTTGGATTGCTACACATTATTGTGGAATCCAGTTCACATCCTCTGACTGATATGCTGCCAGGTTAGAAGAGAAATATTCCTATGTTTATGGATAATCATTCTTAGTCCACTCAATTCTTACCACGTATTTTTAGATTCTAACCTGTTCTTGCCCCAGAATATGTCTGAGCTTCCTCTACATTTTTGTAAACTCCCAATGATAGTTTTCTATGTGCCAATCCCAACACTAGAGGTTTGTTCCGTGTTTTGCTTTGGAAACACCTAATTAATAATTACCTGTGGCGTCAATAAACCCTGACTTGCACAAATGAAAATGTCACATCCTATGACTCAGTCTGTTGCTTTGTTTTGGAAAATGCAGCAGACCTTCTGAGGGATAGATAGATATTTGTCCTTTTATTCATAATAAACTAAAAAATCACACAAAGATAAAAACTTGAAGGAACAAGCTGAAATTACAATAGAAGCAAATACAAAGCAGAGCATAAAAAACCCCAGTGTTTCTGTGCCCCTGGATGAAGGAAATGTCTCCCCCTTGAAACAGAAGCAGTACGGGTTTTGTCCAAAACTCTTTCCCTCCAAACATCCTGTCATTCCATATGACTCATCCTTTATGTGGTCAGGGAAAAAACACATGCAGAATTGTATCATTACATGCAAGTTAGAATCTCTCCTTGCACTTAACCGAGTGAGAGTAAGTATAAATTCATATAAGAGAGTCTGTGTAAAAGAGTAACTGTTAAGTAAGTCACCATAAGTGTTTCATTGTTCTAGAAAGACGTTGGACACCAGTGTACTATTTTAATAAAACCTGTGGGGTTTTCCCTGAAAACCAGTTCTCATGCATCAGGATAGGAGTTACTCCCCTAGAGGTCAATGGAATTTATTCCCATCCTGTGCTGGAATATTTAAGCCAACAGGTCTCTCCTCTTGCTCTCTCGTGCAAGGTTTATCAGGAGCATAATACCCTCGGGCCTTATTTTTCTGCTAGAACATTCAATTGACTTCCAAGGGGGTTACTCCCATCCTGTGACAGAAAAACATCATCCCCAACAGTTTCTGTGTTGAGCAGGGAGGGGCACTGTATATTCTCCAGGAATGTCTTGGTTTAAAAGTCACCAGCACTGCTGCTATCGGTCATCATTCCCCACTTCCCACAGAAGAAGAGCTCTTTCCCTGCAGGGGTCAGCAGCTCTTTTGCTCCCTTCTGCGCAGCAGCATGATTTGGGCAAATCCACTGTCAGGCTGGGTGCACACCTGGTCTCTCCCACGCTGGGGACCCCCAAGTCCCCAGACTGCCTCTCTGGCCAGGATGCACCTCTCTAAAAACCAGCAAGCTGCAAGCCATGCTGACTCCACAGCCACACATTTGAGGACAATTGTTCTGCTGATTTCTTTTCACTAGCAGATTGAGACTCCCACCCTAGGGGGTGGCTTTGGGATCTGCATCCTGACTGACCAGCAGTACCTGCTCATCTCCCTGCTTTACTTACTGAAGCAAATGGGAAGGACTGCAGGCACAACTGCTGAGTGTCTCCTGTCGGCTTTCTAAGTAGATCTACTCCCACCACGCTCAGTTTTTGGTCTGTCAATGGAAACACCTGAATTTCCCTGAGGTGAACTATGGGGCATCTGGGTACCTGACCATGCTTTGCGATCCACTCAGAGAGCTGGGCACTCAAACATTGACATTGCAATCCAGAAAGCTTTTACTGGCTCTTCCCTTTCATGTCAAACCAAAAACAGTCTAAGTTTTCCAAGACAGAGCCACAGATTATTCAGGAACAAAGGCACCCGCTGCCAGTGGCAAAACTGCTTCTGAAAGAAACAGCTGTGTACACACATGCACACAACCTTTACCCACTAGTAGAGCATAAATAAAAGTACATTTTTAAGGCTTTGAAATATCTAATGGCAGGGAGGAAGCAGAGGCGTATTATCTCTGGACCCAAATTATGTTGAATAGTGTCATGAGCAAATCTAACCTAATTTTGCAGCACTAGGAGACCAATGGATGCAGAGATAAGCAACCAGAGGAGCCAGCAACAGCAAAATATTCTAACTAAACCATGGCCATATATGAACCAAGGACATGACTGCTCTCTCTTGACTTCTTTTATGCTTCTCCAACTAAAGCCTCACCTGGGATTCAGTTTTGCTCTTTCTCCCTGATCTTCTGCCCCAAGGTGTCCAACTGAAGATGCCAAACATGCCTCCTGCTATCATCTCTGTTATCTCCATGGCAGACATGGAGTATTGCCCTGGGCCAGACAATGTCATGGTCTTTACATAGCCTCTGTTTCCTTCTTTGTTGTTTTCAGGGACCTAATCTTTAAACTATCTTTTTCCCTCTGAATATCAGTTTGAGATAACATGAGAGTCCCTGAGTACTCTTGCTTTTCTTCTTTCCTTTTCCATCCCATTAACAGTCAGGCTACTGTCACTGTCTTTCAAATCCTGCAAAAAAAAAAAAAAGAAAAAAACAAAGTCACACTTTTCCATGTATCTGCTTGTCTCTCCTATGTAAAAAGACATTTATCCAGTGCATTAACATATATAAATCTGAACACGAAAGAAAACAACAGAATATTAATCAGAACATATCTTTTCACAGTATTATCGTATGTCTTAATTAACCATCCAAAGATTTATAGATATCTGGAAAAAGCAGAAAACTTTAAAAAAAAAAATTAAAACCTGAAGTACAGCCGATGCATTTAGGTAGTTACGTCTGAAAATTAAGCTTCAGTCTTCTCCAAGTCACATAACTAAAGCTGCTTTGTATTTCAGTCCTCCAAAGAACTAAATAATTCACTGGCTACTGTCCTGCAAAGTCATTTCCTCTCTTTGTTTTCCATACTTGAATTTTCATATCTTTTCCAACCTTTTGTGCATAGTATGAGTCAAGTTTGGCAATTTTGCCCAGAATGGCCCTTTTTTTTCCATAGATACAGTCTTTATTATCCTCCCTGACTCCATCTAACACAGATTCCTGTCAGTGCTCTCATAAATTATTCTTTTATGCAATTTTAAGACTGGTGACTAAAAAGGATTAAATGAGACAATTTGCGCTAAATTAGCAGATGCTGCTGAAGAACTGCATTATCTATTTCAAATTCTGAATGTAGCTAACACACACACAGAAAACACAGGAAAAAACACTTGTTTATCAGTTTTAGTTATCCTGCAAAGAAGAGAAATTCATCATGTCTTATATAATTAGTCCTGACAGTTAGGCCAGCAGTCTTCTCAGAGTTCTTGTTTCTATCCAAATACCATGTGCTGTAGGAAGTTCCGCACATATGGTGCATCTCTGTACAGTCTGTCAGCAGAGAGTGCTACAGCTAATTTTTAAGCTAATTTTACTGCAGGGCCCTTCTGCTCCTACCCTTTTTATCATTTGTTTATCAAGGTGATAAAGGGAGGGGAAATAATCCAGTAGCAGGTCCCAGACGTTATGTTTGGAAAGAACTATTCTCAGATTAGCTCTGCAAGACAAATGACTGGAAATACTGTGATTTGTTGATTGCATCTCCAATAGTCCCAATAAGAGCTAAAGGATGAGCAATTCAAAATATAGTGAGCGCAGCCAATGTGCAAGCAAAGGCTTCTATTTTCAGGAAGACGCATTTTTAATGTAGACCAAAAGAGACAGGAACAGAGAAAGAAACAATCTGTTCATGTCAAAACAGAGGGACTTTGTGACTGCTCAAATGAAAAGTCAAGGCAAGAGGAGAAAGCCTAGGATACAAATCATTATCTATCACTTCATTGTTTATATTATTCAAAAAGCAAAGAAAGCTGGTTTTGAACGTCTTTGGGGCTGGAACAGGAAACCAGTACTTTCCCATTTCCAGGGTAATTTAGTCAAGTTACACGCCAGCTGCCCTCTGCAGAGAAGGGAAAGTCCCTATTTAATAGAGTTGTTATTTTTCCACCCAAAGCTTCTCCTGGCCCAATGCATCAGTGCTCTCCAGACAGAAGACATTGTGACCTCTTCTGTCCCATTGAGCATCTCTGTCTGTAGCTTCCAGTTACGGTTACATTACAAACGGCTTGATGATGGCTGCGGAAGACATCCCAGATGCACTGAACCCCGTGGGAATTTTGTCACTTCCTCCAGCAGGGCCCAGAATTATCCTGAAAGCTCTCAGTCCAAGATGGCTTTTTAACAGTCCAGTTGTAGTCTTTGGCCTGTTCCTAAGAGGCAGACATCTGTCATCTCCAACTACCATCAAAGCTGCTGCCTTAGAAGGCAGAAGGCTGACCACGTCCTAGAGCAGTCTGTCTGTTCAGAGCAGAGCTGGTGCACACTGGGAGAGTATTAGCACCCCTTCGCATGCTATCTGCTTAATGTAGAAAGACTTGATTACCATGAATCCAGCAGGTTTCACAAGTACCGAAATGCGGACTAAATTTAACTGCTGGGTTTTTTGCAAAATTTACCTGCATCAGTGAATCAACAGAAAACCTTTCCACGAGTTAACTCTGTGATGTGGAGTCACTGGCCTTTTGTTATGTCTCTGGGCTGATGTTCACCACTACCACATAGTAAAAGCCTCGTATCGCAGAATCACAGAATGGCTGAGGCTGGAAGGCACCTCTTAAGATCATCTAGTCCAACCCCCCCTGCTCAAGCAGGATGAGCCAGAGCAGGTTGCCCAGTACCATGTCTAGCTGGGTTTTGTGTTTCCTGCAGGAAAAAAGGATTCTGAGCAATTCAGCATAAATCCCACAGTGTATCTAGACACCAACTTTTGAGTTAGGTATCTAGTGCCCCTTTTCTAGCCTGTGGGAGAAATAGGCTCACTCCGGGTAGGATTCACCTCCTCTGAAGAATCACCTCTGTAGAAATCAAAGATGTTGACAGTGTGAGGTTAGTTTACCCAGGTGAGACACTGACCTTTTTGGGGTCCGGCCTTTTTTGAAACATTTTGCAAGAATATTAAACACATCCTTATAGTTAAAGTTGTTCCCTCTTCATAGATGAACTATATGGATAAACGTGAGACTTTGGGTTAATATTATTGCCCTGAAAGATGCTGTTTCAGTTTTGGGAGCTCTGACATTCTGCTACTGTAATTAGATTCCCAGAAGTGCTGTCTACTGATAGCGCCAAGAAAATGTCCAGTGCCAATTAGGCCAAATTCAGACCCAAGGTAAGCATGTGTAATTCCTTTGGAGAGGCAGTCTATCTGAATTTGTCCCAATTGCACTAAAGAAGGTAAAATGATCCCAAACCAAAATACAGTGAAATGGTCTTTTGATCCTTCCTCATCTTCTTCTCTGATCATAGTTCTTACCCAAAAATAAGTTTTTTAACACATGTGCCAATAATGCTAAGAACATTAGGGATGCCTTGTGCCATATGGCAGGATGCAGTTTGGGCCATCGGGGTTTTGACCATCTGGAAAGGAAAAAAAATCCTTTAGAAAGGGAACAAACCACTGCATTACAGACACCTAATAGCAGGTACCACCCAAATTAATCATTCCTAAAATTTTCCATCAACTGGAACTTGATGGTTGGCAATCATGCTAAACAACCAATGCTTGCCAGTCCCTGACGTGGTCACACAAGTCAGCTCTCAACATGCAGGTAAAGTGATTCGATACAGAAGAGCATCAGTGAGCAGCGGTGGTGCCAGGTCCTCCCTCCCCAGTCGGGCCCCATCCTGCAGCCCCCAGCGAGGTGAGCCAGGACAGGACGGGGTCAGCCACAGCCTGGCCGTCACCATGCACCACCACGGGCCCTGAGCAGTGAGGCCAGTGAGGTGGGAGGCTGGGCACAGTGTAGGTACAATGCAGCCTGGGCATGGGCCGTGGCCCTGGCCCCTGTCCTCGACGGAGCTGAGATCCAGCTGAGGGAACAAGTGAGCAAAGGCGTGCAGTGGAGGCTCCTTTGGGGGAGCAATATATTGCTAGTTTTATTATTTCATTTTTTTAATCTTAAATCCTAAAGTTACATTACATAGTCTATCTTCATATGGAAAATGCACTGCAGATTAGATGAACTTGTTTTGCTGTCTTTGAGCATAAGTAGGAACGTCGTTATGAATTTTTTAGTAGGTATTCCTTCTTTAAACCTTTATTTAATATCAGTGATGGGATCAAACCTCATTCCTTAGTGTTTGTAAAATACAAATAAGAAAAACATTATTTTTATTATCATCTGTGTCCAAGTATTGACAGTCACTGGTTTGTTACAGATGTCTGACTTGGGAATAAAAATCATCTGGGTCCTGAGCTTCATCTCAGCAACCCTGAAAGCCTGCTGATTTCAGTGGAGCTGTATGGGCACAGATTACACTTAGTGCTGAACTGCAACGTTCCAAAGAGTTACTCCTGATAAATAAGCCAATATTAACAGTTGTTAGGTTGAGATGGTGTGTGAAAATGACAGTGAAATAATACTTGCTTGCACATAAAGCCTACTTCTCGCACGATCTTTCTTAACTGGGAAAGTAAAATACAACCTAACACAAAACAAAATACAATAAAATAACAGTAGAGAGGAAGTACAACTTTTTAGAAAGCAGAGGAAGGTCTCAAGCTCAGAAGGACTGAAGACAGGAAGAACAATGATTGCCTAAAATGCCTGAAGAAAAATGTGAACAGCAAATTTTAGTTGAATTATTATACATTTTGAAACTGCAGACATCTTTGAAAGTTGCCATAACTACTGGAAGATTTTTACCCAGATTTTGTGAGGTGAAAATCAATTTGAAGTCCTGAGTGCAATGATAAGGTCTTATCAATCACAGATTTACTTGGGGAATTATTGATGCTCTGAGTTTAGAACATATTCACATCATTTCAGCTCTATGTTGGAAATCATCTCTGCTTTTGAATAGTGATAAGTGATATGGGATATTTAATATGATTTTCCAAGCACGGTATGTAGATATTCAGATTTAGGGAATTTGAAAATTATTTCTTTACAGTATTTCTGCTTTCCCATTCAAAATCATTATTTAGTTTTAAAATTTTCTGTCAGGCATAGAAGTCAAATGGAGATCTTAATCCTACTTTAAGAGACTATGTCTCACGTCTGGGTAAAGGTTGCTGTTCTATTTTGATTCAGTTTTCAGCTATGGTGAAATTCTTGAAGTATATTCTGCCATTTGAAAAATTACACTGCTACTAGTTGACTCCATAATCTACAGTTTTGCAAACATTTCATGCTAGGTAAATCCTCCTTTAAATGTTCAGAATTCTCTCATGTAAAATATTCATGTAGTGATTACTGCTGAAAATCCATGAAGTTTCAACTGTCTCAAAGGTATTCTGGCAGTACAGTTTGATTTCAAATTATCATCCTGATCTTAATATCTCTCAGCTTGTCATGAATGGGTGAAAAATGTGACGTAACAAAGTTTGATGGCAAGGTTCACTCTATTAATTACTGTATGGGAAAACATACAGAGGAAAAATGAGTTACACTTGAGTTAGAATGATTCACAGAGAGACTGAGGACACAAAGGGTAAAGGAGGCCCTCCCATTGAGTCATGAGGTTCAAAATGGACCTCCTTGCTTTCTAAACTCCTTCTCAGAGAGGAGTCTAGGTATGGATGGATCCAGACTCAGTCCCAGACTTGGTCAACAGTTTATGTCTAAAGGATTGTATATGTTTAATTAGCATCAATTCAGCATGCAATCAATGTTACCAAGGCAAAATCAAAGTTACCATACTACAGAGTTATGCGTGATATTGGTTGCTTACCAAAGATTTGCCATTGGTAAAGGGTCTTTCTGCCTCGAGGAGCAACCTTGAGAGGCATCCCAGCTCAAGGGGAGATCACCACCATGCAGTCAGGCTGCCTAGCAGGAAAAGCTCAAGGAATACTCAGGCTGTCATATTTATGGGATAAAGTGGTTGGCTCATAGCCAAATTACATGTGATGTAAATGGTATGCATGAGACTCCTTGCACCCACAACTTACTTTGTTTTTTGATGAGTTTTGGAAAAACCACCTGTTATTTATGCGGTAATCACATGATCTGTGGTCCAAACTCATCTGTATTGATGTTTACTGTGTCCTTTGTGGGTTTTCAGAGAACAGGCTGAAACTAGAGGAGTTCTTGGCCCAGCTATAGCTCAGGCCTTTACCTCCTTTGCAGTCTGTACCAAACTACCACTAGTTTGGCTAAGGGGTTGAGGGCATCCGTTACACAGCTCCCTGACTGACCTTGTCATCTCTTCTAGCACAGTCTTGTCAGCCAAGAAACCTCTGAGCTAAGTTCACTACATGGTGACGAAGAAACCACAGCAAAGCTCAGGATATATATATTACTCATTTGGAGGGACACCTGCACAGCCTGGCATCTAAATATAGCAACTAGAGTGATTAGGACTACAGGGAGAGCTGGAGTGTATCAAACCACCTTGATCTCATCTTCTCTTTATAGGCAAAAGATTGCCAAAGTCATCAGGCTTCCCGTCAAGTCAATATAGAAAAAGGGTACTTTCCAAGGATCCTGGTGGTTTTGAGACGGCTTAAGAAATTTCCCTGGTTTTAACTTTATGAGTGTTTTTCTAGACACAGTCTCTACTCCCTGGAGTTCCTTTTCTCCCCTTATTCATTTTTCTCATGAATTTTGAACTGAAAGTAGGTGATGTTTTAGGTAGAGGCTTTATGTAACCATAATCAAAATTAAAACATTGCACAAAGCATTATGGAAGTTCATGGACTGCAAAACAATGAAAAGCTTTCCACAGGATCCCAAAGAAGCCAGGCACCATGGGGTGAGCAAAATGCGACAGAAGTGGGCACTTGTTTCCTTTAAGTTATAAATCTGTATATACAGCTTACTAGAAGTATATTTTAGTATGGAGATCACAGGTCCTGTGGCCATGCTTTGCCACTTTCATCTTTGCCATTCAAACCCCACTCCTTCCACTTTGGCCCAGTGCCATATCTGTGCCCTTGTTTCTTACGTCTCCTCCTTTATTTCTCAGCATTATTTTAAATTCAGTGTGTTGAAGTGCAGCATCACGAGCCAAAGCCTGATCTCATGGAAGTGGGTGGTCGCTCTGCAACTGCCCTTTAAGGAACCATTTGGTCCTGACTTCATTTCCTATTGTTTCTCCAGTATGAAAAAATAAGATATTTTTATCATTGTCTCTCTGCGAGTATAACGAGCAATCATTTTGTGCCACAGACATTGTATTTCTAGTCATAAACACAAACTCAGACTTCAGCTACATCCAAGTAACACCACAATTTTCAATAGTGTTGTCTTGCTGTACAAAATTTCACCTATCTTTCCAAACTTCTCTCTCCACTGACTTTTCTGTCACAGTCAACAATTCCTCCTTCTACCTTGGCTGCTAATTTTGCTCCCATTTTAAAGACAACAAATTCAAATATGCTGGATAAAAAGATTTCATGGAAAATGTTTGGTTTATAGCATATTTTTCCATTTAATGTGAAATGCTTCTTTTCACAGTTGAAAGGTAATAAAGATCTCTGATTCAAATTTTAAAGACAACTCCTCCATTTAGGATAAGATAAAACAAAGAAGAAACCAGATCTGTTTCAGACACTTTGGAATTTAAAAAAAAAAAATAAATCACATTTTCTTTAATTATTCAAAATAAGATTTTCGTATTTAGATACTGCCTATGCTTTAGGCTTCTCTCTCTTCTTTCTTCCTTCCTATCTAGATAAAGCTCTGTTACTTCTTTGTCTTCTTGTGTAAAACTATTCCTCCTTCCCCTCTCTACCATGTAAAATCCAGTAAAAGCAGAAGCCTCTGTACAAGCCAGGTGTTTCCCTGACTCATTCTCTTCTTGCATCACCACATCACAGTTGGTTCCTCTCATTTCCCCTGTTCACTTAGTAGCAGCATTCAGGCAGTTTGAGTGATCCTTTGCTAGTGGCATTATAGAAAATGAAATGCAAAACTTTCTAGCAAAGTCATAGCAGCGAAGCAGCATTTATGATTTATGTGAAATTTTCACTGCAGGCATCTCAACATACAACACAATAGTATAAAGTATGTGATGAAGTTATACGCACACACACACACTGCTGATAAACCAGATGAAGATACACTGAAGTGAGGTACACTACATAGGAGTCCTCAGTGTCTGAGGAAGAAATTTTACTGCCAAGCCAACCGAAACCTACATCTCAGCTTTGTGCTTTCTTCTCTTCTCCTTGCTACTCTCTCCCACTATTCTGTGGTATATATGCATTGAAACTTTAGTGATAACTGCAGTCTGTGGTGCATATTTTAGCAAAGACAGATTAAAGGCTTCCTATTTAGGACCTTACGCAAAGCCCATGGAAGTGAAGTTGGTTTTGTTTACTTAAGATCAAACCTTTCTGGTATGTGAGAGACATCCAGCACCTAGAATAGCCTTCTCACCTCAGCTTAAGCTGGGTCAAAAGTCCTTCTTTGCAGCTGCGAAATTGGTGCAAGACTGGAATCAGGCTTGAGTCTGAGACTTTCTTCTTTCACACATTAGTAAACATATCATACACTTCCTTCCAGATAGAAAGTATCCAAATGCTGCCTTCATGAGGCATTTCCATTGCACAATATCTTGGCAAAAGAGTAGAGTGAAGTAGAATGAAGTTTATTAATACTCTGTGCAATATATATATCAGAATGACTTGCTTTAGTAGCTAGTCACAGCTACAGGATACTAATTTCACTTTGTCTTCTGAATAGTTCTTATTTTCTTCTTTATTAGGGAAGTGTAGTTTATTGTCTTCGATGGACTTTAGAGTAGGGCTAAAATTATTCCAGTGCAGTAGATCTTACACTCCATACATATTTAAGTATAGGTGTATTATTTTTATTACAAACATATATGCACAATTATTTTTTTTTATATATATATATATATGTATGACCGTATTATCTAATATTCTTTGAGCATGGGTTAGGTTTCTCTGGTTTTGTAAATTAAGACAAAGTTTAGAAACTGCAATGAAAATAAGAGGATTCAGTTCCGTTCCTGGGCCCAGCAGCTAGACCCTGATCTGGTCGAGTGTCTCAAAGGGCAACTAAGTCAAGCCATAAATAACTCTAGAAGATCACCATGACAATGATGGTGCACTGGTCCATAGAGCTTAGTAAGGGGTCCAGCTTTCCTGAAGAAAAGCCACAGAAAACAGAGGACTGTGACTAACATCTGTAATGAGCAAATATCTAAAATGATCAGACCAGTGTTAGTACATCATCCAAGCAAGGAGTTTTCAATCATGGTTACCGGCACCTGTGCAAGAGCATGCAATGATAAAATGTGTCTTTGTTTTAAACACACCAACCTCTTATCCGCTTAGAACCTCAGAACACAAGTCTTTTCTGATGGGTCAGTGTTACACTGATACATTGTCGCGGGATGGAAGTATCAGACACAGTTATGATTTAGCAGCAATTTGATTTATTTGTGATTGGAGGTAGATCAAGGGATTGAGTTCTAGCAGCACTTAATCATTAACTGAGTTAGAACTTTACAGAGTGATTTAACTAAATAAATGAACAGCGACTTGGTTACAGATTCGAAGATGGCAAGATTCACACTAACTTACTATAAGGTATCCCAAACCAGTAGAAATATACAGATTCCAGATTAAAATATATATACATATAAACAAAGCATATGAGTGCGCACACACACAACTTATTGAATCAGTGGATATCCCTTTAACCCCTACACGTGCACGGAAAATAGAAGAACATCCACATCCATAAAGCTAAAGCACACAAACATATAAATG
>VFFE01006913.1:1325360-1445996 GCA_008921705.1 Burhinus oedicnemus
CAAGGGGGGTTGCACCACCACATACATGGCTTAGCTTCTGCTTGAATAAAATATAATAATTTGTTTTAATTATACACCGCAAACTGCATACATACATAGAAAGAAGAACGTGGCTCATTACTGAGTCTTAGTGGCCTCCAGCCTTTCAGCATGTTTTTTCTGACCAGAGAGTAACAAAGAAGAATAGGAAAAAGGAATAACAATGCCTAACATATAGACAGACAAGTCCTGTTTCTATTCTGAACTAGACAGAAGATTTTTGCCCCCAAATACAGGGCTAAAACTGTGTTGCTGTATTTTGGTCCACTCTTTTAATGAGACGAATTTAATAGTACATGCGTATAAATATTTTCTGCACACAGATGAGCTCTGAGGTACATAAAACTCCCACCTGGAATACTGCGTCCAGCTTTGGAGTCCTCAGCACAAGAACAACATGGACCTGTTGGAGCGAGTCCAGAGGAGGGCCACAAAGATGACCAGAGAGCTGGAGCACCTCTCCTCTGAAGACAGGCTGAGAGAGTTGGGGTTGTTCAGCCTGGAGAAGAGAAGGCTCCTGGAAGACCTTATAGTGGCCTTCCTCTATCTGAAGGGGGCTTAGAAGAAAGCTCGAGAGGTACTTTTTAGAAGGGCATATAGTGATAGGACAAGGGGTAATTGCTTCAAACTGGAAGAGGGGAGATTTAGATTAGATCTCAGGAAGACATTTTTCATTCTGAGGGTGGTGAGGCACAGGAACAGGTTGCCCAGAGAAGTTGTGGAGGCCCCATCCCTGGAATTGTTCAAGGCCAGGATGGATGAGGCTTTGAGCAACGTGATCTAGTGGGAGGTGTCCTTGCCCATGGCAGGGAGGGTTGGAACTGGATGATTTTTAAGGTCCCTTCCAACCCAAACCATTCTATGATTTTATAAAATCCACATCTAATCCAGTGATGACAAGAAAGGAAAAGAAACTGGTAGCTTAGAAAAAGAAACACTTCTGAACATGTTAAGTTTTTAATCTTTGCTTTGCAATGTGTCTGGCCTCTTTTAAGAGCAACACGAGGATTTCAGCTGGGTAGGTGGGGAAGGACAGAGGAAGGTGCAAAGACCCAGTGAGGGCAGAGCCCACGTCCCAAATCACCCATGTCCCAGCCCTGATCTCCCTTTGCACTGCCCCATTCCTTTTGTGCTGGCTTTGGCTCTCCTGTGGCACTTGGGTGAACGGCACATTAAACGCCCTGTCTTGCTTGAGGGAGGAGGAGGCGGGGGGTGATGGATCTTTTTGCCAGTTTGTTGATGCAAATAGAGAGCTGCAGAGCACCTCTCCTGAGCTCGAGGGAGGTGACAGGGATATGGTGACCAAACAAGCAGGGAGAGACAGGACAACGAAAGGAGGAGTAGCATCACCTTTCCAGTGCCAGTGAGTACAGCTCTGTCCTGCCTCGTGAAATTTCACTGAAGGCCTTAAAATTATTAGTCTTCAATAGGAAAAATACAGTATCAGTAGACACAGTGCAAGTAGCATCCATTTCTCTTTTTTTATGCTCTTGGGAGACGACTTCAGAAAGAAAATCGCAAATGGATTCCTGTGCCTACTCATGCTCTTTCCTGAAGCTGGAAACCTGATTTATACTGGCTACCTTTAACAGAATCAATGTTCTATTGTCTTGTTCCCTGAGCTTTTCCAGTCTCCTTTCCAAAGGGCTGTATTATAAGTTTTGTTGAGTATTATAAATAACACGTAATAACAACACAGAGACTTTGGAATTCATTTCTACTCAATAAGTGTCATTTTGGTCTCCCTCTAATTGCTCCTGCCAACATATTCAAATAAAAATCCATAGAAATTACATGCAATATGCTAACTACTACATATACTTTTCCACAACCATTAATTTCTGTGTACTAAATTGTATACTTTGGCAGAATCTTCAAGTGTGCACAATTTAGAGATTGCAATGTAATATGATATGGATACATGAAATGGCAGTATTTGGAACACTGATTGGACAAATTTAGTAAATGGTTTAAAATAGGTAGTTTCACATTTAAATATAATACAGATTATCATACATATAAAACTAGTCCTAGTAGGCTAACAAAAAAATTCTTTATCCTCTTTATATGTACACAATTACATGCATCCCCCCCAGTTTCCATAAAATAATACTATATATAAACTCTCTTTCAGCGGCAGTGGGATTTTAAAAAGTTTTTAACGACTTTTTGCTGAATCAGAAAATCCTACCTTAAAGCAAAACCAACATATGGATAAAAGTGTCTGAAACAAAAAATCTCAGTTAAGATTTTATTTTAATATTTAAATTCATCATTTGTGGGGAAAGAACATATTTGAACTGAAAATAGTTTAATAACAAATTGTGAATCCATTCTAATAAAAGATCACAGAGAGAAAAAACATCAAATAAACAAAAGGAACTAAACACAAAATGTGTGCTAGCTCCTTTACAAGCATTCTGGTCTTTCTGGTGGGGAACTGAACAGCACTTTCAGATCTTATTGGATATTTTATTTTCATTTCAATGCCTGTAGTGCTATTAAGACTCATTAGCAGTTTCTGTTCACACCAATTATTTTAGTGTACTAATCTGATTTCTCTGCTACATGACAACTACCTCAGTCAAGCTTATGTTACTGACAGCTGATGCAATCTGAACCATTTCCAATACTACCAAGTATTTGACACTATTAAACTTTCTAAGTGGCCAGGAGGGTCCTGGAGCTGTACGTGAAGGAAGGGTCATCTTCTCTCTACGGCTGCCTCTGCTGCCAGGTGATCAGATATTTCTGCAGGTTGGGATTTGTCCCAGGGGTTTCACATGGAGACAGAATGGGACATCCTATACCCTATTCTTCCTTCTCTGCCTAGGACCCCTCTCCCATGGGACCCCTCTCCCATGGGACTCCTACTTTGGTAGAACCTGCTGCCTCATCCAGTCCCAGAGCCTAAAGATGAGACTCGCTGCCCCTCAGGCACCACTGAAGAGCCCAAGGGGTATTTTCTGGCTGAGGGCAGGGGAGACAACATCCCGAAAGCGTCCATGTCTAACAATTTTGGTAGCATTTCTTACTTGAGTCAATGATATTTCAGTAGTACCGGTACATCGCCAACCACCAGTGCACATTACCATTGCACAGGTACAAAACTGGAATATAGCAGTGAATTGGAACAGAAAGATTGACTGATACCACAGTGAAGAATATTATAATATTTTTTTGAAAAATAATTGGCTGAACTTTCAAAAGTGCGCATATATCAAGAAATCATAATTCTGGAATAATACATGGCATTAGAGCTTTAGAGATATTTATGATAAATGTATAAGGTCAGTATGTCAACATTTTAATACAGATCTACACTCTATTGTGAGATACTGTATATACATATTATAATGACATGGATATACTCAGTTATATAGATAGATACATAAAAGGGAAAGAAGCAAAATAGTGCAGCTCCACATGTTTTTCAGAATAGGAAAAGATTTTTGTTCAGACTCCAATATTTCTGGTGGAAATACTTTGCAAGACAGGCATGTTTTCCAGTAACCTAAATACTATTAACCCCAGCAGAAAACACACTGTTAAGAAAATTACTTGATCATGCACCATTCAAAAACACTGTGCTACACATCTGCTTAGGGACCTGTGTATTTTAACCTGTTAATGTTAAAATACCAGCATAATTACTTTTTAAAGTTATTTGCTTGTTCTGGAAAACTAGTCCACAGATTCATGTTAATTCACAGATAGTAAGTCTGAGATCCATATGACAAGCTTGATCCGGAGCATATTAAAGTCAATGGAAGTTCATTGACGTCAAAGGATTTCAGATCAGGAACTAAAATAAGGTATTACAGCACAGCATTGAATAACCCTTTTGTCAGCCCTTCATTCTTCTTGCTGGATGAGGGGGAGAATTGTCTTTTTCTCTTTCTTCTTCTTATTTGCTTTCTTGTTTTCTTGCTTTTTCTTTCTTCTTCCCTTCTTTCCTCTGGTTTCACTCTCTCTTTTTCTCTTTCTCTCTCTTTCTCCTTTTCTCCTTTTCTCCTTTTCTCCTTTTCTCCTTTTCTCCTTTTCTTCTTATTCTTCCTTGTCTGTTTCTTCAAACCAACTGAACAACTACACTGTAAAAATTCAGTGACACCTTAATGCAAATTGTTTCTACCAGAGCTGCAGTCAGTACCTTCGTGACCCCTAAAATGTCATGGGGGTCTGAGAAATATGACATTGGCAGCAAAGATACCACATGCCTTCTAAGGCACGGCTCACTGGCATTTCAGCATGCACCATTGCAAGCTATTGCTGTAGTTGATTTTTCCCGTGGTACCAGCAATTCTACTCTGTGTTGTTACTGTGTAGTATCTCACAGTTTTCAATTCTCCCAGGACCCTTACTTCAAATTTCTCCTCTTTCCATAAGAAAACAAAAATATGCATTATTTCTTCTGAAATGTGTGGCTTGCTATTCATTTATATGTTGTGCTATTTGCCTTAGCCACAACCAATAAAGGGAGGTATGAACCACAGATGGTGTGGACTCGATTCTTAAAAAAAAAGGTTTAATTTTTCCAACTCAATTGTTTAAATATATCAGACAGCACTTAAAGACTTTGGGGGAGGAGGATACACTTCTTTGGCTTGTTTTATTGCTGATGTAAAGGATGCGTTACATCTAAACCAGGTAGGTTTTACTTAGAATTTGAGCACCCCTTCACAGCACACAGGATTATTGCTTAAGAACCAAATAAGATCATTCCTTTGAGGTATCCAGACTACTTCTATTTCCAACGTGCACTGAAGAGTCCTGAGATAACAATATTTTAGGGCCGCATGAAATGAGTGGCATCAGAGTCTAGAAACAATCTCCCCTGCAAGCAGTGAAAACCAGCACACTTTGTGAACTGAGCCAGTTCCACTCTCCTCCCCAAGTTCCTCTTTTCCACCCATTTCTGCCTTTATACTATAGAGACTTCCAATATGGAGGGTCTATTAGAGAGACTTTCTTCTTACACATGTGTGCATGCACAGTCACTGTGCCTGGGAGGAGCATTTGATTGTCCATCGGACACTCATTTCTGCTTTCCTTGGGTATTCTTTTACCAGGTCTTTATTTGATGTGTACTTTAGCAGACTTTCTGACACTGAACAAAGCAAATGAAGATAGTACAACCTAAAGGATTTGTGGTCTGAAATAAATACCAAAAAACATAAAATGGGTGACAAACCCCAGGGACAGTGTTGACTGTTTTACATTACATTATTCAAAATTATTACAGCCAGTGTTATCCAAACATCATAAACAAATAGTGTGAGCACAGCACAGCAACAAGAAAGAAATGGAGAATTGTAGAATCATAGAATCACAGCATGGCTGAGGTTGGAAAAGAACTCTGGATGTCATCTGGTCCAAGCAGCCTTCTCAAGCAGGGCCACCCACAGCCAGTTGCCCAGGACCATGAACAGACGGCTTATGAATACCTCCAGGGATGGAGAATCCACAACCTCACTGGCAAGCTGTGCCAGTGCTAGGTCATCCTCAGTGTAAAAGACTGCTTCTTGATGTTCAGATGGAGCCTCCTTCTTTCAGCTTGTGCCCATTTGCTCTGGTCCTGTCACTGGGCACCACTGAAAAAGGAAATGAAATCCCTTGCCTAAATAGAGCACACAGTTAGAGCAAAGGTTTAGCAAAAAACTGCTTCTGACCAACTCTAGATGAGATACATTTCTGGGAGAGCAAAACCCAGTAATGGTGTATCTGCTCCACTGTGGCACGGAATGAATCAAATGTTCAACTGGTTTCTCATCTGACAGAAGGCTTTTCTTCCCTGACAGCATGATACATCAACTTTTTCTTAGCAAAAATAGTCATCAGTTCAGAACTTATTGCACCTCTGACCTGATCAAGACAGCTGGGAAATATCACCTGTTGGCCTCTTCCACAGGACCTGGATGCACAGGGTCTGGTAGGCATCCCCTATATCTTTCCTGTCCACCTTATGTCCTGTTATACTTTCTTTTCATTTGGAGTAATAAGAGTCATAAGAGTAATATTATTGAAAACAAAAATCAGCTCACTGTTAAAGCTGTCAGAATATTCCCTAGAAGAACCAGATGTTTTATGACAACCAAAGATGTCCTACTATGTTACAGTTGTTTTATCTGGGGAAGTTGGTTTTGCTTCTCTTTTGAAACTGTTTCATAGACTTTCAATAGTTGAGGGATGTTTTTCTTCTTCTGCAAAAATAAATTAATAAATGCATTGTATTTTTCAAGCAATGTTAACAGCTTCTCAGTGGAGATTTATAGAGCAAGACAGTAAGTGTGCACTGTAATGGTTTCTGTAAGCTCTTATACCATAAGAAGCAACACTGATTGAGACAAAGTTATAATTGTAACATGACAGAAGAAAGGACAGTGGTATCATTTGTGGAAACACTGCTAGAGCTATAATTATAGTGCTCTTTCTCGTGTTCTTATGATGGGAATCAGGGTTTTTTTCAGTCTAAGCACACAAGATAAGAGCAGACTGGCATGGGCACACCTTGCCTTCATTGAAATTGACTGTTGTGTTATCAACATGAACGGCAGCAGAAGTAGCTCAAATGTGGCCAGCTAGCAAGCATCCCTACAGCATAATCTAAATCCCAGTTGACATCAAGCGTTGTGCTACCATTAAACAAACACGCTCAGCTGACTGCAATTTCTCATAGGCTGCAAAGCAGAAGAGCTCAGACACTAAGGGCTGAATTTCTCTGCAGTAACACATCTCTAAGTGATATGTGTGTTTTTAAACAAAATCATGAAATCCTCATGAAATCCCCACCAACTCCAAGGAAAACATTTGAGTTTATGCAATCCTAACATTATACTCCATTACACAATGTGAAAAGGGGCCAAAAATATCTCAAATAATGAAAATATTAGCTTTGAGATCCAGAGTGGATCTTCCAGACCTTGTTCAGATGTTTGTATTGTACCCTTAGTGACTTCCAGGTCCAGGAAGGCTTCTCAGCACAGATATGGCATAGTGCAACCCGCTACTGATGCCTTCCTGCAACATGGCACCCAGCGTGACAAGCTTTTCCAGATTCCCGAGCATGGTGCCAATGCATCACCAGGCCCCACACTGAACAGTTAGGTAGGCTGAATGAAAGTCCCCCGCCGAATAGACGAGCGGTCTGGCATCGCCAGGCATTGCTCCCCACAACACTCAGGTCTCAGGACTGCGATACAAGTGCATCCAAGCTGACTGCCTGTAGAACAGGCTCCAGGCACTGAAGGTTAGAATAATCTTTGGTTTTATATTAAAGAAGGTTCCTATTAGTTAGCAGCAGGTAAGTTGGTTACTTTTAGACCCTTAAGATCGCATCAGCATTAATCTATTTTTTGCTGGTCCAAACAGATTGCTGAATGTAGTCAAAGAAGAATAATATTTTGTCCTTTTGTATTCATCTTACAACTGGTAAAAATACCCTTCTTGGTATTCAAAGAAGTCTCCTTCCTGTGTATTTCTGAGCGCAACTATACAGAGGACTAAAAAATACCAGTTTTATAAATGGCACTTTCTTCAGTAGCGTATGCAGTTACAAAAACATTATTTTAAACAGCCGTGGAATAATATTATACTTTTGAACATTAATAGATCCACTGTCTTTTCTATCTTATTTCAGAGGCTCAGCTGTCTGACAATCCTGTATACTTAAATAGTATTAAATATCAAAACCGCTGTGTTTCAAAACTCACCCATTTAGTTTCTTCAATAACTGCCTGTGTGAAGAAACAAATGTTCTCCTAATCACTTCTTGTGACACATTAAGATCCAACGCAGATTCTCGTGTTACGCATAATACCTAGAGCATTTAATTTTTTTGATGATAAGAACAATACTCCTATGGTAATATAGTTGTTTGATTTCCACATCAGCATACTACTGAAGGAGGTAAAAAGAAAGGACATTATGGCTACAGAACACTGAAGTCTATGATCTCTGAAGATGTTCCTCTCCTTGGAGCTGTTCTCATATGCTTTTGAGACATCTTCTATCAAATACATTGAGCACCTAGAAAGTAGATACCCCTAATTCAAACCACATGTCTTAACTCCTAGCTGCTCTGATGATCTCATCTCTCAACCATCATGTGCAGTTGTGCATTGTGCAATCCTCCTCTTCGCTTTCAGTCCTGGCTTGTCTAATAAAAGAGCTCTTTTGAACTGTGTTTTTCCACAATACATAGGAATATAAATATTAATTTCCCACATTCTGTACCTATAATTGCATTTCACTTCAGAAATAATATTTCCGAAGGTGCTTCCAAAAGACAGTTAAAAAATACATGGTGCATTAATTGTAATAATTGAACTCCCCGCATATATTGAATATATCACCCGGTAATTTTTGTTCATAAATTCTCTATAATTGTGTCTAATTGCATCTATTACTTATGCAAACCTCCCAAGGCCTTGCGCATAAATAACTCCCATTTACTTAAAGAGAAGTTACTCATATCCTGCAGTAGAAAAAGACTCCTGTTTACACTTCACTGCAGATTTTTCATCAAGAACTCAAGAGTATTTGTTCTTCTTTAACCTAAAGCCAAGAAACTCACCTACATACCTGAAGAGTGTGCACAGACACAAGTCACAAATGAAAGAACCAGAAGAGCTGAAACATAAGAATAAATTGTTTCAAGGTAGTGCTTCATGCTTTCACTGACGCTTGGGAGGAGCATATAGCTTCAAAGCTGAAAACATGTGAAAATACATGATGAACTCTCTCATCATTGCTCTTCAAATCCTTCCCTAAAACTGTTCTTCGCCTTGCTTATAAAATATTAAAATCAATTAGCCAGATAAGGTGCTGATTCTACTGCGCATTATGTTAGAAATTATTCTTATTATTCCATTTTACATTTGGGGCAATATTCCTTTTTGACCAATATCTGGTCAGTGAGTTACTGGACAACAAGGCACTACAGCAGTGTAAAGGTGCCTGTGTTGCCATGCTAAATAAACCATTAATAAATTAGAAATAACGTTCATGTATTACTAACAACGTAAAGCCAGGTTCTTATGCATTTTCTATACTCATTTGGGGAAGCATCTCACTCCACAATTATGTCTATCAGTTACAATAACTGAAGATTTAAAATCTGTTCTCAATAGAAAATAAGAGTTCAGCTGTAAAGGATAAAGTAAGGCTTATGTATACAAATATATTTGTACATAACGAGGTATACGTCTCAGTTGCTCAATCACTTTGCTGAAGCCTTCCATCACTTTTCTCCACCTTCACTCTGTTCTTTAATCAGCTAGCTACAGAGATAGAAACCATGTCAATGATCAGAAAGGAATGCATGTATTTAAGGTGCTTTTGAAATCTCAGTAAGGACTAAGCATGCTCTTACCATTCTTATTATCAACAGGTATTCATTTAATTTTAAACCATAATAGGTGAATATTTTCATCTCCTGGCAGTAAATGACTGAATCTAGAGTAAAAGAGAAATCTTGATTTCATATTTCCTGAACAGTTGGCAATCACAGGTTTTGAATTTTATTATTTGAGTGGGCACTTTCTTCTTAGTTTTAATTCTCTCTTGATTAAACCTTCTTTCTGGTGATCAGATTTGTATGTACTAAGCTGGAAACCAATCTCAAAGACAGATGTCCCTTTTCTTTCACCCACCATGAAACTCTTCCATATGGAGAAGCTCAGTCAGAAGCCTATTCACATTTAAAAGTCACTAGATTTTGCAAAGCAGAGGTAAAGCAATATTTAAGTAGGGCCTAGAGCTAGTTCTGGTTCCTTGCAAGAGGGGAATTTCACCCATAAATCTTTATATATCTTGTTCCGCTGATAAATTAATACTGAGACTGATTTTTTAATACAAAGAACAGGTAATAGTTATACTGCTGAGTGAGGTGTTTTCAGCTTCTTTGGACTGGAATTAAAGTGTTCCCCAAGTGGATGTAAAATACACAGCAAGTTTAACAAGCTTCTTACATTGTCTCTTAAATGCTCCCTGGCTCAAAGTAAAAATCTATTTGAGTGATTTCAGATAACTTAAAAGAGAGCTTCAGCCTCCTGCTTAATATCTGTGCTAACATCATCATCCACCATGTTTGGGAAATGATTATTTTGCAAGGGGATACTTTCTTTTCACGGATAATAAAAATATTTGCTGGCTGGGATAAGAAAGCTTTATTAGGAGGAAGAAAATCAAATTATTTTTTATCAGAACAGTCAGTAATTCTTCCACTTAGCTTGATTCTCTTTAGTTTAAATTGAATCTGCAAGATACCTCCTAATTCAATGATGCTGGATCAAATCTGTGAGAACTCTTTACAAAAACAGTATTAACTCCCTAGACAAAACATTAACAGTATCTTAGCCATTTATTCGTGCGTATCCGGAAAATCAATTATTTGGAAGAATTTTCCTGCCCAGATCTCATCACCGTCTACCTTGGATTTATGCAGCAACTGACAGTAAAGTGTGAAAGTAATTGGAGGCTCACCAAAGGCTGCCTTTACTCCACAGCCTCGTGTTAATCATTTGGTGAGAGCCAGTTATACAGATGTTTTGCTGGTATAATTTCTGCTGACATCAGAGTATATCCAAAGGCTATATTATTAAATATGTGGCGTAAGAGCTTTTACCTGATAGGAACCTATACCTCCTCTTGATAGGGGCTGAACACTGAGTTGAAAGAAATGACCACCAGCTTGAAAAATACACCATTTCCTTTGTCTACCTAGGTCCCACAATGCAAATCACTGCTGTGCCCACGTGCAATGCTACCATGCCCTTCCAACATCAGGGAGTGTCTGAAACGCTGAGCAAAAAAAATCCATCAAGTGGCCAATTCTACTGCTTTCATACCTTGGGTGCCCAGTCCTAATGAGCAGCAGGGTGCTGCTGCAAGATGGGAGTTCCTTCAAGTCTTCTTGATGCAAAGAAACACTTGACAGCATCAGTCCCCAGCTAAAATTGTCCAAATCAGGCAATGTGGGTTCTTGACAAAAAAAAAAAACCCACACCCACATAAATTATTATTAAAATCAGCAGTATGTGGTAAGGACCTGAGAGCAAGCTTTCACCCTTGGAAGCTGTAAGCAACTAATAATTAGATTTCCAGGTCTTACCGACTCTTTACGGGTTTCTCAATTTGAAAGAGTGTAACTAACCAGTAAATGATCTGCTGTGGTCCCGGAAAGCAAACTGAATCAACATGTAGAGGATTTAGACCATTTCCATAAATACATTTAAAAACAAAGCTGACGGGAGTTTTCAAACAGGTCTTGACTGAAAAAAGTTTTCAGGGCCTGTACAATCTCTCCAGCTGATATCTTCTCCATATGTGCCTGAACTGCACACCAGCCAAGAAGCTCTCTGAGAGCTCAAGCCACTCTGACGGAATCTCACAATGCGCCGCTCGACTGGATGGAGAGCACAGCTAAAATTCCTGGCTAGGAAATACATCACTTAAAAACAAATGAGGTCCAGGAAAAAAGTCATGGAAAACATTGAAAACAGTCATATGGCAATACGAGATGTCAGCAAATGTCTCTCTTTCTTAACCAAAAAAGCTGAAAGTCAGCATGATTGAGTGTATCATGCTTGCTCTCTTATCAGAAGTATTTTTTTCTGGCCATTTATGTGAAAAAGCACCATAAAAAAAAAAAAACAACCTTACTCTCACTGTGCTAAATTGCTAAATCAACCACAAATTAAGCATTGAAAGCACTCCAAAGCCAGGATCCCACCTAGTTCGTATGTTCAGCAATCACAGTCATACTGAATTGGGCGTTCCATAAATGAGGGAACTTTGTTTTACTTAATTGGGTTGCTAACGGTCCCCACATCCCATGATAAGAATTTAAAATTACTTACCTACAATTCATGCATTCAAAAGAAAAATAGCCTTGGGAGGTCCATTACTGCATACAACCTCATCCACAGCAAACTCGGCATTCCTACCTTTAACAAGAGCCACCTCAGAACAGGCCAGCGGAAAGCACCAGACAAGTAGGTTTGTCACAAATCATACATTTCCCTCCCTGTGCCAAGCAATTTTCTCCATTCTTTAAAGCTGCTCTGTTGTCCACAGAATATTACTCTGGCAAGCCAAAGGACCCTCTGCCAACTTCTGCAGAGCTATTCCCATAGTCTTACTGGGAACTGGCTTTTGTGTCCATAAGTCCCCAAGAGAGTAAACGCTGGCACCTTTGGCTTCGACGTGCCCTTCTGTGTCCCCCTGCAGCTGGGTCTCCACATGCTGATGTGGACAAGAAGCCAACAGAAAGGACAGTCTAAAGGAAACACTCTGCTCTGCATTTTACCAGGATTTCCCTAATCTTCAAGGGGCACATGGTCCTGCCAAGGGATCATGGCCCCACGGGTTGTGCTTTCAGGATCTGGCCGTTTCCCCCTTGCAGGGTGCCAGGAGCAGCATGTGCTCTCCTCAAGCCCCCGAGCCAGCCCTCCACACCGCTCAGCACCTCCCAGACTGCCCTGTGTGCTGCAGGAAGTGGAGGCAGGAGCTGATAATATGGGACCATTAATTGCTATGCCCATGATTTATTCAGCTCCTTCCAAACCTGAGATCCTGAGACCAAAGCAGATCATCATCTTCAACTGCTCAGGGAGGGAGAAACAGCTGGGTTGGCTACATGGGGTAGCTGGGACGGCCTTGGGCTTGTGTCTGCAGCGGTCGGTGGCTCCTGCTCTGCTCCTCCAGCTCTGGAGAAAACTGACGTGGCTTGGCCAATGTTGAAGCACATGCTAAGAAGTGTGGATTAACGTGTCCATACCGCGCAGCAGGGTGTGATACTGCAGAAATCCTGCACTATTGCTGATCCGAGCCAGGCAGCACAGCTGAGAAGTTCCTCCACAAGTCTTGCTATCTTGGGAGCACTTCCAGATAAAAACAACTGTGCAGCTCTTAGGGCTGGGCTGGCTCACGTGAGGTGTAATCCCCAGCTCTTCTACTTTATACTGCTGCTTTTTCCTTTTATTCATTTATTTGAAGTTAATATTAAATGAGTACTGGACAGAACATGAAAGGGCAATTCAACCAACCAAACTGCTGCCTAGGAAATATATAAAAGGCATGTTGCATTAACATACTGGTCACGCAGCTCCAAAAGCAAGTAATGAACACCACCAAATCTATTTTATCATCTTTTAGGCAACATGAGATTTTCCTTTTTGCTTGCTAATTTATTCTGACATTACACTGTTCAGCTGTATTCAAACCAGATGCAGGTTGCTGGGTTTTTTTCTTTTTCTATTTGTTGGTCATCTGCTGTGCTTGGTTAACAAAAGTTGCTTTTGTGAAGAATTTTTGCTGCAATACATTTAAAGATCAGATGTCATCTAATTCCTTAACCTAAAAATCTCTCAGGTTTATCAGGATCTCTTTTTACTTTATCAGATTAAATCTGGAGTGATTTTTCATGAAGACCGCAGTTACAAGTAATGCTATGCTCCTAAAACAGACCTGTTATGTCTTATAACATTGCTAAAGGCATAGCTTAAAGCTCACAGGACTTGGGGGCTTATCGCTTCCCCCGACAGTCGCTGCCTGCTCCTTCATCCAAAGGAGTGATCTGAAATGAAATGATCCTGCTTGGTTCAGCCAAGAGCCACGGCTTTCTCTAGGAAACAAATGGTGACCCGGGTGAGAGGTTTAAGGTGCAGGGCTATGATGGAGGCAGCTACAGACGTGGGGCCAGGGTGCAGAAGACAATGCCGGGATTCACCCCTACACAAGATGCACACAGCCTGCCCACGCAGCGATGCAAGCACGCTGGGAAGCACCATGATGCCACAGGTATGGAAGCCCTGAGCCTGGGGACCTGTGGCTGCAATTTCAGAGGGTCAGAAAGACACACAGAGAAATCCCCACAAGAACTGGCAAAAATTAGCCCGAAATATTTGTCATGGAAAATTCTGGGAGGAAAAATTTTCCGGTTTTTGGTTGGATTTTATTTGGATCAGAGTGTTTTAAATATGGCGAGCTTGGGCCTTTTGAGCAAAAAAAACTTGCAAGTCTGAAAAGCAATAAAGAAATAAAAACATTTACATTTCCAAAGCAAAGCCATTTTTCACCCCCAAAAATGTCTGACTGAAAAATACGTGTATCAACTCTGGGTTGGCACATGAAGCAGGGTCTGAATGGGGGGAATTGATATGGGCATGGGTAAAACAATAACATGAAAAAAGAGATGTTTAGTCAGGGGAGGAGGCTGGAGAGTATTTTAGAAGTCCTGCTTCCCAGTTCTCATTTTTCCTTATGCATCCATTATTGACCACTGACCAAATGAACTAGCCCAGAGCAGCTGTTCCCATACTCTTATTTATGATAAATAGTTCTGCCACCTGTACAGAAAACAACACTGACTCCACTGTAAAGGCTACGTGGATTTCTATCTGATGCTTTACCCCTCCTTCAGGTGTCCCATGAAGAAGTATTAGATGAGAGAGCCCAAGGCATCAGAGGCTTCAACACTGACACACACACAGATGCAGCATCATTGATCTTGTGTCACAGGTACATAAAGCCATTGCCAACAGAACAGAAATGAAGCTCCCCCAAGCCCTCCACCCAGAACCATCAATCTTCAGCCATGCGCTATGGGAGCATCGCATGCCCTTGCTTCCTTCTTTCCCTTGCCTGCTTCCCACAGGAATGCCAACAATGAAGCTGTGCAAGAGATGACAGCCCAGATAGCATGCTAATCTTGAATGATGGTAGTACCCAGAGATGACTCCAGGGGACAGTGCGTTCAAAAACGGATTTAGAAAGGGTCATAGGCGAGTGGTCACTATCTGTGACACTTCACGCAGTGTTAGTTTTTAATGGCCCTGAGTTCTCTTCATCACTTCTGCTGATTCCTCTTCATAAAGTTCTCAGACAGGTTTTTAATTTACAGTTCCAGATAAAATTTGTTCTTGAAGATCCTATTTTTTACTGTTAACTAAAAATTTTATTTCAAACTTTGCACAAAATCTAATAAGAAAGTGGATAACACATAGGTTTGGAGTAAGAGAGAGCTTGGTTAATGTTGGACAATCTTAATCCACCATTCCTGTGTCATTATGAAATTAACTGTATTGTTCTCACAACTGAAAAACACCCTCTGAACAAAAGTCATAATGTATTTCACATTATGATTCAGATGTAGAATATCTCACAGCAGCTAGGAAATGCAAAGCTACAGCATGTAGTATTATGTGCTCCACGTTTTCACTCGTAAGTGCACACTTATCACTCCCACGTGCTGTATACCTTGACAGATGTGCCAAAAAGCAGCCTGTGCCTCTCTGCGGATGCCCATACTAGTAGGCACTACAAACATCCATGTGTCTACAGCGAGCCATGTAGTGGCCGAAGAAGGGCAAAAGGAAAGCAGAACTAAGTTTGTAAGAACTGAGCCAAAGAGGATGGCAGCTGTTATTTGGTTATTTGCGTTAGTTAAGTTGTATAAGCAGCAGATCTTTTTCCAGCTTAACCTAATTATGTACTTGAAGAAGTTATTGTTGTTGGTTTTAGTTGTCTGAGGATGTCTTTAATACTATTAGCAGGATAGCTCCAGTCTTTAGAAAGGAAATTAAGATTGCAAAATGTTGCATGCCTGTGGGAGTGAATATACTGTTGTTCTACAACTGATACTCACGGAAAAGAATTTAACAACAATGAATTTTATAATATTGGAATTAAATTCTCAGTGGAAAAATGCAAGCATCCCAGTGGAGGTGTCTTGATTTGCATCAGATGGTGATGTGACTCTATAAGCTTATTAGAGTCGTAAAATACTCTGATATTTAGGACCTTTGCAAATCTTCACGACAGAGCTCAGATTAAGCATTAAAATTTTGTGAATTGCTTCTGATCATATTTTAATCATTATAAATGTTCCAAAAGAAAGGCATAATCACTTGTTCTCATTTAAAAGTGATTTAGGATACAAGTTTAATAAAGTTATCACCACTGGAAAGCCATTTCATTATTTCTAACGGAGTATACAGAGTAACGACAGCATTGGTAGTGGAGACATCAAGGTATGAGCTGTCTGTTCTTAATTTAATAGGTTTTTCTTGTTTCAATTGCAGTGTTTGAATGCCATGACTGAACAGAACAATTCTAACACAAATTCCCAGTAAACTCTGCCTGACTCCTCCCATCAGCTACAGACTCCACATCTAGCTTGTATCCACTAGCTTAAGGTGGTGGGAAGAGCTGCATCAGGTCAAGCAGGTCAGTTAGCTTATTCCTCTTTTCTAAAATCTGTTTGTTACTGTTTGAGAAACTCACAAAAATTTATTGTCGTTTAGACAATTATTCTATCACCCGATGACCCCTCCTCACACAGGAAGGGGAATCAGGAAGAAAACAAGGAAACCCAGGGGTTGAAATATAAACAGAATAGAATAAGACTAGATAATTAACAGTAACAACACTAAAGAACCAATAGTGATCCCAATACCATTATAAAATATACAAGGATTATACTCAGCCAATTCTATCAGTAGGAAGCTGTGCACTCCCAGCAGTGGGCAGCAATTGTTGGACACTGCGAGCGCTACGGCTTCGGGAGGAAGGGAAGGCCTCAGGGGTCCGTCACCAGGGCAGGAAGTTCTCAGGATTGCAGCTATCATAGAAGAGAGAACTTCACAGCAAACTTTCTAATTTATATTGAATGTGACGTTCATGGTGTGAAATAATCCTGTTGGCCAGCTTGGGTCAAGTGCCTGGGTCTCACTCCTCCTCATCCCTGCACCTGGCTTGCTCGAGAACACTGAGACCTTGAAACCCACACACCATAGCTGGCTAAAAAGTAAATATTTTCACAAATTCGAGTCTTCTAAAAGTACAGTTTTCCCTAGCATTAGAAAAGAAATTAGTCCTGCGTCACTCAAACCAGGACACTGTTAAATCAGTCCAGCTTCTTCAAAATATCAGCTGAATGAGGTACTGTCTTTTAAAGCTGCTGTAGTATCATACTGAGAAGGAAGAATGTCAGTCATTAATGGCTATCAAAGGCTCAAAAAAGGCTTACAGTGGCAATTTTGATAGAAAGTGAAGCAGCTTTCTGGCACAAGAAAGAAAAAGTGTTCTGGGAAAAGTGAACAGGGCACTAGTTAAACCACACACAAGACACTTATGCATGTGCCCTTCCAGAGATTACGTGAGATATTTTCATGAAGTGTAGTTTTGAATACCCCAAATTTTCCAAGAGATGCGTGGAACTGGAAAAGTGTTTGGTTCAAACCTGCACAGGCAGAGGGAAGAGAAGACCACTTTATATCAAAAGAATGGAGCACATTTGATAGCTTCTTTCCAGTTTCAGTTGATAATTATAATGAGTTTTCAGTGTTCAAGACAATCAAAGGCCTCTACAACTCACAATCAGTCCAGATGAATATTTTTCTTGGTGTGCTTTATCACTTGGACAATCTGCTTGTAGCTCACCTGTCTATTTCTTTCATGTGCTGTATAGTTTACAGAAAAGATCATTTTCCTAATCCCACACAAATTTTTGCTCTAAACTCTCTCCTCCATAAAGACCACCTATACCTTGCCAACCACACTTTCATGAGCTGTTTCTTAAAGAAAAAAAAAAAACAAAACAACCCTGTTTATTTTGTGTAAGTCTGTAAGCATAGTTGTACATGTGTTTTCCAGTCTGTGAAAGCCTGAAGACAGCGCACCACCGTACAGGTGTAATTAAGAAGGCATCCTTTCCCTACAATGGAAAACTGATACTGTGCAAAGATTCAAAGCTCATTTGCTTCTTTTTCCAGCTTCTAAAATTGCAATCCTGGGAGACTGAGTTGCCTGAATAGCGGGAAGGAAAACACTATCTTTTTAACCCCCCCCCCAGTCATTGCTCTGAGTCCAGGTATGGCCAGCAGTAATCCAAAGCCATCTAGTAGCTGTTTAGAAATCTGCGCGCCATGAATTAGTGGCCACATGCCAGGCACTGATTAGGCATCGCTCAGCAGTGGTCCCTGAAGGACAAAGCGATGGCACATTGATGAGGAAACATGAGAAGATTGTTCAACTGCAGGACCTGCTCTGTGGATAAACAGAGGACTTTGCACTCACAGCCTTGAAGTTTGGATCTTCTCACAAGCAGGCATTTTTTCAGATGTGGTAGATGGTGTCAATATTTGCATTTTTACCATGTCTACCCAAACATTTCACTTCTCTCTGTTATCTCGCATATGGATCAGGGTGAGTTTAGAGGCACACCCGTGATCCACTCACAGCACAGGCTTTCCAGCGCTATCCCAGCCTTGAGTGTAACTCTAACTCTAACTTGGCTTCTGTATTAGATTAAAATAACCAAACAGGCATGCATTTCAACCTATTTCCAGTGTAAGGACACACACAGGTGCCATTTGACTCCCTCTGTAGTGCTAACGTCAATGCGGCCAGCTCCCCCCAGATGAGGTGGGGAGACACCTTCATCTCCACTTTACCAACAGGAACCTGAGGCACAAAGAAATTAAGGCCTGGACCCACAGAGGCTCCAACGCAAATGGTTGCTAGGTGCCTCCTGCTTGTGACAAGCTAGCCTGACGCTTTTTCCACACCTCCTGCCCTGGCCATAGCCATGCTCCTGTCCCCAGCTGCTCTTCTCCCCTTGCCAAAGGCTGGCACCCACTCAGGTCTGCCCGAATAACTGCATGTGTAACCTCCCCCTCGCGCAGCTCATGAAAAACAGTAAGGGCTAGCAAAGACTTGCTGTTTACAGCGCTGAAGACCAAGGAAATCAACTTAGAGCGCGGTTATCCTGGCAAAGCAGAGGTGATGGTAATCACTGATGGAGAGTACAAGGGGCTGTGGCGGGGTGGCACGGCTGTCGGGAGGGACACGTCTCGCTCAGCACAACTACCCCCAGCCCCGGCGCCGGACTGAGCAAAGCAGAGACAATCTGCAGCAGCAGGGGGGTAAAGCATCCCCAGCCTCTGCCCTGCCTGCTTCACCTGCATGGAGGTCTACCAAGAAACACCTTTGAGGTCTGTGGGTGAAGCCGCCACTGCAACACCTGCAGCAAACCTGGCCTGCTGAGGGCTTTCTCTTCCTCCCCTGCCCTCCCCCTGGGACGCCCTGCTGCTTGGAGCTTCACCCGGGTCACAGAGGAGAACGTGGAAGAGCACGGGACGTAATCCTGGCTCTCCTAAACCCCAGACTGATGTCCCTCCTTCTGCTCGTAACAGTAAGAGGCAGTGGAGAAATCTACTGATCTGCTGTTAATCTCAGAAGAGCCTCTTCCAAACCACACGATACTGGCTCTCACTTCACAAAAATCTTCCAGCCCAGCAAAACTGAGGCTTCTCCGAGCACCATTTACAGTCACAAACTGTGCGGTTTCTTGTAGGTGGAGGCATAGTCAAACACTTGGCTCGGCACGCTGTGTTTCTGGTCTTCCCAAGAACTCGCAGTAAGCACCTCGGGAAATGGAGAGCAACCGGCACTAACGGTGTGACTCCGCTGGCCGAGGGGGACACGCACATGCACACGCGTGAAATCTATTATAGGGCGCACGGATTCTCTCTTGTAGCCTCTTACCCTTTTATGTCAAACATGGCAGCTATGATCTCTCTCACTGCTTGCAGTGGCAAAACATCAGAAGTCACACACACAGAGTCTTGGAGAGCAAGCGAATTTATCTCTTGTTGCCAGTCTCATTAGAAACAAATAATTAGTATTCCGAGGCTTTTGTGGTCCCTGAAACCCCTCTCCAAGAGCCTTGCTTTCTGTTACAGCTCAAGTGAACTGTCCTGCGCAAAAATCACAGAAGGAAGTCTGTGAAAGAACTGAAATTCAAATACAGGTCTCCTAAATCCCAGATTATAATTCCATAATTAATTTATTCTATGTAGCAAAAATGTTATGCATCTTATTTTATTATTTGGAAGTAGAGCCTTCTGGTTTTTATATTTCATCATAGGCATCAGTTCCATTAATAGTTTCTGCGTGTGACTAATCCTACGCAGTGTCTGAAGTCAGACTACCAAAACACATCTGCAAGACTAGGGCCTAAATTTCTTTTCAGTCATTCTTGTAAGAAATGACTTAGCTTCTGAACAGCTAAGCCACATCTCAGAAGGTCTTTAGAAGGAAACCTGGAGGTTTGCCAGAGCCTGAGCACATATCTGCCCTCTCCTCTTTCCAAAGTTTCCCAACATGTTCTGTTAAAGCAACGGTATATCAGCCCCACAGAAACTAATGAAAATCATCAGAAACACAAATGTAGGGATCAGTGATATCACAAAAGACTAATTAAAAGACGCAAATTCCTCTTTGCATCTGCTACTAAACTATACCACATATTTTAGCTGTTACCATTTGTTACGCTTGCTGAAGTAGGCTTAGAAGGAGGACTATCATGGCAGGGCAAATTACCTGCGATCCAGTCAACCGACTGAGAACTCAACAACAGCAAGCCTTGATTACGGCACAAAGTTTCATCATAAACAACAAAGAGCAAATAACTTAGCTACAAAACAGCAAACTGGAATAAAAACCAACCAGTTTCCGAGATGGTTTCACATCTAGCCATCTGCAGTCCTGTACTGCCATCTGCAGCCTCCTGGTAATAGCTTTCTAAATCACCAGGTGTACATCGACCCCAGCAACCACATGCTCTCTGTAAATATTAGGTGTGTTCAGTGGCAGGCAGATGGTTTTTTTCCACAAATATTATCATATTAAAATAATCAAAATATTCCTCTTTTTCAAGATTATGTTTGATCTTTTTCCAGCCTTTTCTTATTTTCTATCTTATCTCACTTCTCTACTGTCTTTGGTAATTGAAGTTGAATGTCAGACCCAAAGTGCAACACATTTGATATCTCAGAAAGTTTTTAATATGCTGATAAAGAAGAGTGGTTCAGAAGTTGCCCAGAATGTCTTTGCTACATAGGGAAACTGGTTTTTAATTTGTGTCATTCTAGTTACTGCATTAGAATTGAGTTTTAATAGAATATATCCCCTAACATCTATAGCTAGAGAAACATAAATATCTTTTCCGTATGCAGGACTCTAAAAACATGCTATAGCATGCTCTTACAGTGGAGATGCCTGTCTCTGTTCCAGGTTACAGAAGCAGATCAGCTAAAATGGCACTGGGCTATTACCCAGCAGGGAAGTGGCACGTGGCTAAGTGTTAACAAGGAAGGTACAGTGGTTTAGCAAGCTACCACACACCAGCGGTGAGCAACCACAGCTGACCATGATCCTCCATGAAACCTCTCCCAGTCTTCAAGGTAAAACAACAACCCCTAAGGGTTGTTGAAACCGATAAGTTTAACCCAGGTATGGTCCAGGTGATACCTCCTGGCCACGGACCCCATGTCCTCTGACACACAGTAATTTAGTAAGCTGTGGTAACTAATTCATACGACTGATCTCTTTCATTCTTTTTGAATGAATTTATCATCTTTGTTGATGACTGTAAAGCAAAGAATTAGCATGGTGTTTGCAGGGACAGAGTCACTGCTCAACCAGGAATGCTACAGGACTATCACAGCGATATTTTCCCAGTCAAAGAAAAAGGTCCTGGATTAAGAAGAGAAGATAGGCATGAAACAGTGGAAAGAACTGACTGGTTTATAGTAATAAGATAAACTGAGAATATCCACTGGCCGTCAAAGAGCAAATAAGGCACCTCAGAACATCAAGTCTACCTTGAAGTGAGAGCTCAGCGGCACCATTTACCACAACTCCTCTAAGACCTGGTGTAAAGCGTAAGTCAGACCTGCTAGAAGCTGAGTGACTAACGGGTGCCTTGACACTGGTTTTGCACGTCTTGCCCCTCTGTTGCTAGGAGGTGGCACATCAGTCAGAAGGTATTGATCACGGTGTCCATGCACACTGTAAAACAGGCTGCTGCTCTTGAGGAGGCGTGAGGTGCTGAGTGCAGGATGCCCCAGCAGCACTGGGAACACTGAGTTGGTGGGGGACGGGGCTGTCTAAGCAGGCTATCCTTTCCCAAATTAGAAATTAAGCATGCTGCTGGAAGCTCAGGGGGGATACTGGCTGTGAAGAGTGGTAAGATGCCGCATATTATCAGCACGGATGCCTTTCTTGAGCTGCCGCAGCACCAAGCTCCTGGCCCTGCCTCTGCCCTGCTGCTTGGTATTTAAAATCCACCCACATGCTGCCTTGGGAACTCACGCTTCTGGCGCTAAGCCCTGCTCTACAGCAAATTTTCAAAGTAAATTGTTTCAATATTGCTAGTATAATATAAGGATTTGATAGGCTTTGATCTGAAATAAAGAAATGAGCCTGAAAAATCCATAATCTCCAGAAATTTATTTGGGGTGATTGTCATGTTCTAAAAAATTTAGCACTGTCTCAATAGCAGCCCATGGGTCAGTTCCTGCCTTCTGGACACCTGTAGCTACATCCCTCGTGTTGCAAACGGGGAGTAGCTACTTGGTCAGCTTTATCTTAAGAGCCAAATGCTTCTTCCAGTGCCTGGTCAAATCACAGTGCTTAGCACTAGACCCAGGAGTCTCTTAGGAGGCTGGGGTTGAGGTAGAGGCATATCTCACACAGGCACATGGCCAGAAAAACCATCATATCAAGGAAATCAGCAAGAAGGATTCCAAAACTGGGATCCAACCCCATAGCTGATGAGGTTGGGCAGCCTGAACTGAGCACTTGCAGTTCCACAGATACCAAGGACACACAAAAAGTATACATTTAATTGCTGGAACAAAGGTCTTAGGGAATGCATGTGGAAATTTAACCTGTACCACAGGGATCAAATAGGGAAACAGGGAGAGAAAGTGACCCATGACTTGTCTAATACATAAGGCTCTTACTGCACAAACTGCTTAAAGAAAATGGTATGTAATAGTACAGCTAATCCCTATCACCAGTATGTGTCCTTGCAAGTGTTAGCATAGCACAACAGTAGCCAAAATATAAAGATCAAGGACACATCAATATTAAAATCTATTTTTAAAAGACATCAGTTATACTACCTGACATTCTTTTTTGTCCTCTGTTTTCTGTCTTGCCCTCTGTGAAGGAGTCAGTGCAAAGAGAAAGGAGATTTACGCCTATAAGGGAACAAATGCAGGACAAATTGTAGAGGTAAATGAAGAGATTATGTTACCAGAGATATTAGAGTTAAAAATCATACCGCATGAATCAGTGTGCAGGACTGTGGCTAAATTTTCATGTAGCCAGACTGACATCTTGTGGCTTGTGCAGAACACTTGAACGTGCAGCTGGGGGGAATTAACTTGTAAATTGTTACAGCATGGTAAGATATATCCTTTTTCCAGCAGAGCAGTATGTGGCTCCCCCGGTGTATTAGTGGTGGCAACCATGAAGTTTGAATATAAACTCTTAATTCAGTTTCTGCTTTTGCATGTACTTGTTAGCCCTGTCTCCATTTGTAAGTCTCAGTCTAATGGTAGAGCTGCATTTAAAGCCAGTCACTCAAAAAAGTGCTTAACAGTAAAAATCGTAAAATTGGCTCAGCATTCAGGAAATCTTACAGATTACTAGTAAATGTGTGTCCTTGTTACTTTTCTTCATTTTTAATGTCAGGGTAAAAAAGTTTATGAAACACAAAAATGGCCCTTTTTGATCAGCTGACAGATATCCTTACATCAGTATCTAGTGACCAGTGGTAACTTTTTATGGAAGAATATGAATACAGTTTGGCCCCCAAAAAATTGGAAGATCTGACTAATCTTCACTTCTCCAGTCTTAATGACACACCATCCTCACACCAGTTTTAATCCACCCTGACTGCCAAGAACATAAGCTCTTTTCTCTTTTTCAGCCTGTAAGGCAAAGAGAGTGGGGAGATCAAGGATGATGTTGGAGCAAGGGCAAGGAAGGATTGCTGGGGATCTGTATGAGAATAGGTGACCCTGCTCTGGCAGGGGGGTTGGACTAGATGATCTCCAGAGGTCCCTTCCAGCCCCTGTGATTCTGTGATTCTGTGAGCACGTGCAGGGACAGTCAAAGGGCACATCCACATTGCGCCATGGTAGCTGCCACAGATCTGCAAGTTACTGGCGGCCAAGTCAGCAGCACACGAAGCCTCCTAACCCTACTGGCTTCATGGCTGGGGAGCCTAGGAACGGTGCCGAGCTTGCCTGGCTGTTCAGCTCTGAGCCTGGAGCTATGTCCTCTCCAGCCAGCCACCCAATACCGGGGTGCTCAAGATGAGCTCTGCGATCTTTGCACCACACTTCATGGTGTTAGGCTTACTCCAAGCCATCATTACAGGTCAAGCCCAGCAGATCTCTTCAAGCGGAAGGGGAAAGAAAGAGTTAGGAGATGGGTTTAAATAAAACAGGGTGAAAATGGAAAGCAAGGAAGACAGAACTTGCCAGAAGAAAAGCCAGCCATGCGTTCCTCCTTGTTTTTCATGGCTCCATGGAGAAAAAAGAAGCTCTCAGAGCCACGGAGTCGAGTTAAAGCTCTGCACTAACACTCAACACAGCACTGAATGTCCCCTGTATCTGCAGTGTGAATTCTTATAGAAATGGAGAAAAACTGGGCCTCTCTGTTATGAATAGTTCACAATTGCTAGTACCATAAATACCGTGTACTTTAGCAAAGGCTGCTCCAGGGAACAATTCAAAGCAAGAGCATACCTAAAGCTGTGAAGTATCCAGAGTCATCATCTCCCTCTCTCTGCACAGAGAACGCAGAAGGAGCTGCGAAAGACCTGTCTCCTAACCCAGGGCACTTGGGTGACTGCCCTGAACTAAGGGGCAAATGTTCCAACAGCACTTGCAAGACCTTGTAAGCCCGACCCCCGGGCAAGTACGTCCACTGTACGTGCTCAGGCCTCCCTCACACTCAGGAGCTGGAAGCCAGATGTGGATGTAGTCCCCTGGTGACAAGGGGCACAAGCAGAACGCTCTGCCAATAAAAGCTGGATTTTTTTCCCCTTTATTTTTAATGTGAGAAAATAGAAGGGAAGGAATTAATGTCACCATGCTACGAGAGGTATTTCTGAGGGCAGAATGGACCCACATGCCCAAGCAGATCAAATCACGTCGGCTGAAGTTACAGAGAAGCAGCAGCCCGAGATGGACTTGAGCAATAAACTCAGCTGAGCCTCCCACACAGCTCCAATCATGTACCTCAAACACAGCCTGGATGCAATGTCCTTGCTGTCCCAGCTGGGATCTGCTTTTCATCAACAGCTGACATTCACACCAAATTGTAGAGTTTAATATTTATCCCTAAACACATAAAGCCTGCTAATAAAAACGGACTGGGAACTATTTGGTTACAGTTACTAAGGCACCAATAGGCAAGAGTGGGAGTTCACATCTCCAAGCCTCAGGCTGTTCCCATCCTCCTAGACATGCTGCTCCCAAGCCATTTCTCAGCTGCTCTGCACTTTAACTCTGTCTCTAAAATGACCAAAGTCCTCTCTCAGGAAGGGCAAAGCGTGGGAAAGATGCTCCCTCAACATATTCCCTTCTTTGTCTCACCAGATGATCCCACCTTCTGGCCCCGCCAGTGGGGAAATAGTCAGAAGCAGGGTATCTAAAAGCAGAGGCGGAGGGCGGTGGTGGTGAGGGGGACACTGCGTCTGCCTGAGCTCTCCCAGCTCTGCCCCTCAGTTTCCACCCCACTAGAGACCATGCCTGCCAGGCACTTGTTTTCCCACTGCCTTTAAAACCAAGTATAAGAAAGGGAAGAGGATCAGCTCATTCTGTTTCTTATTTCCCATTTGTCTTGACAATAGGCCCTTAAAATACAAGCATTATCTAAAGACTGAGAGATTTGCCTGTTGCTATTGCTAGGCAGTGGGCATTGTTTGCAACACAGACGCTCTCCTAGATGGGAGGTGTTCGGTCTTCCAGTCAACACATTTCATGGCTGGTAACAACCACAGAAAATAATTATGAACAGTGACAATGTAATTCATTACTAATTTCAGGACCATTTGCTTCCCATAATGGCAGCTGGCACACAGGTACATGGTTACACAAATCCTCCCCGCAGGCCTTCACAGCTCACCGTATCCAGAGGTATCAAATGACTGCAGACGGCATCAGCTCATCATTAACTATGGTTGCAAAAAATTCTTGAGACATTAACCAAGTTTCGGGATGTATGTATCATATGTATCGAGATCCCTGAACTTCTTCAAAACCGGAGCAGCCACCCCAGCCACAGCTGTCAGCACTGGTGCTGCTGAAATCAAGTCCAGGTCACACACACCACACTTCTTCATACTAGGGCTTGAGGCGCGCAGGTCAGTTTTAAACACCATAAATACTCTTGAAGTATTATTGAAGGTGCTAGGAACTATGGATGTAAGCACTGCAAGGTTTTCAGGGTGAGGCAATACCTTTTCTTAGACCAGCTGACAAAACTGGAATAAACAGGCAAGCTATGAGGCATCCTAGCTGAGACCCTTCTGAGCCAAGAGGGACCCCAAAGCTTGTCCAGTTTTTCCCACCTGTATGAACTAGTCCAACAGAGGACCACGCTTTGCCCTAGAAACCTTCCCTCACTTAGGGGAGACCATGACAGCAACGTGATTGCTGCTAGTGGCAGCTCCACAACAACTCATCGCCTTCCCCAGGTCTGAAAAAACAGACACGCTGGCAGACACACAAGATCTTTTTCAGAACGATGACTACAAAAAAGGCTTCTGCCTGTCTTCCTCTTGCAGTGTTTTCAGTTACTGTAACAGGGAATAGGACCTCTCACCACAGGCACCATCTTCCCTAACTAGGCCAGTTTGTGGTAAAGCTCTGTCTTCTTCAGCTCCCTTGATAAATATTACAGCACCATGTGGTAGAGATCATAATTTTTAAATGTCCAAACCCACACTATAATTATCTAGAAAAAGACAATGCTATTGAGAACTGGCCTCGTCAGCAAAGTCAGTGCCTGTACCTTCTCCGGGAGGCAAAACAGTCCAAGGAAGAGGACAAAGCCTAGTAAATCTGAATTTGGCAAACACTGACTCTCAGGGCTTCATGAAGATGTTTAGATAGGCTTTGCAGGCTCTGAGAAGTAAGCTCATGGCTGCAGTGTCTAACAGTTGTCATGTCTAATTATTGTACAGTATTGCACAATTGTCCAAGTGAATTATACATTTCCTTTGAGACCCCAAGACCTATACTGGTCAGCCTAAGGGACAGTGTGCTGGATTTTTGATCAGTGAATCATCTGACCAGGTAAGGCTATCCTCTTTCTTGTACTATAAATGTGTACAGATTTCGCCTCACATGGACTGGCAGAACTTAATCTCAGATTGGCCCTGGACAAGCGAAGAGGCAAAATGAGGATCTTCAGCTTTCCCCAGCACCAAAATACTACGTGTTCTTGAGGAGATCCACCGGCAGTCAGCATCACCCCCGTGCAGCTGAAGGAAATCCTTTCAGGGCTGTATCCTTTACAAGCAAATCTCCAGGGGTCAGACCCAGCCTCCTCTACGCTCCCCAGGTAAGTGGCATTGGTATTTTACTGGAGTAGGTTTTCAGCAGCATACACATGGAGTTAATTATGCAGCCCCCATTGCCGTTAATGACAGCCAAGCACCTAATCCTCCACACGCAGCACGCCGAATACGTTACCCTATGAAACTGCAGTTTCACAGTTATTGTACTTCAATTTATGTAGTTTCCCTTATGCTGCACTGAATGGATTTTCATTCTGTGCCCAGGAGCATTCCAGTCCCTCCAGTAGCAAACAATAAATGAATCTTAGGAGGCTCTGGTGTACTTAGGAGGTTCTGGTGAACCTATCAAAACAGGCAATTTATTTCTGAACTTGGCACTAGGCACAGCATGCCTTGTAAATGTCAATTTGTGTATGTGTGAGCATCTGACACTACTCAGCAGCACATGGCTGGGGCCAAGAATTTGACTGATTCTGGCTGATTTGCAAGCCTAAAAATATTCTCTTTTATCAATATCCATTTTTTGTGCTTATTTGCATGCTAAGAAAATTCTAAGCAGGCAGTGGTTTCATGGATCAATCCACAACAGCTCTGCGGAGATCAAGTACGTGATGACCTGCCATAAACTGTGTGATGACACAGTTAGAACCATTGCATAAGAAGTGGCCCATATATAGGCATACTTTGATTTTCACTGTTTGTCTGTTCTAATCCTGCAGGAATCAGAGACATTTTAATCTCTTTTATTGTTTTGTATTCATTTACATGCAGTGCCCAAAGGCCTCTGGCAAGCAGAGAGAGGGCTATATAAGTCAAATGCATTGTTATTTCTACTGTAGTTCCTATCATGGGCCCAATTCTCTTCCCATTGACGTCAATGGCAAATCTTCCAATAACTTCAGTGGGAGCTAGATTAAGCCAAAAATCTATGATCACACCCTGTTATGTTTTATACCAACAGTACTGTGGGCTCCAGCTGAAAATTTTAGCATTTATTACAGTATGGGAACAGAGGGGGCTCTAAAAGAGGTTTTGATGATAAATTGGTGCATCTACGTGGCAAGCTGCTCCGTGTGTCATTGCAACATGACAAAGGTAGGTGCCAAAATAAAATCTCCAGAAATACTGAGAAAAAATACAAATCTATAACTTCTTTTAGAACAACTCAGGAGAGTTATGTGGGTTTATATGGCAGTTTTGAACTTCAAGAATTAGCCTGATAATACCGCACCATGATAAAGCAGAATATTCAAATGATACCATAGATTTACAGCTTCGGTGTGCTATTTTTTCCATTTCATCAGTCCTCTTCATTTGGTGACTCTGAGTACTGCATTATCACTTTCAGTTTTGCCTACTGAACCCCTTCATTTCTCTCTTTAGTGTTCATTTTCCTTCCTTCTCAGGCTTTTTCCTTCATTTTTGTACTCTCATCTCCTCACTGCTTTCCTTCTGTGTTTGCTGCCTTTCAAAGGCCTCTCTCTCTGTTATGAAGAAACTTTGCCACTTACAGCCACCCAGCTCTTCACACATCCAAAGCTTTTTCTCTCTGTTGCAAACTTTTTTCCTTTTTCAAGACAAAAACTGCATACTGCTTCCAACTACTACTTTCAGGACTGCTTCCCTGCCCTCCATCTTCTTGATACAGCTTTTGCTCCTCTTCCTTAGCAGTTTGACATGTCCCCCCTAAATTCATTGCTCTTCACAGCCACCTTTTCTGACATGAAAGTTCAATCTGCCTTGTCTGATGGACTCTGCAGCCCATAGATTTGCACTGACATCATTGATCTTTCTTGAAATCCAAAGAATAGGTCAATACAAGATGCATGGAAACCCAGCTAAAAGCTCAAAATATTATGGTTAATTAATGGCTCAAAATCAAACCAACACAGTCACAAATGGCATTCCTCGGGGGCTGATATAGGGTCCAATACAATTCAACATATTTTTCAATGATCTGGATAATGGGACTGAATGTCCACACCAAGTTTGTGGATGACACCAAATTGGGAAAAGAGATATGTTGGAAGGAGGTGAGCCACCACACAGAGACCTCAACAGACTGCAAGACTGAGCCAACAAGATTGCTGTTTAATATGAGGTTAAAACAATAAATGTTTGAGGTTTAATGAAGACAAATGTAAAGTCCTGCAGCTGGGATGGAATAATCCCAAGCGGCAGTACAGGCTAGGGACTGGTTGGCTGAGGAGCCGCTCTGCAGAAAAGGCCCTGGGGGTCTGGGCAGACAGCAAGCTGGGCATGGGCCAGCAGCCTGCCCTGGCAGCAAAGACAGCAAACTGTGTCCTGGTCTTCATCAGCAAGAGTACAGCCAGCAAACCAGGAGAGGTGATTATTCCTCTCTACTTGACACTTGTCAGGCCACACCTGGACTAATTCACCCAGTTTTGCTTTCTCTCTGCTCGAAAGAGGCATTGAAAAATCAGAGACAGCCTGGTGGAAGATAATCACTGATGATTAGAGTGCTGGAGAACTTGATGCAGAAGGAACGGTTGAAGGAGTTGAGTTTTTCAGCCAAGAAAAGGCCCACGGGGAATCTAATCACAGTCTTCTAACACCCAAAAGGTAGTTTTAGAGAGGTAGACAGAGGTATTGTCTTCACAGGGATGCATCTCAACAGGACAAGAGGCAATGGGCACAAGTCACTCCGGGGAAATGCCATCTAGATATAAGAAACAAAAATATTCACTGTGAGAACAATTCATCGTTAGAAATAGTTGCTCAGAGAAGTGGTGGAATCTCCTTCACTGGAAATACTCCAGATTTGGCTTGACAGGGCCCTGGATAACTGAACCTAAGGTCCCACTTTCAAGAGAGGGACAGATGATGTCAAGCGGTCCCTTCCAGTCTCAGCTTTTCTGTGATTCTATGAAAGCACAGGGGAAGAGGCACATGTCAAATTCTGGGTTCCTTCTCTCAAAGAGGTTTAGAAGCATTAAGAACAAGGCATGCAGGTGATGAGACAGACATAGGACAGCTTCAGGAGACGAAAGTAGATGAAAGCAGATGAGAAAGTACACATGAAGGGCAATGATCTTTGCAGGCTCTCCTCCCTGATGAATGCAAAGCTGATCTCTGAAAGGAACAGGTGAAAAATGGGCGAGCTGTTTTTCACCTTAGAACAGTGACCAGGAAATTCAGTCATGGAGCAAGACACTGCAGGGGTAGATGTTGCACAAGTGATGGTTCCTATTTGAAGAATTTGTCAATGTATAAGACAGTATAAGCCAGGAGGTAAATGAGACTTACAGACTCTCTTGGGAGTGCCAGAGACTAATATAGTATTAGTCAGCATGACGGCACTGGTTGGGAACCAGCTCTGGGAAATGGCAGCTGAGGGTTAGGATGTGAAACCTTCAGTCAGTAGCATGTACCACTGGATGCAAACTGAAGCCATCACACTCTCTGGAAGCTGCTGAGCTAAGCTGCCGACAGCCTTTCAGCTCTCACTGTGCTGCTGAAAACTTTCTGGAGCCTGTGGTGATGAAGGCCTGAAGCTTCATCTCTGGTGGCCCTGAGACATCCCTACCACCTTACAGCCAGCAGAGGCATCTTGTGAATAATACATGGGTGTGAGTTAGTGCAGGCCATTTGCTGAAATTTCTAGAGCAGCAAGGGGTGTGTGTGTGTGTCGGTCCTATCTGAGAAGTGTACACAGGTGTTCAGGTTGTGTGAAATGTTATTCTTTAGGCACTATTTGGTACTCTTTTACTGACTGAGTTATGTCTGATTCATGGTCTTTTCTCTTCTCTTTTTTTTTTTCTTTTTTAATTCCTGAAAGTTCTGAAATCTGTCCATGCATCAGCAGAAAAGTCACGCTGCAAGGCAGGGAAAAGGGAGATTGCATTAATGTTGCATAGTGATACATCAGCACACGCCACAGGCTCCACACTGCTCTTTGCTCCTCATCACAGTTCTTCAAGGGATAACTTCAACAGGTAAATTAAGCCTGCAAAAATGTTGGTTATGTCAAGAGATTTCAGGACTCGGACTATGTCACATTTGTTGTGTTCAAACACAGGGAGTGCAAAGTGTATGGGACAGTCAGCAAGGTGTAGGCACATCCCATACCCTGTTTTCCTGACAGACTGCTCTGCTTGGGCCACTAAGGAGAACTCCCTCAAGGAGGAGTTGCAGGATCTGCCTTCACATGCACTAAAAAACTTCTGGAAATGCTGGCAGAAGGTTTAATGGCACCATTAATGCAAATCAGTGTTAAGTCCAGGAAGACTGCTCTTCTTAATCTTCTGGCTTATGGTGTGATATGGCTCATCTGAAATGATCATGCAACATCATCACCAATGCTGAACAACACAAACTGATCACCCCTGAGGTATTTCCAAAAGCCTGAGGTTTCAGGAAACACACCACTTAGGATACCATGCAATGTCCCTTGCTGTTAAATGAACCAGCAAGCGTAACTTACTGCATATGTGGTCCCAAAATAATCGGTGGGCTTTGAGAAGCGACATCATGCAGCTTAAGAAAAATCACAATACCCACAGAGACTAACCTGCTGGCTGGGAGAAAACGCTTTCAGGACAAACAGCTTCAAAACACTGTATTAATGAATTTTGCAATTTCTGCATGATCATCATCATTCTTTTAACAGGTCCTTCTGGAAAACTCAACAGAATAAAGATTATTTGGCATTATATAGGTGTATAACAAGATTAACAAGCCTAGTTATCGCGATCCATTTAAGACATGTTTACCTCAAATATTGCTTGTGTTTGTTTTCATAACATTTCTGAGAAGCAGGGAAGTGAATCACAAAGAGTTTAAGTGACTTGTTTAAGTGAAATTATACTTGAGGCTTGAACCCTTTTGAGTCCCATGCTACTCATGCTACAGACCACCCTACCTTAGCCTCTAAATTATACACAATGTCAACTCTAGCACATAACAAGAGTCAGTTCCTGCTCTGGAAAACAGATCTGTAACATTAATATATTTCTGCCAGTATTAAGAATCGTAATACTTTTTTCTTCCTGAAGTAGATATTTATTCTTATCTCTACCCCTTTCAAGTACTGCAAAGCAACATCCATTAAGGAAGAATGAGTAAGACACTGCTCTGCATCAGGTATCAATATGTTTTACTGTTCTGCATCAGGTATCAATATGTTCCAAATCCAAGGCCATAATCCTGTCTCTCCAGACAGCCTCTGGGAGATGGAATGAAAAGGATTAACTCGAAACAGAATCTGAAGAACGTGTGCTTGCATAAAGACATGGTTTGGCTGGTGAAAAGTTATGGTGACAATGAAGAAGTCAAGGAGAATGCAACTTGGATTTCAAGAAGATCAGAAGCCTTCAGAGCTGGCAGGTGGACAAATATGTCTTGTAAACTCAACAAAATTCCATAAGAGCTGCTGTTACATAGACATGAAACTATATCACGCCATATTTTCTGTGCTATTGTTCAGAGTATGACCTCAGTAGCGTACAAGGCCTTTCAGAGTGTATTTTGTGCTCACTTTTTTTCTGGTACAGAAACAGAGAAAGGAGGAAGAAAAATTCTGATTGCGCATGTACATTTTTAATTTGTTGTTTCAATGCTAGGGGACAAATTCACACTTTCACAGCTGCAGGTTTGGGGCCAGAGGTTTTTTTTCTGCATGGCTGAGCTTTTAGCATAGTAGCACATCTGAAAACCCATCACAAACGGATAGCGACAGTGGGCAGAGGTGGTGACAACTGCATTTGAATGGGTCATGTACAATCTTCCTACTGGCACAACAGCAGACCCATGACAAAGTCAGAAAAATAAACCGGAGTGTTAAAAAAGGGATAAAAAACATAGGAGAAAGCACAAGCATTATCCCCAACTCTGTACTGACCCTGAGGCCAGCTCCTCCATTATGGACACTTCAGTTTTACATCCGTGAGTGCAGGCGAGGGGTGGAAAAAATAAATACTTATTTGTATTAACATACAACGTATGTTGATGATATCTATATCCTTTTTTCTTTATGCTCAACGGTAGAAAATGGTAGGAAACCAGAATACGCACTCTTCAGCTTATGGTAACTGCAAGCAGAATATAAATTGCTGCCAACATTAAGTTAGGGGCTTAGTCACAGGATCTTATGGCAGATGCTTACAGCAAGAGCCATTCCGAATACTTCACAAACAGTCTGGAGACACGGACTTCCCAGCTCCCATCCCGAGAGTAAAGATTTGCTGTTTCTACAAGCTAATCAAATCATGGTATTTTTTATAAAGATAGCACAGTATTATGGTACGTTATGTGGTGGTTTTTTCCTGCGAGTAACCACAAATTGCTACACGCTGCAAGTAACCACAAATTGTAAGTACTGCTGCAACTACTTATAGTACCAGTAGTTCCTTAGACTAAGGATCCCTGAAATACTGGGTCATATAGGCTCAAAAGCCATCTATCTTTTGAGAAGAAGGAAAAGTAATCATTGGACTCAGCCTACAGACACTTAATGTTTTATTGTACTTTAATCAAAGCCCAATTAGTCACAAGATAAATTTAAACAGACTTCAGCAATAAAATGGTCATCTCAGGCTTGTCTTACGCAACTGAAGAGCAAAAGAATAATGTTTTTTTAAATGGAAAACATTTTTATTTGAGTTAAAGAACATTTACAAAACTAACTGCCAAATTACACTCTTTGCAAAGGAAAAATATTTTAATTGGCTTTCAAATTTTTCTCGATGAGGCAAATTTATTATCTTTTCCATCCACACACCTAAAACTGTCCTCTGACTGAGAGGAGTTTGTTCAGGTACTATGTTAGCACTGTCATTATTATTCTTAGTATAATATCTGAACTATTGTGGTAGCTCTATAAAATGTTTTCCTGATGGCACACAAATCTTGTCAGCAAATGTACTTTAGTCCGCTCTTAGCTGGTGTGCACTAAAGATAAACAACTAGCAAATTATACATGTGACTTCATTTTATATTCTTGGTAAACTGTTTATTATGTCTGTGGCTATACGCTGCTCTCGGTCTGTCTCCCATTCTCTACTTTGCACAATTTAGTGATTAATGGTTAAAAAAGACAAAACCTCCGCCAGTTTGAACAAATAGTTCTGGGGACTTGATACAGCTGGGCACGATTCCAAATTTGAGGAGGCGCCAGTAAACTAATGAAGAATGTTACTGATCTGCTCTAGCCATGCGAAATCAGGATTTCATCTTGTACAAACCACACGGGGTCAAACGCAGTCGACAATTAGTTTAGGAGTCCTCAGGATGTTCCTGGGTGTCGGTGATTCACCAAGTCTGATCCAGTATCTCAGCTTGCTCCTAGGAAGCACTATGCTGGCAGGTGGGATACCGAAGTCGCAGGTTTTTTGAGTCCCCAAGACCAGTAAAAAATCCTACAGTACATTTTTTTGTGATACAAGCTCTGTTAAAGTCTGCTGTGCTGGACAAATCCCAGCTCTGACTAATTTATGCCCACTTAAGCAACCTATAAAAAATTAAGTGTATATGGTTTTATTCTTTGCTTCCAGCACTGGGGCAGGATCCAGGAGCTATGGTAAAGACAACTGAGAGGCAGAGAAACCTACCAACATAGCTGCTAAATACAGTGTTTTGTGAATGAAAGCAAGAGATCTCTCCTGCAGCCTAGGGACAAGCAAGTCTCCGTGGGTTTGCCAAGGTTAGGGATGCCAGTTTCTGCAGCCAACAGTGTATCCACAAATGATAGTCAACTGGGACTTCTCAGTCTGGAAAAGAGACATCTGAAAATGAATACGACAGAGGTCTATGAAACCACAGTATGACATGGAGGGGTTGCTTTCTCTTTCAGTATAAGAGTTAAAAAGAATTAAATGAACTTCATAGGATCCAAGTTCTGAGCAAACTAATGGATGTGTTTTGTCGCACTGTAGATTCGCTTCCTGCAGGATGCAGATGCCATGGATACTAAAATTTTACATGAACCAATGGGCAGCTACATCAAATGCAGAGGTTAAGGGTTTTCTTAAATATAGAGAAACTTTGTAAGATTCAGAAAGCTGGAGGCTGGGAAAATGTTAGGTAGAAGTACCATACATGTGAGCTCTATTCCCATACTCTTCTCCAGCCTCTTTAGGCTCTGTCAGAGGCAGAAAAACTGAGAAAGTCACCTTTGGCTTGACAGTATTGCTACTGCCATGACTATCGCTTCTCTTCTGGAAAAATAAAACACCCTTCTGCAGCTAGTGGTGCAAACCAGCCGTCTGAGGTGTGCGCAGGTTCAAGTTCCTCTCTGCTACTCTACCTTGCTGATCTGAATTTAATAAAACTCCACGAAATCAGAAGCAGATAGTAAGGAATGGTACTAAAATCTTTAATAGTATTATTCACGATGAAACATCAAACAGACACATGTAAGAGACAGTTTCATGGGAACAATGTGATACATTTCAACCACCCGCTGACCCTGGCATGTAGTCTATTTTGCTTTCTATTAGAGAGGACACTCTGATAAGACTCTCCACCTGTTTGGTAGCAAACATAATTGGATATATAAACAATTATTGGTACATACACCTGCTTCCGTTGATTTGCAGCTTGAGGCCTTCATCGCTTTTCACACATGATCAGTAGGTCAGTAAAAGCACGTTTTCCAAGCGCAGCGCTGGATACCTCTGTTCTGTCAGAGCTGCGAGCTGCAGCTGCCAAGGGAGTATTTAGGGTGGTAGGCTTTGCCTGAAAAATGTGCAGCTTAAATGCAATGGAAAAGGGGCTCTAAAAAGATACAAAAAATGAACATTGGCAATGGTATATGGAAATAGTAATCAAAGTTTATAGATGTCTTATTTAATGTGAAACTGAAACCTCTCCAAATCAAAATCATCATCATCATAAGCTATTTTTTAAAGAAAAGATATTGTGGTAGGCATCATTTGCTAGGGCCCCAATTCAGCAAAAAGGCTTTTGCATGTGGTTAGTATGCGTTTGGGATGAGCAATGAACCCTACCTTCAGCAGGAGACATTGTAATAAACTGCAGACAAAGTCTAAGACATTATTACCTCTGCAGGATACTGTTGTGTGGTTTTTATTCAATCCATGTCAGATGAATTCCTAATTTGCAAAAACAAATCTTCTTCTTTTGCACATGTAAGTCAAATATAGAATCATAGAATCGTTTAGGTTGGAAAAGACCTTTAAGATCATCTAGTCCAACCATTAACCCTACTCTACCAGGTCTGCCACTAAACCATGTCTCTAAGCACCACATCTACATGACTTTTAAAGACATCTAGGGATGGTGACTCTACTACCTCCCTGGGCAGGGACTGCTTTGTAGTCTTTCAGGCACTGTAAGTGAGACACGGCCCAGAATACTTGCAGAACTGACTCATAATTCAGAGGCATTGAGGTTGGCCAGAAAATCTTAGGACTGGCACTTCCTAAATCAGGTGCTTAATTTTGCAACTTGATGCCTTAGGACTTTTACAAATAACAGGAAATGCTTTCGGGAGCTTATTTAGTTGATACAGACTTTTTGCCTTTTTCATAAAAAATATGAAACATAAGCTGCTTTCTTGTATCCCTACACAAAGTCCTGCCTGTGCAGCTACTGCTAAATTCTAGACCCACCTAGACATATCCTGGTTTCAAATTTGTTTCACTTATTTATCCTGAAACCACCCGTGCCTCTTGGCACTGAACCTTGCAGCTTTCGGCACCGGCCCAAGGAAGCTGCAGCACCCTCACAGGGCAGCTACAAGAGCAAAATGCTGCTTCAGGCTTCTCTGGTGCATGTTCAGCATGTCTTAAGGGGTCTGTACTCTCACCACATCCCTACTGTGCTTTGTCTATCATTATGAAGTGGCTCGCTCCACCTGACCGCAGGAAATGGGCAGCTCGGCTATCACAGCGTTGGAGTGAATGCAGTGCAATGTGCGGGTAGGAACAGAGAGAAGATCAGTATCCAGATGATGAGAAGAGCAGGCAGTTCTCCAAAGACAGGACAAGGAATAACTGAAAAACAGAAATGCAAGTATAGTCTTTCCCAGAAGACACAGTTGAAAAAAGAACAAGCAAAGGCCTTCTAGATGAGTTTGGATGCATGGGGGTGAAGCACTTTATGCTGGAAAATGCCAGTCTGTGTAATTTCTGTTGTGACTTTATGACCTGCTGTTCATGGGTTGTCACTCCCTTGTTTTGGTGGGGTGACAAAAGCAAAGGAGGGCAAGGATTAAACCAAGTAGAAGAGGAGCAGAAGTACTCTGGCAGAAAAAAAATCAGAAGAAAGTGTAGGCCAGTCCAAAGAACAGGGTATGTATGTGGGACTGCAGACACCAGCAAGCAAAGCAACACAGGTGGAGCAGATCAGCAGAGCAGTCGATGCTGAGGCCCTCATTAGTGAGGTATTCTTGACTTAAAAGGACTGTGAGAGAGCAGACCTTGGTCAACTAGGGAAATAATTTCCCATGCAGCATGGTCTAGAGTCAAGTCTGTCCATGATACCTCTCCCTCTTGCAGAGGAAGTAAGTTCAAACCTCATGAGGCAGAGGGCAATCAAACCTGCATGTGCCCTGGTTATCAGATGCCTGGATGAAAGGCAGGTGGCAGTGGCACTGCCATTAAACCTATCTCCACAAGTCTGCAAGCCGGCTCTTTTGTTTCCTTGGATCCTGATAGAGGTGGTCCAGGCAGAAACATGTTGCTCTGATTCTGTTGCATTTTCCACAAAACCCTTTCAGGGGTTTTTCAGGTTGGGAAACAAATCAAAGAACTTCATGTTCAGTGCAACACAAACAACGTTTGCTTCTGACTTTTCAGTTTGGCTGCCTGAACTGCACACTAAGGTATAATCCCTCTAACATGGTATGAAACTCTTAGAATGAGGCCAGGTCTCTTTGTTGTATGGCCTCCCCAGTATCTAGCTGTGGAGGCAAGCTGACACTCCCTCTGAAATGGACAGCATCAGTTGTTCCTCCCTACTCGCTTCAGGAGACTGTAATTTGCCTCCTGTGTGTCTGCATGGAGATGGATGTGGTTTAGCCTTTATCAAGGTCTGAAGAGAACCTTTCCCCTTAGCAACAACCTAGATCAGCTTTATTTAGAAATATGCGGACGAATCACTCTAAAGGCTGTATAAACAGAAGCATTCTTCCTGCAGATTTGAGGCGGGACAACTTGGTAACATATTTTTGTAGGAATTTAAATCTTCAGTTATTTCTGGAATTCTTATAGCACTGCCAATTAAATTCACAATTCAATAAGTAGTGAATCATGTCTATTAATTAAAGTCTACAGGTCACTCACTTTGTAGTCGTAGTCTAAAGAGCTGCACAAAAACATTTGCTTTGGATGTCTTTTTGAAGCTCATTTTCCAAGATAAGTGATCAATTGTTAACAAATCTGAACAGCATTTTTAAACAAAATTTAAGACAAGAAAATAAACTGGTTTTTTTAAAAATAATAGAAGGCCTAATCATAGAGAGGAAAGTCCCTACTTTAACTAAATGCAGTAATTAAAATAATAAGCACAAATCCTAGCAATAGAGCAAAGAGGAAAAACATTACCTGGAGCGGGCAAGGTAAGACAGTGCTACCTCCTTTTTGCAGATGAGAACTATAATGCACACGGCAGCTGTACGCATTTGCAAAATTCAAATGGAGCCATCAGAGCCAAGGTGAACACCCAGAATTGCCTGGATCCTCATCGAGGGCTGAGCTACTATTTAAGATTCATGGTCCTGACAGAGACCCCTGGGGAAAGAGGCCCTCACTGTAACTAGAGGTAGGCACTCGTACCTACACTGCTGCCCACCGGTAGCCAAACGCTGAGGGCGTCCTGGCGCAGCACTCACTCCTTATTCAGCCAACGTGGCGTCTCGCTAAACCAGCGCCTAGGATCGGAGGCTCAAGGGGAAGGTGCGGATGTAAGCACACGTCCCCCCAAGAACTAGAGTAATACTATCAAAATCTTTCCCGTAAACAACTAACAGCTACCAGAAGTCATAGGTGCTATTAAATACGCACTGATTTGGGACCTAGAACTATGTATCAAACCTAACCAAATATCAAACCTAACTATCTGTACAGTAATCATGTACGTCATGTGATTTCAAAGACTGTGGGAGATGCCATTTATGTCTCTCCCACAAAAGTTACTGCTAATTTATTACAGATTACATGTTGATGTTTACCTGGCCGTGGTCCCAGTATCCCTGCTAACTTTGTTTCAAAGGAAGACCGAAATATCTCCAGATTATCAACCCTGTGGCCACATAGTGGGGCACCTGAAGACTGCAAATTATATTTCCCAAATGGCCCCTAAAAACAGGTACACTTTGAGTGCTGGCATATATAAAGACATGTCATGGGAGCACCGGGTTCCTCTGCTCACTGTCCTGTCTCCCACCGTAGCCAAAACCAGGGGTCTCGCAAAGAGCACAAGAACACAGGACTGCAGCTCAGAGAAGCCAGTGGACAAGCCCGCGCTTCATGCTCTAAAGCAAAGGTACGACAGGAGCCCGTGGGGGCAAACCCACTTGGGTTCCTCCTGGAAGGATGCGGCTGGAGAGCCCACTGGCCATAGCACAGGGCAGAGGGCAGCCTCCAGCCAGGCGTTTGCAGCCCGTACCAAGTCCCACGGCGCCAGAGCTTGGGTCTTCAACGTGGGCTAGAGTTCACTGCGGGCTAGAGTTCACCGCGACTCAGAAGTACCCTTAAGACAGACATTAGAAGAGGAAGAAGGGAGTGGCCCTCAGGTCTCCCTTTTCAAGCGGAGACTGTAAGAGGGAAGCCGTCTCCCTAACAGAGCAATGCCTTAATTCTCTTCTGACTCCCCTGGTGCCTGCACATCCATCACGGCACAATTCTGCAGGCTTTATCGTATTTAGCTAAATGCATGTGTGCATTACAGATTTTCATTTATGATAACTACAACTCTGGTTTTAAAAAACTGAAACATAATCTACCAAAAAGTAGATGTTTTTAAGTTACCCATTCTGTTTTAACACCAGATTTTTAAGACAAAGAAAACCACTCAATTTATTTTAAACTTAGATTATTACTTTGGCTCCTTTTAAATTCTTAGGGTTTTCTTCTGAGTTTAATGAGCTTAGCAGTGCTTTCACAGAGCAAGTGTTTAACATGTGTTGACCATACAACCAGCAGGATAAATTCCACTGAAGTAAATTATTTAAGGTTCCATAAATCAGAAGAGAATTTACAATGTTCTTCTCTAATTGCTGCAAATAGTTTGAATGCAAGAGGAGAACAAAAATATATTAAAATAAAAAGCATGTTTCAATATATTGCAGACAAAAATCTACTGTATTATTGTAGTGAGATCAATTCACTAATTCACTGTCTATTCAATATCATGGGAGTCCTAAATTCAGATGTTATATGTGGTAGTTACATGATGCTTTCTGCAAGCTGATTGAGCCAATTGTTTGGGTGAAAAGGAATAGGAAAATAAGGAAGAGCCTCTCACAGCACACTGGCACAACCTTTAATGTCCAGGTCAGAAATAAAATTACCAGGCTTCGCACAGCCTGTCAGAAACTCTTTCCTATAAGAATGTATGTAAAAGAGGTATGTAGGAGAAGACTGCTGGGATTTCAAGACATTCATGAAGAACGTTCCTCGTAATGCCAAGACAAACTACAAAATAAATGCATGCATGAGAATTAAAAATCTGCTGAAGCAGTACAGCATAACTGGAAAAGGTACAACCACCCATCTTAAAAAAACTGTTGTTGTTGCATTAGCACCTGAAAGCTTAATCAGAAGTTAAGCCCTAAGCTCCAGATAAGCCTGTTTGCAATACATCTGTGGCTTCAGGCTAGGAGCATGGTGGAGAAATAAATCTCCATGTGCTTCCAGGTGTTAAAAATCAAAATAACATCCAATGTCCAACACTTTTGTTTGGAAATCTGTCATGAGCCAAAGTTTTACATTTTTTACAGGTTAATTTATTACTCATTTTGCAATCACTTGCTGCATGCCCCATGCAGCGTTCCGTGAAACAAGCTAACTAATTACAAAGTCCTGAACTAGACTCATACCCGTGTTCAGCACAAAATAAACTTCCTCCTGTTCTGTTCACTTTAAATCAAGATTTGGGAAATAGATATGGGACACAGTGAACTGGGATTTCTGCAAGACATCAGAGGACATTCAAACACACATCTAGCACTTCCAGATGTGAAGGTTTAAAGCTTGCTCAATTTTTGAGATATCTTAATGATGTCATCAATGGCCTCAAAGGTCACCCTGCACATTGCAAAAGCACTGCCCAATGGAACATGGCTGGCAGGTTGTTTTCAAAAGATAATTGAAGATAAGGTCAAAGGGGGTGTTGGAGATCAGGATCCGACTGTGACATAAATGTGTGTGGAGCTTACACAATGCCTGCGTTCTCCTGACTCTTGTCTGCCTCAGACCGGTGCTATTAGTTACGTCTGTTCGTAGAAAACATTGTGCTTGGTTTGCAAAGGCTAATGAATCTTCCTTAAACTCTTCCGTCTGGTGCTACCTCCATTCCCTTGTGCTGGTGCTAGAAGAGGCTACAGACTCAGAAGCCAGAACTACACTGGTCACCCAGATACCAGAATGATGAAAAATAATTTCCAAAAGAGGAGGAGGATGCTGGAAGCACAAGCAAAACCTATCAGCCGCAACACAGCACAGATGACAGTCTAAGTGACGTGGCTCTAGAGGACCCAGACATCATGAGGCAGCTGCATCAAAAGCTCTGTATCAGACAGGGTTGAGAGGAGCAAGCTGATCAGGAAAAGGAAAATGCCTTGTGACTTGGCAACTGCACTTCATAACATTTATGTTCTAAACTGTCTGCCTGTTTGCCAGAAATCCATCTAAGAAAAAAACCACACTAGCTATTTTCCCTTCACGATGATCTGTCCTCTGACGGATATCTGTTGTGGGGAGAGAGATAGCTGGTGGAATGTGAGATCCATTTAAGGAGTGAATTGTGCAAAGAATACGCATGGGAAAAGGCAAATGGAAACTGTGCTGTGAGCGTGGGGATGCACTGGTCCCTACCGGTCCTGTGTCTAAAGCAGCAGAGGCTAATGCCCTGCTCATATCACAGTGCATCGTTTGCATAAACTCAAGCTACTTTAAGTATGAACATAACTTCAAGCACTACAAGATGTTAGTGCAGTGACTATACCTGTAATGAGCAGGGTTGCCTTTTAGGAGACAGGAATGATTCTCCAGGTGAATTTATCATTTCTTCCCGGTTCAAATGATCTGCCAAACACAGCATCCGAGGATGTCTGGTGCTACTGTTTGAGGATGTGTGGGTTACTGTGCCATCTTAAAGGCCAAAGCTATTAAAGAGATAATGTCTGTATATTGTGCGTAAGAACAGGGTAGTTCATTTAGGGAAATACCTGTTGAATCTGGAGCTCTGTGCCTTGCAAGGCACCAATCTGTGCTTCAGCTAAGAAATAACTGACTAGACATGTGATCATGTCATTCTAAATTTCCTTTTTTCTCCTTTTTATGTAAAAATTTTTATGGGAACTTGTTGGCACAGCTTTTCAGTCTGTAAAGCATACCATCACTAATGAGCACAACTGCAGTGGGCTGTAAATAAAGACTCCCATTTAGAACATAAATGCAAACAGCTTCGCTCTTCCTTCCTCCCTCAAAACCACAAAGTACGACTGGACCCCAAAGTCACTGCCATTTCCATTGATTCATCTGCAAGTGGCTTTCTGTGGATGGCAATAAACACAACAGCACTGGACGGGGATGAAAGCATGCGTATTAAAAGAAGTGGATGCTCTCAGCTCCTCGCAAACCAGAGTGGGGATGCTGTTTCGCTGGCAATTTTTTCTCCAAAGGAATATTAAAATCTCAAGTTTTTTGAAAGTCTCTTTCTCATGTTTAACTGCCATGTCGGTCGCCTCCCCCTTAGCCGTGGTGATGGAGCCGTACCTTTTCCAACATTGCAGGGTTCTTTTGCGATCCCAAAACGACATTTTTGTTGCCACACCAAATTGACAACAGAACCGGTGCCTTGTTCAACTTCCTTGCTGCTTATGGGAGATAGAATCGGGTTACTGCAAAAATATCTCCACAGTAATATTATGCATTTGAACACGTTTGCTTGTTACAGCTTGCAGGCAGTGTTCAAAGTGAACATCATATTGAGAACTGACGCTGTAATACATCACTATCAACAAAGGGAATAGACTACACGGATCCTTCTGTAAACTGGCTATAGAAGACAAAAACTACAAATAAAAGGACAGAGAACAGGCTCTAGACTGAGGGTCCTTGGACAAAAAATTGGGTGGATCAGCTCTGATGAGCTAAAATGTTGAATGCTGCTTTAAGAGATTGTTTCGATCATCCAAATAGAGCATCCTATTTAATTTAGATAAGCTGAATTTTCAGTGTTTAAAATACAATACTGTTGCAAACACAGGACTTAAAGCAGTGCCTGAAACCAGGCTCTCCTTCCTGTTAATTCAAAGAGCAAGAGTCTCAGGTGTGAAGAAGTAATGGTTTTAACGAGCTATAATCTCATCCCTTTGTGTACTTAATTAATTACATGGCTTTTAGCACAGCACTGTTCAGTGCTTTGACAACACAGCTGGCAGTATTTCCTAAAACTACGTGATTAGAAAATCTGATTGCTTTCTGTTTGCTAGCAATGGATGGCTTAGCTCAAAGTTGTTTAGCAAACGTAGTTTCATCTTGTAGCTATAATGTGAAAACAGTATTGTTTACTTTTTAAATGTATCTGATGCTGCATTTGCCATTGGCGATGACTTGCACGTTCTGCATCAGAACATTTTGTAGCATTCACCTTATGGCCGTGGCTTTTCAGGATATATTCTCACGGGTTTGAGGTGTTTCTTTTTTTACTTTTCCTAAATCAGATGAAAATTCAATTATTTTACAACTGCAAGAAGGTAGGTAAAATTCTCTTCATTGTTAAAATGTTCTTTCATATAGAAGTACGGGTTTGATATTTTCTTCTGATGTTTGCTTCTGTTATGTGAGAGGAACGTAGCAGGAGCGCATAGGAAGCCTAAAACAGGAGACAAGCTTAGTGAGTTTAGAGTCAGCACAGCTCCCAAATTATGTGTGGATCTGTGTTTTGAAGTGATTTCCGTTCTCTGCTCTGTCACAGATGTCTTCAGCAACCTGAACTAAGGCCGTTCATCTCTTTGGGCCTGAATTGCCCTATTGCTCTAATTGGGCCGTGGTCCTTCCCTGCCTTTTGAGCACATTGATAACATCTTACACACCACAGATTGCGAGAGGCCAAGCACTGTATTAATGAAGACTGTGTAAGCGCTTAAGGAAATGAAAGTACTTTCTATGTGTAGAATTACTGTCCCAAGTTCCCCAGCGTAAAAAGGAAGTATGCCTCGAATGCTTTACCCTGCGCTACCCCTCAGGATACTGTTTTCATTGCCCAAAAAAGTGTCGTACGCTTAAGACCTGCCTCCCCGCCCCCCCCCCTTCCAAACAAAATAGCGTCAATACAAAAAGCCAGCTTAATGTAATTGTAGATAGTTACATTTGTTATTTAAAATTAAATCCCTCAGAAAAACATAAAGAAAAGGATTATAGAAGCGTATTAATGCTTTTTCACTAGATGCAGACATGATTCCACTACTAAAATCAGATTTCAAGATTATATTAATTTTAAGTGGACAAACTGTGACACTTTTAAGAGTGTTTATTAGACACTCCCTGAAAATATTCTGTAAACTCCCTCTAGCTTATAATATGTGGAAACTGCAGCACCAAAATTCCTGATTATTTTTTCAAATTGTGACTTCAAAGCAATAGTTCCTCTTTTGCTTCTATCATTAACGAGTTCTTATGTATTAACTAATATCTGCAGTGTTTGGTTTTGTTTTTTTTTTTTAAGCATGTATCCTTTTGATTTGTCTTGCTGCTACTGCTATTGCAGTTAACCAGGAGATACAGTTGTAGAAGATACTTTGATCTCAGCTGTAAAGGACAGGTATAAAGGCAAGATTATTCCTGATCAAGTAAGTGACCTTGAAATAGATTCTGTGATGATGCTACCCTAATAGGAAAGAGCATCAGTTTAAAAAGTGTAATTTAGCTCAAGCTAAAACTATTTTTATGATTCTAAGAATATGTAGCTTTAAATGTCAGGAAAAAATAGACTAAGACTTGCTTTTTTGGTGACTTTTCTGTCACTTTTGCAAGGTCTGTAAGACTGCTTTGAAGTTGCAAAAAAAGTAAGCTGCATTGCTTCATTCGTATTCACTAGGAGGCAAAACCGCAAGCAAGCAAGGTAGGTAAGTGGAAATAGAGGCAGTAACAGTCACATGCAGCCTGGGTAAAGAGACTGAAGGTCTACCACAGATTGCCAGCCCAGGTTCAGCACCGCAGCATACGTGCTGCAAGTCACAGCTCCAACTGGCAGCGGACACCAGCTCGGAGAGTCTGGGATGTCAGTACCCACGATAAAATGTACCTGTTACAGAGTCACCGGGGTTGGAAGGGACCTCTGGAGATCGCCCATCTCCTCATCCAGGTTTCTTCCAAACTGCTTTGACGCATCTGGGCTACTAATTGTATGACTCTCTTTGATGGCCCATTTTCAAGTCTACGGTATTCAAGTGTCTTAATTTACAACAGAGCAAGATAACAAGCCAATGTAGGGTTGCATAGTTAATGTAATCTCACTTGCACTTACTTGTATTACAAGACTGTTAAAACATGGTAGGTAGATTATTCTTCCTTTTAAAACAGGAAAGGCTAGCTTCATTCTGCAGGTAGACATTGGTGTTGGTTAAAAAAAAATCTGTGTGAATAATCTTTTAACTACTGTTTCTAATTAATTGTTTGCAAAGAAGCACCTTGGGCCAAAACCGAAATGTAGCTGCCAACATTTTCATAGGCAATCTGTGCTCACCAATAAAATGGTCAGGTTTTCACTCTTACTGACCCCCTGCTGCTCTACCTCATTACAGACGCTCGAGCCCCTGCTGAAAATGATGCTGCATTTATCCAGGTGGGTGCATACAAATGTAGTCACCCAAATAATCCTAATAATCAGGGTCTTTTCACTACCTACCAAGCCTATAAAATTGCATTTACCAGTATTTTCTAACTTACTGTTACATGATTAGAAGGATGAGCTTTCATTTTAGCTTGAACTTCATATGTATCAAATTGACACTAAAACCTTCTGAAACCTAGCAAAAAGGCACCGAGTACAGTATCCTTCACACAGGGAAGCATCACGAACTATAAAAATCCATAAAAAGGGACTTATTTAAAGAATAATGATAGTGTTGGTATACTGATGTTAAGATGCAAGTGAAAATATACAGGGGTTTCCAGTGCATAGTCAGAATTAAAATACTGGAGGCGTCTTTCTCCAGAAAGTAACAGCTGTAAGTTGTTTTAGATCTCGGAGGAATGAACTGAAATTCATCCATTAACGTCTAAAGAAAATGTTAACATTTTTTTAAAATGTTCCAGCTAACTTAACATGTGTTACTTATCTGCTTCTCTTCCATGAACCTCATTCTCTGAGCATCGAGATCCACATCCCAACCATTGGAACCAGAAACCTTCAACAACTGCTCAATCACAAGCTCTTTTCCACAATTGCACACTTCATTTCACCTACAGACATAAAAGGGCTTGGAAAGCGCCGGCTCTTTTGTAGAACTGCAGCAACGCTCAGATACAAACATGCTCTCAGCTACCAGATAGGGTGTTAAAACAACTGAAAAACGGTTGAGTTTTCCTCCATCGCTGTTAATTGAAAAAACATGGCTCCCATTCTTGAAGGCTGCAGGCGTAGGTTTCAAAACAGTTACAGCTGATACCACAAAACAGTAAAAGTTACTTCACACTGGTCTATCCTAGTGGCTACATAGAAGAATGAAACATAGTAGAAACTGACTTTTTTCCTCTATTTAAAAGAGAAATATTCCGCATCATCAGTCATCAGAACTTCCAGGGGTGTGGGACAAGCTAGCTGCTGGAGATACAGGGCTTGAGAAAGCAAGCAAATGCAACAGGGTAACTTCCCACATCACAAAGGTATTCTGTTGAAATTAGGGGAAATCTGAATTTTTGGGAGAGTCAAGGCAAGGCATGAAAGTCAGTAGCAATTGTGGTTATAGAGGCAGGCATTATCAGGACATTGGGTAGTGTTTGAGGAGAAGGGCTAGGCCAGCGGTTAAGCCCTATGGAAAGATCTAGGTGAGCTTAGGACCTGGAATAAACTTAGGGAACTCTATTCTCCCAGGCTATAGTGAGGAAATCCTACAAATCTTGCCTCTCGGGTACTGAGACCATAGGGGCTATGCCAACCCTAGTACTGCATGAAGTGCATGTATGATACTGACCTTTATTTCCTTACTCCCTGTCAAATCCCTCACACCTTTCCTCATACATAAAACCACATGCAATCCTAGCCACAATAGGATATATTTATACACTTTAGAAATCTTTGCCTGAAGAAACCCAAGAGATCAACTGAAACTTTTTAAAGTATAGCGCTCTCTATATACTTCAATGTAACTAAAACTGGCCTTGCTTGTTTAAAAACAATTAGGTTGTGCAATCATTTGGCTCCATTGCTTTTGAAATACAGGATGCTGGGCTACATGAGGGGCAGGACGATTTTGAGCTCTAACTGGTCAAATCAAGGAACATTGTTTACTGTTACAAGAGCACCTTCTACTGCCTGGGTAATGGCACTGTGTTAGGAATGCTAATTCTTAAAAGACAGGTCCCTCTGAACCTTCCTAAGAAGCTCTAAAGAATGATCTCATGTATAATGTGGCAAAGGAGATTATGTCGGTTTCAGACTACTTCTATTTTTTGAAATAAAGATTATTTGAGCTTCAGTTCAAAATCTCATATATTTCCATGCTTATACCCCCTGATCTGTACAGATGCTTCCCCCACTTTGTCATCATACTTATGTGAAATTTCTAGGTCTTTTTTCAGTTCATCAAGTATAGCTGTTAGTATTATTTTCAATTTTGCTGAAGCGGGGTATCACATAGCTCACAAACCACCTATTAATAAAGGCAGTCATGTTAATTACAATATGTTTCCAGTATTTAGGCATATGGATTTTATGTTCTCAAGGAACAACACTGTCCTGCCAATCTGTGCACTAAAGAAACTCTAAAGGTTGTTTAGCAAAATGCTCTGCAACCATCAGATATATTTAGCCATTACGGATTTTTCTGCCAGGGAATACTGGAGCTTTTAATATTTTTTTTTTCTTCTTTTTTTTTGTCCTGTAGCCTCTTGATACATCTGCCCATGTTAATATTGACTATCCTCACCTAATATCTTTCAGGGGAAAAATATCCATTCATGAGCTGTATGCTAACTATTCCATTAAGCGGTTCAATTGCAATATGACACCGGAAAGAAGCTCTGACCTTAATAAACCTCATGGACACTAAAAGGGATGACTTAGCAATTGAATGCAAAACAATAGGCTACAGAAATCGTCCATTAAATCATTCAGTGGTGACAATCTTTTGTGTCTTGCAAAAGACTTGTGTACATCACGTTATTTCCAGCCTTTTCATGAGTTACTTACCTATTTCTCCACTAATATAAGGAACCATTGCTACAAAAAACAGTGTACTGTAGGAACCGTTGTAATATTCTCACTGGTCCCTTAATTACTAAATGATTGCCATGAGCTAAAAGAGAGGCTGTATCCTCTTCAAAATCTGTTCAAGTTTTCTACCATACTTCATAAGACTCTTCAATCTCATCTTGATGTATTTCTACCTCTGCTCTTGACGTTACCTCTGCAAGTTCTCTCATATACACACACAAAGCAATTTTCCCCAATTACACCTGCATTTCCCTTGTAATCTGTTCCTTCAGTGTTCCCTCGCCCTCACGGTGTGACATTTTCCCAGGGGAGGCTGATTTTACCTGGCAGGGACTTCAGGGTATGACTTGCTAAGTCTGCAGAGCCTGAGCTCCTTTCTGAAGGAGACCGGAGGGAACTGCCAGCCAACGTTACTGAGCAGCAACTGTAGGAAGAAGAGGAGGATGCCGACGTTTAGAAGGGCCCAGCATCCTGAATCGGTAGAAGACTCTATGGGTCACCTCTTGAAGACACACTTCCACTTACAGGAAATAATACTTTTAAAGACACTGAATTCCAAATGTTTCTTAAAAAAAACCTGCTCTATTTCAGATCCCCCTCTCTGCCAGACAACCTATTCTTTTTTTAAGGATAAACCTAAGGAATCTTGAAAAATGCAACCCAGGAGTCTGTTCCAAATGGTTCCTATTTCAGACACTCTAGGCAAAAAACAGCCTACACAAAAACTCAAGGAGCTTAAAACTAATATACCTGGCCACCTGCAAACAAGTAAAGAAAAGAGATTTTTGTTCTCTTAGAAAACCAGCTTAGGACTGGCACTGCAATACATCTATCTGATTCTGATTCTATTCTGTCTTCTTTGAAGGTAAGGCTTCCAGGAGCTGTCGCATGAATATTCTCCCTAACGATGTGCATAACCACTTGGAGTTTATTGTATTGTTCAATTAGGATGCAACAAGATAGCCTTGTGTATATACTACTGTCATCCTTTTGCATAACAGTGTCCCAGTGCACCTAAGCACTAAATGAGAAGGCTAATGAAGTAATTTTCAAAGATGAATATTCAGCAGAAATCTCAGCATCTCCTTTTTGCATAATATTTTCCCTAATCAAAATTCAGCCCGGTTTAGCTTTTCTCCCTTTTCTAAGAGTGTCTGGATAATATCAAATGCTTGCACAGTTAGGCTAATTCTACTCTTGTGTGAGTGAATTCATTTTGACATCATGCTAGACTTGGCATTGGTTTTGGGTACATACCACTGGGGACAGGTGGAATTTCAATAATAACTCTTGTCTCCTTGGTTGTGCTATAAAACTAACCTGTGGAATCCAAGCAGATGAAGCAAAAGTGTGCTGAGGTAAACTGCATTTTATAGAGATTGAACTTTCTTATTATTGAGTGTATATCTTAAATCCTACAGACAACACTAGTTTTACCGTGTTTAACACCGTGTATCATGCAGAATAGCGATTTGTTTTTATAACACTTATTTCCTTTGCCAGCTTCTAAAATTATGTTGTACGAGCCCGGATATAACAAGAATTTTATAGAACATTTGCGGAATAAAAAATTTGGGGAATTACTGCAGTTTGTTTATTTCTTTAAAATGAACTGCAGTATAAAGCTAGTTACACTGCACTTAAAATATTTCCCCATATGCTCTTAATAAGTAGTGCCGCTGCACTACACTGGTCTGAAATGGATCAGAGTGACCATCTGGGGCCATTTCTCACACAAAGGGAAACGGCTGAATAATTTCATTATTTAACATGACTGCCGTAATTAGCCAAGATGTAACATAGTCTTATAATTACTCCAAATATAGACTTTCTGAGACTTCGAAGAGCTTGGCTGGCTGTTCGTAAAAATAGTTGCATTCCCCCCTCCCACAAGCAGTTTAGCAATACGGGCTAGCGGCCGCTCCGCTCGGTCTATTTTTGCCCCTGTGTGTTTGTGCATTGTGTGTTGACAACTGTAGCATGTTTGTACTACAAACCGTGCTTTGAATGAGGGCTTAAATCTGTTCAAATTCTCTAATGTGAAAGGAATGTTGGCACGGCTAGAGAGAAAAAGAAACCCTTTTAAAAATCTTCCTGCATGAAGAAAGAAACGTTTTCTCCGCAGTAAATGTGATGTGAATAGAACAGAAGGACTAATTGTTTTCCTTTTGTTCTGGCACATATGTTGTGAATTGGGTGTGACCATATTTAACTGCAGCATCTATTCAAAATTCAAATTGGTAGCAAATAATTAAGCACTAAATAATAGTTTTATTTGGGAAGGAACTTTTGTACAGCCCTTGCTGCAGACTTCAACACGTACTCCTCGAGTGGAACACTTATTCAGTCATTATGCCTTAAAAGACATAATATATTTAGATATACACACACACACTGAGCAGACAACTCAAAGGTAGGTACCCTAAGTGACAGACATGATAACAGTCTTTCACGACAGGTTACTGCAAGGAGAAATGTTTTTTCTCACTGCCTTTGGTGGAAACAACAAGGAGTCACTGGCTTAAACTGAAATAAGAGCTGTTTAGAATAGGCATTTTGAAATGTCCTTTCTAATTTTAAGGAAAAAGTAGAAGTGTAATAGATTGCCTAGAAAACTATGGAGCCTGCATCACTGATATCTTTAAGGACACACCATGTAGGTGTGTGTCAGGAATGACCACAGTGCTGTTGATCCTGTCTTGGATGGGGGGATGGACTGCCTAATCCCCTCAGGTGGATGGAAGTGTGCATAGTGGCAGATTTAAGCATATTTTCTATTTCCTCACCAGAAAATGGGTCAGAGAAGACCTCTGTACAGGTCCTAACTCTACAGGCCTCTCCAAGACTTGTCTGTGTCAAGTGCTCCACGTAGGTTTGAATCTGCTCAGCAGTATGTGTAGCGCTCCCTCACTACTCCCTCTGCCCTCTGTGGCTCCCATGCACCCAAATTTGCAGAGGGTCATCCAGAAAGAGCCCTGTCCTCCCCTGTGCCATAGCGGTGATGGACCTACTCTCCCACCATCAGGAGGGGAAGGCTGGGGTACCTATTCTGGGTGGATGCCACTCAGGCCTTGGCAGGTAATTTTGGGCAAGGGAAGCTGGTCAGAAAATAAAACACTTGCTTCCATCCCTTGTACGTACTGGAAGACAAGGCAGTGTATTAGGAATATCCCTACATACCTGCCCTGTTTTATGTTCTTGTCCAGACATCTGCTCTTGTCCACAGCCAGAGACAGGGATTTGATCCAGGGAGTTGACACTGCTTCAGGCAAGGCCAGGGGCATCTTACCAGGGAGCTGTGCCATGCTACCACCCATTCAGACTGGGGTATGGTCTCACATGCTACGGGGGTGGCCGTGAACACCATGGGCTGCCTCCCCCATGCTGACATGCAGCTACCTGCAGCGGTGGAGGAGACAGCGTGGCCAGACTCAGTGTTCCATGGGCAGCAACAGCCCATCGGCAAACGCAGCAGCACTCCCTCCTCTCTACCCGCTCCCCTCACTGGGAAGACATGACCCTTAGTGGACCACAGCTGTGGGGCACCTGCTGACAGCAGGAAGGAAAGCAGTCCTGCGCACCAGCTGCTGAGCTCCTGCAAACCTCCAGTCCCTGAAGCCAAGGGGCGAGCTCAGTGCCACGCTGGCTCTCTGCAGCAGAGGACATGCAGGGCCAGGCCTGCACCCCTGATGTGTATGGCACTAAAGGTGGGGGTCATGTAATTCATTCCGGTGGGAATGTAGAGGAGGGGAGGAGAAGACAGTCACCACAACTGGAGTTACCACCTGGAGTACAGCATGCAGCTCTGGAGCCCTCAGCACAGGAAAGACATGGACCTGTTAGAGCAGGTCCAGAGGAGGCCACAAAAATGATGAGAAGGCTGGAACACCTCTCATATGAGGACAGGCTGAGAGAGCTGGGGTTGTTCAGCCTGGAGAAGAGAAGGCTCCGAGGAGACGTTATTGCACCCTTTCAGTACTTAAAGGGGGGTTATAAGAAAGACAGACAAACTTCTTAGCAGGGCCTGTTGCAATAGGACAAGGCATAATGGTTTTAAACTAAAAGAGGGTAGACTCATACTAGATACAAGGAAGAAATTTTTTACAGTGAGGGTGGTGACACACTGGAACAGGTTGCTCAGAGAGATGGTAGATGCCCCATCCCTGGAAACATCCAAGGTCAGGTTGGATGGGGCTCTGAGCAACCTGATCTAGTTGAAGATGTCCCTGCTTATTGCAGGGGGGTTGGACTAGATGACCTTTAAAGGTCCCTGCCAACTCAAACTATTCTATGATTCTAAGTGGCAGCTCCTCCTTGGCTGAGAACTATTGAATACTCAGAAACTCTTCAGCCCAACCTTGCCTCTCATGTGACTAGGGACAGGGACAGGATCTGCACTGTGCTCCCGCTTGGCATGGCACTGTTCCTCTGGCCATCACCCACTGCCTTCAGGCAGACAGATGGGCTGTCTTTGATGTACGCAGTAGCCACACAGAAAGGCTCTCCTGCAGCCCACATCTCCAGGGGGACTGGAGCCAGACTTGCCGTATCTGGAGCTATAAGCCAAAGGTCCCAACTCATCCATAATCCTCAAGCACTCCCCTCCCACTCCATCCGCTTTCCAGGTGAAGGGTACAAAACACACAAAAAGCTGCACATCTACCAGGAGCGCTGGCACAGGACAGTGGTGGATGTGAGTGGTAGGGAGCAGGGATCCTGGAGGATATCCCACAGGGATGGAGCCTACATCCCGACCCACAGTAGACCCATCAAAGCCTGCCATGCACCTGATAAGGAGCTTCCAGTTCGGCTTCCTCTAAAGCAATGCCCATTCACACATGCTGAAACCACCCCGTAAGTAGGATCAGCGCATTCTAAACCCCCCCTACAGCTCCAGAATGAATTGCTAGCATAGATGCAGCCTTAACACACAAATGTCAGGTGAGATTCTCTTTTATTCCCCCCAATCTTGTTTTCTATCATACCCTTGCTTTTTCCTTTTGTGAATTCCTCATAGCAAAATATGTTAAGCGAGATGGTAATAGGGATAATATGAAATTTATCTGTACTTTTTGGAGCAGGATGTCAGAAGTAGTAAAACACTACCATTAACAATGAAGAAAAAGTATCGACATGAAGATCTCCAGACAAACTGCTGTTATTGGAGAGATAGTCACTGCTTTTATGGCAGGTTTTCTGTTATTTTAAAACATATTCATTTAACACACCTTCTTCTTCCTTTATATTTCTTCTTTTCCATATAATTTGGTTTACACAGTTTAACTACACTAAAATAAAATTACGGTTATAAAGTGAAGCATTCAAAAGTTAAGGAATATAAAATTTAAATTCACCTCGGCAATGTTAATTTAATCCCCCAACTGCATGTATATTTTTGTTGTCTAACTGCACGATCATTTAATGTATTTTCTCTCAGCAAAATGTATTTTGTTAATCTGTTAAAAAGATAGTTATTCTGACTTCTGCATGTTCTTCCTTGAATGCATTTTTAAATGAAAATCATCAAGTTGCTGCCATTAATATGTAATTACGCATAACAGTCCTTTATGCAAGGATTTGCAGGGACTTTGGAAAATCTCAGTTGGCACTAAGCTAAGTCTGTCAGTAGTAAATGTATGCATGTTATATGTATTTAGTAACCTGAGCTCTTCATTAATATATTCCTTTTCTGCCAGGACAAAAGAAAGAAATCTATGTTGAGATACCAAAACTGTGTATTTCATTGGCTGTTTTTCTAAATAGCTCTCCATTTCTAGAAGTATTTTCAAGCTAGCCACTACTAATCTATAACCAAATATTTGAGGATGTTTGCTTCAGGTATGGGGTATTGAGACAGAGCTGGAAAAGGACTGAAAGAGTGACAAGCCATGCATAATTTTTTACTTTTAGTTAAATCATTAATATTTATTACCTGTATTGCTGACATTTCTAAAAATATCGCTCATATTCCGATGTCAGTGTGACATCAGAAAAAATATTTGAAAAAACAATTTTCAGATAAGCTTGATGTTAGTGAAATGTCGTAAGGCCAAAAGAGATATGAAGGAAAAAAAACATTTCAATTCATGTTATGGATTTGCCAAAACAATGAAGTTCTGTTACTTGCACATTTTCTTATAAAGTTCTTTCAGTCTCCCTGAAAATAAGTAAAAATCTGCATCTTGGCTGGTAATCCAAGATGTACATCAAGCTGCTTGGTACACTAAAATGGTGTTTCAGGCTATTTGAGATGGAGAGTGCCTATTCCTTCCTTCATTATTCATCCACTCACTCTTCTTTTTTCCCAGCAGCCAGGTTGGCTGACCCCCAGAAACCTTCAGCCTCTTGTCCCTTGCTATGGCAGCCAGCTGCCACCTCCAGCATCCACCGCTGTCCTCAGTAAACAAGTCCTTAGCTGAATTCAGCTGTTTTTCTGAACATCTTGTCACTGACTGAAGATTTCTAGCTTTACCTCATCGGGCCATGGGGCTTCACGAGATAAACCCCCTGTTGGTTCCTGACCTTTTCTTTTCCTTCTTCCCCTCCATTACAAGATACTATGTTTGCACTAAAACCAGACTTTTGACTAACTTCTGAACTTCTTCTCGTTTTATCTCAGTAAAATTCTCTTAGACCTAGAGAAAAGTGAAATTGTTTGTACTTTTGTATTATGAAAATGTAGTAGGGAAACTTCCAATAAAATGTTAACTTTTTAAAGAGTTTAGTGGATTTCTGGATGCAGCTTATGTTGCATGCAAATAGCTCAAAGGGAGGGTTTATAAAGTTATATATAGTGTGTGAAGAAAGATGACTCTTCTCGTTAAAAAGTGCTTTTGCCATAACAACAGTCCTTATAAAGTAACTGCATTTTGATGCTTTTGATTCTCTTGGGAAAGCCACTCCTTCGCTTGCTCCATCCGCGTCTGCACAGAGCCAGAAATTACACTGGAAATAAAACATTTAGTAGCTGTTTTATTTTTGTTCCTGGGGTTTTTTGCCTCTCAGACTGGCAGACCTGGGAATGCTGGGAAGACACTGAGATCAATTGTTTATGGGGAAAAAAAAAAATGCCTTGGATCTTTCATTGGTTATCTTCCTAGCTGGTTAAAATACAGCAATTCCACAGCTTCTCATACAACTTTCCTTAGCCAGAACCGTGCTGGTAGGCAACGCAGGGCCTAGGTTGGTAGAAAAACGAAATGAGAATGTCACAAAGAATGGAAGATGATGGAGGATGCTCTGCAATTTTAAATTAAATACGATCTTGTCTCCTTAGCAAAACCATTTACAAACATGCCACTAATGACTAAGGATTAAGAACACAATGGGGTTTTTGGCGTTTGAGGTTTTTTTTCCCTATTCTAATGGGTGTCCCATTGCCTTTGAGTGAAGAGCAGCCAGCTTCAGAAAACCTGCAGGGAGCCTGTCACTATCCTAGGTGGAACAGGGGCTCCAAAGTGAGACAAGCCATGCCAAGCCTGGCCTCTGACTGCTACCAGCATGACACAGAGCCAGGCTGACATTATTCAGCCTGCCGGTGACTGGGGAATTAGCTTTTTCCTACTCCCCCTGCTATGGAGTGCCGGAGATGCTCATAAATGGATAGAGAATAAGCACCCTTGCCCAGTTACGACTTCTTATTGCAGCATTAGCAGCAGGATAAATTTCAAATTTATCTTTAAATAAGATGTGTCGCACATGGCTGCCTGCTTGTGAGCGGTTTCAGGAGGAGGAGCACAAGCTAGGGCTCACTACGTCTTCTTTTTCCCCCAGGGTACCCCCAGCACAGCGGGAGCCTGTGGGCCTGGGATGTGTCCCTGCCCACGCCGCGTGAGCAGGGCCCTCGGCCCACTCGTGTGTGCCCGAGAGACTCAGCCGGACTGCTTCAAAGTGTAAATGTCTGCACTGTGTACCCTGCCGGCGCCGAGTTTCCCCCAAGAAATGCCCCGCTTGGTTCCTGCGCCCCTCTGAGGGTGTGCTGCGGGGCGGTGCCCCGTGCTTCTTTTCAAGTGCCACGTGCAAGGCAGGAGGCAGCCTGCGCATCAAACGTGTATTTTTATAAAGGCTGTTCCATACACCCTATTTGAGGTTATACAGCTTCTGTTCTACAGGAGAGTGGTCTGCACTATAATAATTAGCCTTCCTGTCCTTCAAAGCCATTCATTTGCAAAGAACAGTGTCTTTGCTTAAATAAATTCTACAGACATTAACTTCCACTTTTAGGATGTCTTCCTACTCAGACGTCTGGTTTCTTGTTTGTTCATTTCTGGAGGGAAAAGGAAGTTTAGTTAGATCCAAATTTAACAGTAAGACCTTTGACTGCGTGAAGTATTTATGGCTGATTTCAGTCATGGTTTTTGTGTTGTTTCTTTGTTTTTCCAGAACCGCCAGTTCAAACAGCTGCAGAAAGGAGTATCGTATCACTTATTTTTCTTCCTATTTGTTTCTATATCTGGAACTCTGATGAAGTTCTTAGTGCTAGGAAAGGCAACTCTGGTTTACATACCGTCATCAGGTGTACAAACGTCACATCCTTAGCACAGACAGAGAAGGAAAAATGGTCTTCAGGAATGAACACTAACATAGGCATTAACTAGAAAAATCTCATCTTCTAATTAGAACCCCATACATGGCTATTTGTAAGGTCTTAGGCAAATCACATCTCCTCTCTGCCTCATAATCTCCGTCTAAACTGTAGCTAAGTGCAAGAGTTAACTACATGACAGGTGGGTAGGGAAAAATAATTGATGAGCAACAACATCCCCACTCATTTTATACCTTCATAAAAGCATTGTTCTGATTTGCAGCATCTCCAGTGAAAGGAGAATGAACGGTACTTTGAAGAATTATATCAAGGCAAAATATTGTATTTGGCATTTAAATTCAGAGTTGATAGCTGTTTTAGAAATGCCTGAACCAGACAGTCAATGCCAAATGCTACATTTTTTGTATTCTGTAATCTTCTTCAATAATTGCTCCAAGACTCACACAGAGGAAACAGCACACAATGAAGGCTGTTACTAATACTTTGATCAAAGTCATATGATTTGACTTTCTGATTTTTTAAAGTTTCAAAGCTGTTTTTGCTTTGTTTTCTGTTGTAAGAATTCTCGATGCAAAGTACCACAAACATATTCGCCACAGCTCCTGAGGTTTGTACATGGGCTATGTAAGTAATAACAATCAAGGTGCAGTAAATTTCCTGAGGATTAATGACCGGCTGGGAGGAGGTGAAGGTCAGCGGCACAGCCAAGGATCATTAACCCAAGCTGGTCATTAATCTCAAGAATTTACCTCGTGCCAAGTTCAGTATTGTTATTTTAAGCTGGAAATTAAAAAACCATGGCCATATTAATTTTTATTTGATAGGTTTAACTGTAACTTCTAACATATTTTAGAAAAAATTAATTTTATTTGGGAGAATTACATTAGCTAATCAGACCACCAGCCCACCTTTTAGTGTTTGATTAGTTTTGCTTTCTTTAGCATAGGTACTGGACTATGACAGGCAGAAAGGATTTATAACATTTTTCTTCCATGTGCAATTGCTATGGACCTATTAAATAGTGGCCTTGTTTATGTATCTATTCACAAGTTTTGATTTCCATCCCAAATTTTATCTCCTAGAGCTTACTGACATCTCTCATAAAATATTTGTTTGACTGAACATCTGTTCAAGTTATTAGAGTTTTGAAAGTGACGTTTCAAAAGATTGTTTGTAAAGTGAGGGTATTACAGATAACTAGAGGGTGTCTACAATTCAGGGAGCATTTACTCCCTTTAGAATGCAGAACTTCCTTTACAAGAAAACTAAAATGGCAATTTTGATATCTAACTAGTATTCACATTTGCATTTATGGTCACCTAGTATTTAAATTAACACCTCCAACTAATCCTTTCTGTAGCTATTCATCCTATTTCTAAGTCAGTACACATATGCTGGGCTTAAAAGACTTTAGATTCTCCCTGATTCGGAAGGATCCAGCCATCAGCTCAGCGGCATGCTTCATGAGGGCAGACTCCCACAAACACTTTCCTAAAATACATCTCCAAAAAAAACAGGTGCTGCCAGTCTTTGTGTATAGGCACCAAAGGTGCCCCGGGAGATCAAATGTCCCCCACCTCCTCTGGCACATTCCAATTTACCATTGATATAGGTGACAGTTGAAGGAAGCAGGTACGGACTCAGCAAAAGGAAAATAAATTGCAATTTATCTTATACAATACAAGAAATACTTAGATCTTTCTAAAGCAAGTAACGTTTTCCTTGTTTCAAGGTGGAGCTTGGCTTTTGTTTTACAATGTTTCTTCTTGCTAGGAAATTTGTACTCTCTGAGCTCCTCCTCAACTTCTCAGCCTTTGCAGCTTTAAATCTCCACTCTTTTATTTCCTTCTTTGCTCCCAGCTGGGGATTTACTGCTGAAAGGGACAAAATGGATCTTTTGAGTTCAGTCCTCCAAGTTTGCATGCAACTGTGCAATGGACGCAGATCGACAGAGCTTTGACTACATTTCGCCCAACTCACCACAGATCACAAAATATTTTCCAACATTTCTTACAAACTTCAGCTCCACACTAAGGGACCAAAGCCAGAGTGTAATGAGCTACACAAAGAGAGCAGGAGTGACAAGGATCCATTGCAGCAATTTTACTTGCTCGGCTGTATCCTGTTTCCAGCTGAGGTCAATCTGCAACGCTTTAGAGCATGGCTCACCAACCAGGCACCTTGAAGACTTTAATACAATTCTAAATCACCTCATTTATTCTTACTGACATATGTTATGTCTCTAGTTGTAACGTATTTTTAGTATTTCCTTTAAAATACATTAACAGGTGTGCATGTGAAAAACGGACAGCTTAAGGAGGTTGTTGTTGCTGGACAAAGATTCAATTTGAGTGTAGTCCAATGAAAATGTTACACTATGTAGCCCTACAAGCCAAAAAAAAAATTTCCCCAAATCTTACATTCTGATTGTAGATCAGGCTAACTCAGCCAGAAAGAAGCTAATCTTCAGGCTCCTTCCCACAATATATTTAGTTTCTTCTTTCAGTCATGCTTTTTTGTATCTTCTCCTTCTACTTTTCCTTAAAAAAACTAGGAAACATATTTAAAGAAAAGTCTTTTTGCAAAGTTATTTGAAAACCTGAATAACCCAAGAAATACAGGATTGCTTCATTATTTATTAAGTGTTAGCAAATATTTGTTGCTATGGAAAGCCATAGCAAATGTGGACTCCCACCCATAGCCCTTAGCATTAAGTTAGACTATTTTGGTGGCAGTCTTATCTTGACTGTCTTGTACTGTGACAAAGTCCTTCAATATGGGCCAAGTTTTATTATTCTTTGACTGAACGATGTATGATTTCAGGAATTATTCTACTAAAATACCTGTGACCTGAACTTTTACAATGTATACTCATGAATCATTTACAATACATACAGCTACAGACAACATATATTTTGCATAGCATTAGTGTCTTTTTCCTAAGTCTGTCAAGATGCTTTATTTATATAGCCCTCAAGAAAATCTTTCCTCGGAGGTGCCTGATGACATATTCTATCCAGTACCTACTAAGCTTTCTACATCAACATCCAGTGTTTTGGTAGACAGCTGCCTAACCCCCTGGCTTTTGAAGCATGACTGTAATGGAGTATCAAATGTCATTATGAAAGACATTTCAAGGTTGTTTGGAAATGAAAATCCTTTTTAATATCTTTTTATTAGATTTTCATACTAAAATACACATAGGGAAAACTGCCACCCAAAACATAATTACATGCAGATTTTGTTTATTTTCTTAATAGTCACACTTTCCTTTACTGACTGTATGAACACATTAAAATTGTCCAGGAAATAGTATAGATAAGAACATGCTGGCAAAACATTCATAATATATCCAACCAAGAAGAGAGAGACAAAACATTTACAAATGCAAGAATCACAGCCTGCCTCATCGGGTATCAGTGTCAGTGTAATCAGTATGGGCAGTGTCAGCCAGAAAACAGTACACAAAATCTTCTACAGGGTGGGCGGATGGGTGTTTTCCCTGACATTTTTATGAGCATGTTGTGTAATAAAGGGCTTCCAAGCAAGTTTTCAGATGACAACCGGGAGGATCAGTCCTCTGGTAGAAGGACAAGAAGCAATTGACACAAGGTGAAACAAGAGAGGTTCAGGCTAGATATGAAGAAAAAGATTCTCGCCCTGAGGACAGTCAAGCAGTGGAACCAGTGAGGTTCGGCATGCTCCATCTTTGGAGGTTTTCAAGACCTGCCTGGAGAAAGCCCTGAGCAGCCTTGTCTGATCCCAGAGATGGCCCTGCTTTGGGCAGAGGGTTGGACCAAAAAGGGTCCTGAAGCCCCTTCCTGCCTGAGTAACTCTTTGATCCTATAATTAGAGGCCTTTTAATAGAAATAGTAAGATTGAAAAAAAATAAGCTCAAACCTTCTCACAGTGTTAGGTTGTTCTTAGGGAACAGTCCCTTAAAGATGAGTCAGTTCAAACTGAAACATTTTGCTTAGTGAGTTTCTGCCGGTACTCCTGGTGTAACCTGCTTCAGCGAGTCAACAGAAAATGACATTTTTTCTACTAACGACTCTCTGTAGTCACTCTTAATGTACAGTAACCCCATCAGAATTAAAACTAAGTGCATAACGTTTGAATAACCTGTTTAATAAATCTTATGCTAAATGTCCATTTGTGGACAGCTGCTTTTTATTTGAAGCAAAAGTGCTAGTGTTTTTTATTGCATGTTCCTTAAATAAATTGCTTCAAACTGTTGGCTTCATTTACATATTTTGAAAATTAGTTCTATTACTTAATTAAATACAGTGAAAAAAACACATTTCTTGCCTTTAAGTTTTATGAGTTCCTGAGAACTCACTTAAAGTTTCAATTTATTCAGTTCATACAACGTAGTTTTCAGCATTCACTGCTTTAAAAGCTTCAATCACATTTTCACAGAATCACAGATTACAGAACGGTAGGGGTTGGAAGGGACCTTTGGAGATCATCTAGTCCAAACCCCCTGCCAGAGCAGGGTCACCTAGAACAGGCTGGACAGGACTGCATCCAGGTGGGTTTTGAGTATCTCCAGAGAAGGAGATTCCACAACCTCTCTGGGCAGCCTCTTCCAGTGCTCTGCCACCCTCAAAGTAAAGAAGTTTTTCTTCACGTTGAGATGGAATTTCCTGTGCTCCAGCTTGTGCCCGTTGCCCCTTGTCCTGTCACTGAGTCTTACTGAAAAGGGTCTGGCCCCATCCTCTTGACACCTGCCGTTTAGATATTTATAAGCATTGGTGAGATCCCCTCTCAGTCTTCTCCAGACTAAACAGACCCAGGTCTCTCAGCCTTGCCTCATAACAGAGGTGCTCCATTCCCTTGATCGTCTTTGTAGCCCTCCACTGGAGTCTCTCTAGTAGTTCCCTGTCCTTCTTGAACTGGGGGGCCCAGAACTGGACAAAGTACTCCAGATGCGGCCTCACCCGGGCAGAGTAGAAGGGGAGGATAGCTCCCTCAGCCTGCTAGCCACGCTCTTTTTAATGCACCCCAGGAGACCATTGGCCTCCCTGGCCACAAGGGCACATTGCTGCCTCATGGTATCTCTCTGCTCCCAACCTGTGCCAGTACTGATTTTATCCCTACTCTTCCCTTCTCTAGCATCTAATCTATTCTCCAGAAAGTTAGTCTTCCCTGGCTTCAACAGCTTTGCATCATCCATTTATGAGATTCTTTACAAAACAAATACACAATAAATACGATTATATATGTATATACATATATATACACATCATCATGTAACATACATTACGTATATACAATACCATTTTATATAACGCCATTATATAGACACATATGCTTATTATAATATTTCCAATTTTATTTTCTCTCCTATTCTAACCTAAGCTATTCCTATGCTCTCTCTTGCATTTGTGAAACAAATTTTCACTGATTTTCTGTGACAGTGATGGATTTTCTGAAGAGTGACAACAAATTTACTCTGAAATGTATATGGACAATTACAATTTTTCCATCCAGTTTTTCTATCTTCTGTTTATGAACACCAGACTAGCTATGACTCTGCTGGAGTCAATAAAGTTATAATAACTTAAAATAGGTAAAGTTTAATTTGCTGTATTTATACCTACTCAGATGCCTATGATAAGATTGGTGTTTATCATATTTTTCTCTAACACTAATTTAAATAACCAACTGACTGAAGTGTTGCTGCTTCTCTCTACAGTTCTGTACAATGCCAGAACTACTTCAGATAATTTGAGCAATTTGTCAACCTGTTTTTATCCTGGAAATTCAGCACATATTCTCTGATTTCCTTGTTAAACCTTCTCTAAGCCAAAAAGGATAGTGTTATCTCTGGCTAGCTCATAGAATTTAATGTTCCATCAAACAAGGAAAGAAAGATTTAGCAACCAAAGAGCTTTCTTAAAGAGATTCAGCAAAAACTGTCCCTCTTGGGATAACTTCTGAATTTATTCAGTTACTTCTGCTTAGCTGTTCAGTAAGTTCTGTTTCACTCCAGTTCCAGTGGACTGACACATACAGAAATTACCCATTATTCATGTAATGAAAATGTCAGTTCAGCCTGAGTTCTGAAAGAGAAGAGATTTTTCATCCTTTTTAGAATGTTTGCTGAACATGTATCCTAGAAGACTTTTTTCTATTGTACACAGCCTTGGGAGAAATGCCCTCCTAACCAGTATGGTTTTTTCCTGTGTCATATTGCTCCCTGCAGATATATACATTTCATTAATAATGTAATTAAAAAACAGTAAAAGTTTCTGTATTACTTATGCTTACATTCAAACCAGCTATTTCTTTGGTAAATTCCTTGACATGATCCTACTGAGCCTGCCTGCACTGCAATTTTCGTATTTGTAAAAGATTCCAAATCAACCCTTTACATCTTCCTGTAGGTGACAATTCTAGCTAAAATGTACAAGGAATACAGCTACATTTTAGCCAATCATGATTGCTGCTGACAGACTAACACAGTGATTAGAGTAATCCACATTATCTTTAACCTTTTTAAAAAGGACTCCTAAACTTTTATAATTGTCAAGAAGGAATATTGCCTTGTGACTGCACATCATTTTCCTGTTTTTCTCTCTGAATTCTCCATTCAAAGTCTTCGGAGACAAAATAAGAAAGCACCCACAAAACTAGCAGTCATGATAGACTTCTCCTCAGTATTTGGGCAGGCAGGATGTGGGGGGAATCTCTTATCTTGCTAGTTTGGTTGTCAGAAACCAGCACAATAAAACACTTCTTAGCCTCGTTCACCTCTAAAAACCAACAGTTTAAAATGGCAAGAAAAAGCAGAAAAGCCCTGAAAATAGCAGAAGGAGCCAATCTGCCCTCAGACACATCGTTGTAGGTTCCTGGGGAAATCAAGTATCATACCTACCCACTGAAGGAGACAATGTTGGTAATGCAGTTATAAAAGAAAGCTCTGCTATGACTGTGCTGCTTGAGGTGATGTGATTTAAGATGTAAATGTGAATCAAAAGCCTTGATCATTTGTGACTTAAAAATCCCAATTCCATTTTTTTGCATTAGCGGTAGATTTTTCCTAGGTTTCTGGCCTATATCCAGTTAAAACAACTACATATGACTACTTACCTAAACATTCTCTTTCTACTCAGTTGATTATGGTATTATTCATTTTCTCTCCTGAAGTGTTGAAATACTTTTGCACACTAATAAAAAGTTCCTTGCCTTCTCCCTGAGGTAGCTGCATTTCAATGACGAGTGATGTAATTCCTTCAATAGAATAGTTGGTAATTGGTTTGTAAAGTTTAGCATGCACTCTGGGATCTTTTCAGGAAGGGCTATAAACAAGTATCCATCATTCTTACTCTCTAATATGTCATCTCTGGATCTTTCCTTAGCAGGTCTAAAAATTCCACAGCTGTGATTAAACATTACCATACCACAGTGTATTGAAGCAATGTCATGATGTAAGGGCAAGAATTTTCATCAGTCTGTAGGGAAGCAAGGAAGTGAAAAAAGATTCAAGCTATTCACCTTATAAATACAAAAAAAAGAACAGCGTGTAAAGACCAGCATTGACTCATCTGACAATATCTACGGAGAATGGGGAGTCAAAAAGTTTTATTGGAGTATAAACTCCAAGGTTTGGCTTTTGGTATGGTTAAGGAACTCAGTAATATGATTAGAAAGGAAAATGTAATTGGGAAATGTGACACTCGGAAAAAGAAATTAATTATCCAAAGACTAGAAATGAGTAACGTCCAAGCATTCTTCACATCAACGGTAGCATAGTTCTTCACTTAATAGTCAGGGGAGCAGTAAAAAGATGATACTACTTTTGACTTTGCTAAGTAATGAGTGTGTTACTTCCAAGGACATCAAGGAAAATAACCTTACATGACTGATCATGGAATTATTTAATGTAATTAAACAAAGGATAAACAAAAGTAGGTCTGTAACTAAAACTCACTATTCTAAAGTGACGAGCATTAATAACTAAGAGAATAATTGAATGAAATAAATCAAAATATGGAAGGGATTTCAGCATGTGAATATGAAAGAGGTCTTAATTGCTTCAGGTCAAAAGGAGGTGAAAATATTCAAAGGTGGAAGCATGGGAATGGATGCCTGCAGGAATATGCTTCAAATCTAATTGGTTAAATAACCCATCACAAGCAAGATATTATGAATATGCAGTGTCAAAAAGTAATAGAAAAAAAGACTGATCAGTAAGAAAGCTGTCTTAAAACCCAAAAAATACAATGTAAAATAAGAAATTTGAAAGTCTTAATGACAATATTAAAATGTAGGGCAAAAAGGTTTGCACGTGTTCCAAAAGACAAGAAGGAAAGCAGCAGGACCTCTGTACCATTAAGCTGGGATAATGATTAAAAACAATAACGGATGATGATTTTGGCCAGGATGGCAAAGGCAGTACATCTTGCTACATGACTGCAGTGTCTGTCTCCATTTTAAAACAAGAAAAATGAAGCACAGTGAATCTACTCAGACTCCCATGCAGTTTTTGATGTGATGTTACATGGAAAAGTACAAACTAAGCTGGAGATGATGGAATTGGCAGAGGAAACACAAGGTGAACAAGAAACTGAAAAAAGGTTAGATAGTCATACATCATACCGAAAAGGAACAGTATCAGGTTAAAAGGAAGTTACTAATAGTGACTTCCTGAAAGATCAATCTCGGGTCTGATTTTACTTAGTGTTTTTAACAATATCCTCGACATCACTCTGATGACAACATAAAGTCAGCAGACATCACACAGGGGGAACAAAATGACCAGAACATGAGCAACAGGCATCCAAAGCTGACTAGTAAAAACAACACAATGCTACAGAATTCTCACTTTATAGTCAGTTATTTGGAAACCATTGAGGAAAAACTGAGGACAAACAGCTGATCACAAAATGGTAAAAAACCATTTTTGCAAGGAAAATGCAAACATGATCCTGGGATGTACCAGGAAAGTTCCAGGAGAGATAATGAAGTCAGTAAATTCCGCAAAGCACCAGTAAGGCATTACCTGGAGTATTTTGAACAAGTCACATTCAGGGTGAAGTCAGACTTGAGTCCATACGTGGAAAGTCTAAGAGTGGTAAGATTAATTAAAAGAATGTCTTATGACAGGAAACTTTTAAGAGCACATCTTAGACAAGCAAAACAAACGCTGATGAGAGCCTCTCTTTGTCTACAAATCCATCAAGCAAAAACTATGAAAAGAACTGCTTAAGCTTACATACTTGCCAGAAGAGTGAGTATAAAACCTATCACTACCACATTTAGGCTGGGAATTACAAGGTTTCTAGTCATTATAACACTGAAATGTTATAATAGTTTTCCATTAGAAATATTGATGGCAAGAAACCTAGCTACTTTTAGAACGGTATTTGCTCAGATTAAGAAAGAGACTATATGATGTGGTTGCCTGATGGACTACATAGATAAAGAGATTTCTTCCAGACCTCTCGGCAGTTCTGTCTTTGTAGTGATCCTGGTGGCTCCACTTCCTCAAATGCACTGAAACAGGAGTATTCATGGGTCCAGCACAGGCCTACGTCTCTTCCAGGATGCGGAGGGCCAGACGCAGCCATGAAATGTTTGAGAAGTTTACAGTGGAGACCTCTGAGGGCTGACAGGCAGCTAGGAAGTTATGGGTTAAGCATCGCTGTATGAGGGGAATGGCACTGAATTCCAAATGGGATAGAGCCATACAGCTTAGTTAGTGTAAACAAATGGTTATGATTCCTGTCAAGAACAATTTTTCATCTCCATAAAGCCTTGTTTAATAACACGGCACAGGCACCACTGAAAACGGGAATATTAGCTTTCCAACAATTTCCCAAAATTGAAATAGAATCTGTTTTGGCAAAAACAGTACAGTTGTCTACCAAGAAAAACATTTTAGGTAGTTATATAAGCAATAAAAATAAATGTTTTATAAAATTCACCCAGAAGGACTTATAAGTATTAAAAAAACCAATAATAATTAACCAGATTTCATGAAGTATGAAATAGCCAAAAATAACAACCAGTACAGCTGAAGATGGTGAAGTCATTTCTTCTACTGCACTCCAAAGCCCGACCACCTGTAGAGATTAAAAAAATATATCCAAAGAATTAATTTTCCTAATATGGACACAGTGCAAAATTCTGTCTCTTAACATGACTTCATTTTGCCAAAGTAATGGAATTTTATGCAAGCTTAATATGTTTTACAAGTACTTGTTCCTCTGGCGCAGCAGCAAATCATTGGGAAGAGTATCTACTGGGTTTCCTTTTGCATTTAAAAAAATGGTATTGTCTCCAGCCAGGCTGCTGCTCACTACTGCCCCCTGAAGCAGCCTATCGTGCTCCACTGATGATCGAGGTAATTTAGGAAAAGAAGACAGATTAATGTTAACCTCTGTCAGAACCCACCATTCTGACACAAACATGATAATCCTACTCTGCGTCAGCCAAGGGATTTCCAGTAAAGCAAACCATTAGTATGGTCTCACAGGCTAACATCTGTTTTAGCCTGTATGTGGACATCATGTTGAAAGACAGAGTAACTCCTACCAGAACAGGTTCATGAAAGAGCATGGGAAGGACATAAATTAGCGGGCAACGATGGTTAATTTTGTTGGTGAAATGAAGGTGGAGATAGGTTATGACAACACTTCACATGGGGGAATAAATCAAAAGAAAATAACATTTTAAACTACTATGTAATACTAGTAAAAGATCAGGTCCATGAATAAATTTACTCTAGAAATTTAATTCAGTTTTCTGAATTTCTAGAACTGCTTTACACACTAGACAGTGGAGCAAGGAACCTAAACTGTTTTAAGTTAAAGCTTGATGGTTTCATTTCTGTTACAGGACAAAAATGATCCTTGAGTTAAAAACTTTGGAGCGCTGACTATTAATCTCTGGATATCTGATTGCATTGACTTACCCCAAAAGACGGGACATAAAGGACGCTTGCTTGCTACTGACTGATGATAATTCTTTGCATGTATTTCTGGTATATTAATTATGATTCTACATAATTTCTGTAAGCTACGTGAAAACGCGTTAGCTTTGAGGCTAAAGAGTAGTATGTTGCTTTTACTTGGAAACGTTGAAGGTGACCAACAACTAAAGGCAGATGTGAGGTAGGATGCACTAATACTCAACTTTCAGGTTAGTCTTCCAGATACATGGCTGGTGACCTGGTGTCCAGCACTTGGGTCAGGTAACATCAGTCACCACATCTGCAGGGAGAATGGAATTGTCCCCTGCTGTAAGAGTCATGGAGATTCAGCAATTGCTGATCTCTTTTTGTCTGTAGTGTGCGAGCACAGTCCTTTCTCTCAGATTTTACCCAAACAGATTTCTTGTTACTGCAATGACTAAGTATATTGATAACATCTTTTCTTCCTCACATGGGTATGTGGAATAGATGTTCTATGAACTTTCAGGAAAAGTATCTATTTCCCAGTTCCTTGCAATGGAGGGTAAAGGGTGAGGACCCCCCCTCATGAAGCAGGAACTCCCTGTGTTTTGCTATATTCCTATGGAAAGCCGACCTACAGTGGATACAGAAATAAACAGAACAAACCTAGCTTCAAAATTACTTACGGGCATTTATGAACTATGAGTTGCTCAAAAATCAAGTTGTTCTTCTGTAGGAACGGAAGATACCCTCTGTTTTACAGAGGTCATTCACAGTTGCAACTGAAAAATGGAAATTAGTTATCTTTCCCTATCTCCAGAGCCAAAAATGGAGGCTAGCAAACAAGACACACCTCAACCTTTAAATGTACATAAGGCAACAAAGGTTAAACTACTGGATTAGTCATGTTCTTTTTTTTTTTTTCCCTTCTTTTCCCAAAACTGATGTTCTTTGAAATGATTAGAAAAATAATGTTTTAAGATTCTGGCTTGTTTATTAGCATCATCCTTTTCCTTCATTGACCTAGACATTTATCTCACTTTCAGAATTTGAGTATTCAGTGCATTAGTAATTGAACACAGACATTTCATGGGAATTAGAACTCGTATCCCTCTCTCTCCTGCTAGTGATCAGAATTCGTTTGTTCATTTCTGTTTTGTTGTGCAGAGCAGATTATTAATCCAATCTTTCCTCTGGAATTTCTCCTCAATTCTCAGTTTTGCAGAGCCTCATTTTCATTTGAATTTGGGAGTTCAGAGGGTCGGACCTAAGGATGCTGTCAAGTGTCGCTGGCGAAGAATCATAGAACATATTCTTTCCTAACTGGAAAAGAGCTTCATTTGAGTATCAACCTAAGTCCTTCTCCTGTGTGCTTTGCTGTAGAATTGCCACTTAGAAACTTCCTCAGCACCTCTTTTGTCTTCCTGCTAAATTGCCGTGCAAAGGTGCTACTTCTCAGGATGGAAAAACATTAATTGGGGAACCTGATGCAAAAATAATTAGCAAGGGTAGCAGGTCCCTTTCACATCAACCTTCAGGGAGGGCCAGCTCACCTCCTGTGGGGTCGGCTATGCACACGCTCACTTAGTTTAGATTTTTAATGTTGGATCAACTGACTCAGTACAATGAAACCCGATGCCGGAATTTCACTGAAAACAGCAGTTTTCACTGGAAGTTAACGTCTGAATTTCACCAACGAGGCCGCAGGTCCCTTCTCTGCCGTTGAGCTGCCGTTAGACCCGCGCTAGAGGCGGGGCCACGCCGGCGCCCTCCCATTGGCGGCGTCGGTGGCGCGAGCGCCACGCGCGGGACACCCCGCTTCCTCTCGCAGCGTCAGCGCGCCGCCGCGCAGAGCCCATGGCCCCGCCCCCTTACCCCCGCCGCGCCGCCCGGGCGGATGGGCGTGCCTGCGCATGCGCGCCCCCGGGGCAGGGGGGGAGGGAGGGAGGAGATGGCGGCACCCACCCTCCCCACCCCGCGGTACGACCACGTGGGGCCGGAGGGGCCCTTCGGGGATGTGTACGAGCCGGCCGAGGACACCTTCCTGCTGCTGGACGCGCTGGAGCGGGACGCGGCCCGCCTGAGGGAGGCTGGGTAGGCGCGGCGGGGAGGGGCTGGGGCGGCCTCGGGAGCGGCCAATTGGGGGGGAGGGGGCGGTGCGAACGGCTGCCCGCGCGGGTGAGGGGGCAGGAAGGCGCCTCGTCCCTCGGGGCCGGGGTTGTTAGAGGCTGAGGAGAGGGTGTCGAGCCCCGGGGCCGCTTCTCTCTGTGGCGCAGGGCCTGAGGGGCTTGCTGTCGGGTGTCAGGGCCTGAGGGCAGGCGGTGCCCCCCTGAGCTGCCCTCACGGGCGGCGGGCTGAGGGGAGCGGGGCGGTGCAGGCCCCGCCGCTCTCCTCAGGGTGGCTGCGGTCTCTGCCCGTTGGCCGTAGGTTGGAGAGCAGTTTTACGAGCAGCTGCGCGGAGGGCTGCTTTTTTACTTTGGTGGCGGCAAGCCAGTGTTTGAATGTGGTTAAAAATGGCCGTGTGTCGACCCTGAAGAAGCTGTAGGAGTTGCACAGGTGCTCAGGTCACTGCCTGGTGTCAGTGGCTGTCATCTCCACGGCTGAAGTATGTCTATGTAACTATAACCGCTATAGAAATCACCCAAGGAGTTAATCTTATAAGTGATTATTTTGAAATTGCCTGCCACTGCGGTTTGTCCAGAGCTGGCTGAAAGTCTCTTGAGGTATTCTGCATTTGAGTCCTGCTTTCGTTGTGTGGCTTCATGGTGATCTTCTATCACTTCTGTTGGAGTTCAGTCTTGCTGCAATAATGTGTAATAAATGCTGTAGAAATGTAGCCTGTACTATTGAGATTGTGTAGTTAATGGAAATGTTAGTGTTAGGCACGGGGGAAACATACATGTTTGCCAAAGTGGTTTGTGTCAACCAGGAATCGTGTATGGGCACCAGTAGCCCTGGCAGCCATTACAGAACAGATGACATCCTGTGGGCTTCGAAAGCCATATGATCAGCAAGTATGTCAGCCCGTCTGGGAGAAGGGCGCTTCAGCAGCAGGTTTCGTAACGCTGTCTTGACTAATTCTGCATCTGTTGCATGTGCTCTTACATGTTACAAATAAAAGTCATCCAGAGTTTTCTTTCTTTAGAGTTGAGATCTGCCTTGAAATAGGATCTGGATCTGGTGTGGTTTCAACATTTCTAGCTTCTTCCATTATCGGATCCAATGCACTGTACATGTAAGTATAATAGCACCTAAATTGTTGCATGTAATAATAAAGAATACTTAGCCCTCACATACATACTTTTTGTTTTCACATTTTAAAAACTATTCTTTTCACAAAGAAATACTAGCTCAGTTCTACAGATACAGAAATCAAAGGAAAGAGAGCCTAAACAACTTACTTCAGGTTCTGTAACAATTAAGTAGTCATGCAGCTAAATTCCATTTTCCCAGTCGTTAGACAAATTACTAAGCTTACACTTGTGTTTGCTGGGTTGAATTTTAGCTACTGACTAGTCTTACTGAGGTCAGATGACATAACATTAGTTACTTGGGTGTTGGCAATAACTGAATTTTATTAGACTTGTAGGCTTATATATTTTTGCACAGCTAACATTGAAAAGGAAATCCAATACTTCAGCATTCAGATGGTCATTAAAACTTCCAGTGCAGTGTTGACTGATTTAGTTGCTGATACATTGTGTGTATTTTACTGGATATTTTTTTGCTATTTACTTGCAAAGTAAAGGATGCTGGAGTTCATTGAGTGTACATAAATTAGCACGTGGTTCACAGGGTTAAACTTCCAGATACAGTAGCCAGTAACTTACACTTTGTAATATTTTGCTTTTAGATGTACAGATATCAACCCGATGGCAGCTTACTGTACACTGGAGACAGCTCTGCTTAACAATGTTCACCTTCAGCCAGTCATTACTGACTTGGTAAGATAGATGCTTCAATAATATCTTGTTTATAGTTTTTGTAATTATTTAATACTTAATTAGAGATACTGAAAAGTAACCATAAAGTCTAGAACAAACATTCTTTTAATAAGCATGAATGAAAAAAAGAAAACAGCAAAATGCCAAAGTGTTTCTGAAAGAAGGGAAAAACAAACTACTCAAGCTCTAAAATTCAAATTTAAGCTTTAAATATTCATTAAATTAATTTAAAAAATAAGTTATTTAGATATAGTTTGGAAAATGCTGTACAAGGAACTCTTCAGTGACCTGGCATTGTCATACCCCTTCCTCTAATGCTATGCAGTTCTTGATTCTCAGATCTTTGATTCAATTAGGAACTGTGTACATTTTTACTTTTTGTTTCTTAAAAAATGTGATATGGAGAAAAGCTTAAGTTTCTTATCTCTTTAGCAAATTATTTGTTTAATATACCCTAAATGTATATGTTTATAAAAGATAATGAAGATAGGCAACAATAAATGTGATCGAAAACGTATGAACAACTGCTCATACTTGAGAACTGAACTGCCCTTGTCACAGATTGGTCATTTTGGGTAACAAATGTTAACTGATGATAAATTCAAAATTCTTTTATATCTAACTTAAATTCTGAACTGAGCAAGAACAAAGTACTACGTTTGTGTCTGCATATGTGTCTCTGCTCTTCTACATCCCATACATAAGGTAGTTTTAAGACTACTGAAATTGTTCTGCTATGCACAGGTACTTCTTGATGCTTCTCTTGCACACAGAAAGTAAAGTTTAGTATTCCTGAGTCAGGCTGAAATGCTTGGAATATCCAACACTATGTAACTGTATTTTTACAAAATGTTTGCATTCTTTATGCTTAAAAAAAAAAAATAACAAAAGAATTATCACCTTCATCTATAGGTCGAAGGACTGTCTCCAAGATTAAATGGGAAAGTTGATCTACTGCTATTTAATCCACCATATGTGGTAACACCTTCTGAAGAGGTAGGAAATATTTGAAATACACAATAAAAGTGGTATTTCTACTGTCAGAGGAGAGATGGCAAATCAAATAACCTCTGGTATGAAAACTGCAGGGGTTTTTTTGAAATAGTAAAGGATGTTGTAGGACCAGCACTGTTGTAGTGAAAATGATTTACTAGAGTTGCTTTTAAAGACTATATGGGAATGAGGATTGCTAGCTGCTGCTTCTCAATACATAGTTTCTCCATCACGTATAAACCACGTAAGACTCTCTTAGGCATGCTAAGGTGTTCTTACAGAAGATTTTCAATGGAAAATGCATTTGTTCCCTGCAAAATAAACACCTCTGCTTCTGCAGACTGCTACTCTCAGAATTTGACTTACGAACACTTAAAGGGTTTTCTGGGCCACCTTCCACTTGGAAACAAGCTCATAAAACATTACAAGAAAATACATACAAAGCATGTGACAAAATATCGCTCTCAATTCAGTTTAAGAATAGAACTTGAAACAAAAGTTCATCATGTAGGAAGTAGTCTTGAAGTAATTTTACTGCATAAACTAAACTGCTGAATAAAAGTTGTCAGATGTCTTATGGCAGACACCTAAAGCTAGAGATCATGGTGACGTTTCCCTTATAAGTACCACTGACACTTCTATCATTCTGTATTAAGACAATCTTTGCTTTCATTCTTCCTAGGTGGAAAGCCATGGAATAGAGGCATCTTGGGCTGGTGGCAAAAAAGGCAGAGAAGTAATGGATAGAGTTTTTCCATTAGTACCAGACCTACTTTCACCAGGAGGATTATTCTACTTGGTCACAATTAAAGAAAATAATCCAGGTGATCACTTTCCTTGGACCCCTGAATTTGCCAAACCAGGTTTAACACTGTATTAATCAAAGTGTTGATCACAGCAATGTTCTCTAGGTTGTCAGACTTCAGTAAACAAGAAAAAGTAGTACATAACATCAGTTGCATCTTAACACATGGTGACAGCAACTAATTGAAGATTGACAGCATGTATTGAAATTCATACAGGTGTTCTATGTCATTATTTAGAAATGCTATAGATGGCTAGAGTGTACCTGCAGGCTTCATTCAAACTGTGGCATCTCTGCGGACTCTTACACTTCTCCTCTCTCAAGTTTGCGTGGGTGCCTAATCTACAGAGGGACTTTTAAACAACACGATGCCTCTTGGAATCCTTTTTCTGACTTCATGCCTTGTGCATCCAGTGTATGGTGAGCTGGACCAAAAATATAAGCAAATTTACCAAAACTAAGAACTCCCTAAGCTAGTTTGGAAAATGGTAATATGTAGGTCCTGAGCCCAGCAGCTCTGCAAGACTTCAGTTCAAAGTCTGAAATGTGACTAAATCTTCTGAACTAAGTAATGAAGCCAGGCCAGCCCTTTCTCATGAAAGAGAATGGCATTGTAAACTTAAGATGAAAAAGCCTTTAGTTAGAGATGTGGTGTCTTTCATTTCTGACACGTAAAGATTCGGACTTGCTCCTAATTGCTTAATGGCTATACGTTATGAAATAATTTCAAGAAGAATGATTGTTCTTTCACAACTGATTGATTAGGCAGCTTTTAGGAGAAGGTGCTATGAATTTCAGTTTCTCCTACAAATTAGCTTCATAGTTGAATTGTTCATTGCTGTTAATACCAAAATGCAGAACTTCAGTTAGTAAATTGTAAACTTTATTTGTTCTTGGTGCAAGACTACTTTGCATAAAAATTACTGTCTGAAAGAGTAAGGACACAGTTTATAACCTTTGCTTTGCAGCTTATGTTTGGCAGATACATTAGCACTACCTTTTATAGCTGATTTCTATATAAACTTGGTTGTAACACTGCACTTTCAATTACAGATGAAATTCTGGAAACAATGAAGAAACGTGGCTTAGAAGGCACACGAGTACTTTCCAGGCAAGCAGGACAAGAGATGCTTACTATCCTCAAATTTAGGAAGTCTTGATAACTGCTCTTAACCTTCCAGATGGCATGCAGAAAGTTGAACACAGAGTACTGAAGTTGTCAAATCAATTTTTAAGCCAGGATTTTTCACCCTCTTAAGGTGTATCCTCACTTCCTGATTACTGCAGTGAAACTCATCAAGACTCTGTATTTATTTTTATTCTGGATGTTAACCAGCTATTATCTGCTGTCAGAGGTACAATTGTCCTCTGCCTATCTGCAGGACAGTTGTGGGGGAACTGTGAAATACCCTACCGTGCTGCATTTGCACTTAAGCACTAAAGACTTTTTCCTCTATAAATAGGTATCTGTATATTTGTCACTGTAGCTTATTAAAACAAGGTACTTGATATAATTGTTCCTGTTTTAATAGCTAGTCTATACCTATGCTGGGCTTAAATGAATACTTAGAATTCATGTTACTCATTTTGATGAAGTTCAGCAAGGCCAAGTGCAAGGTCCTGCATGTGGGCTGGGGTGATCCCATGCACAAATACAGGCTGGGCAGAGAGTAGATCGAGAGCAGCCCTGCCGAGGAGGACTTGAGAGTGTTGGTTGATGAGAAGCTCAACACAAGCCAGAAAAGTGTGCTCACAGCCCAGAACGCCAACTGTATCCTGGGCCACATCAAAAGAAGCATGGCCAGCAGGTCAAGGGAGGTGATTCTCCTTTACTCTGCTCTGGTGAGATCCTACCTGGAATACTGCATCCAGCTTTGGAGTCCTCAGCACAAGAAGGACATGGACTTGTTGGAGTGAGTCCAGAGGAGGGCTACGAAGATGACCAGAGGGCTGGGGCACCTCTCCTCTGAAGACAGGCTGAGAGAGTTGGGGTTGTTGAGTCTAGAGAAGAGAAGGCTCTAGGGAGACCTTACAGCAGCCTTCCAGTTTCTGAAGGGGGCCTACAAGAAAGATGGGGAGGGACTTTTTACAAGGGCATGTAGTGATAGGACGAGGGGTAATGGCTTCAAGCTGGAAGAGGGGAGATTTAGATTAGATCTCAGGAAGAAATTTTTCACTATGAGGATGGTGAGGCACTGGAACAGGTTGCCCAGAGAAGCTGTGGCTGCCCCATCCCTGGAAGTGTTCAAGGCCAGGTTGGATGAGGCTTTGAGCAACCTGGTGTAGCGGGAGGTGTCCTTGCGCAGGGCAGAGGGGTTGGAACTAGGTGATCTTGAAGGTCCCTTCTAATCTAAACCATTCTATGATCATGGTTTTTGAGGTTATAGTTATAGCAGTAGGGCTGTTTGTATGAACCAAAATGCTGTCATCCTTAGCTCTAAAAGTTTTATGTTGCTAACCACTTTGACTAACAAAGTTAGGTTGCTGAGGAAAAGTCACGATGGCAAAAGAAGATTTTTAAGATGTAGTCAAAACACAATAGAATCAAACTACAGGTTTAATAAAAGGAATTTTTTAGTTAATCTGTCTAGCTTTTAGCTACAGCTAAAGAATTAGTTTTAAAAGAGATAAAGATAAAAAAGGGCTTTCATCTGGCAGAGTAGATGACAACGCTCATCAGCATATGCGGTTTCACATTTTAAAGGACAGAATAATGAAAATCAACAGAAGATCAGAACAGAAAATGTAATAAAACATAACATGCTTTCAACCACAAATGATTGCACCGGACTATCTAACAACTGGATATTTGGACAAGGAACTATATGTGTCCACGTCAATAAATCATGAGTCAGTTCTGCTGGCCCCACTGTCTTGCTGTCTGCTACAACTTTAGTGGAAGCACTTGCCAAAATGCAATCCAAGTAACAACATAGATGAGTTCTGTAAGAACTGACTCCTATTATGCTCCCATCATCCTGGTGAAGACCGGGAACTAGTGACAGTCCAGGTAACTTTTTTTTTTGTTGTTTAATTTTTTAAGTTTGCTCTATCTACATAGAGGTCTACATGTACACTTAGCATTTGCCAGGGCACACCTATTCCCTTCTCCTAGAAGGCCAAATAATACAATGCTTTCTGGAGAGCTTTGGGAAGCATATTCCTGCATTCAGTGCACATGAGAATAAGCTGCATGGCAGATACAGACTTTCTTTGTAGTGTCAAACTTAGCAGGAAGAAAGCAAAAATTCTGCTCCCCCAGGCCCCTAGGCACTGCTCTGTCACCAAGGACCAGTGTCAAAAGACACACAGCTGCTTTGCGAGTGCCTGCACTTTTTTGTTCTAGCAGAACCAAGACAAGAGCTCTCCACAAGGCTGTTCCTAGTAGACAATTTGCAAGTTAGGGTCTGCTAGAAGAGTTTAACACAGCTCTTTTCAAGCAATACCTGGTTAACCACAACTGGCCTTCAGATCAGTTATTTAACTTGCAAAGAAGTCATTTAGAATAACCCATCTTGTCTGAAACCAAGTGATGCAATGGAGACAATCCTGGAGTTTTAGTATCGGTAATTATGGAAAAAATACAGTTTGTTCCTTAATCTGTGTTTTCAGTTAGACCTTTTCAATATCAGTTTTAAATCCTGTCCATTCTCTCTTTTTCAAAAAATGTCAAGAAATTTCTCTTCTGTAAGGCCAGTGTTACCGTTAAAAATAGAGACTTATCAACAGCTAAAAATAATTTCTAGAGCTGTCACCTCAAAAAGGACCAACTTTGAGAAAACACACAATCTAAACAATCAGCTCTTGAAGTACAGCCAATTGATCACGCTATAAACTTGGCATCTGAAAATTTATACTATTAATTTCTGAAAGTTTATCACACATGGGAAAAAGACAGCAATCCAGAGACTGCAGAGATTGACAAAATTCATTTATTCCTCCCCTTTTATTGACTTTTCAAAGAAATCCACCACAAATACCACCCAAGTTAGAATATATTAGTATGTTACTGCTGTTAAAAAAAAGCATGAAATAAATGTATAGTTGAAATGAAGACAACATTAAATCCTGATATATCTGTCATGTTCAATTAAGAGTCCTTATTATTGTGGGACAGTGGAAGTACGGTGTACATTCAGTGATAGGTAATTTGCCAGCTAACGAAGACATTAACTGCAATAATGAAAACAAGAATTGATCAGTGCATATGCCTTCTCTTTAAAAGCCAATCGTCAATAAAGAGGTAGTGTTTTTCATAGTCATGCAGGAATGATTGTACTCTCTCTACTTACTTGGGCTTCTGAGTTTTCATGTTTTTAAGGTGCTGGATGGCTGAGTTTTTTTGGGAAAATGAGACTGTTAAAGGTGAAAGCTTAGTTTATAAACACATTAATTTAGCGTATACTATGTTTAAATTTTATGCTTTAACAGAAGGTTATGCTAGTTCCATGCCTTAATGTCTAACAGCAACAACATCCTTTTCCCCCCCCAGTAAAAGGGACTATTATGAATGTACTATAATCAAAAATCAAGTCTTTATACCACCTATGTTAAATTCACCTGTTATATTAAGAGGCATGATCTGAGTTAAGTGCATAACACCATGTTAGAATATACCTAAAGTAAGACGTTTTGATCAACTATGCTGTGGCTTAAATACCACTTTTCAGACTTAACTCTACATTATTTCTGATTTTTTAAACATATCTCAAGACCTTGAAAATATACAAATTAAAATAAATTATTCTTATATATTTCTTTATATCAAAGAAGAAACTTCAAACTTACAAAAAACAGTCCAGAGGTAAATATGTGTCATATCCCACTAGTCAAGAATTTAAAGTAACTGACGGTATTTCCAAATAGTTAGCTTCTTTCAACATACAGTTTATTGCCTCCTCTTCATTTATTACTTAGTTCACAGAAAGAAGAAAGACCATTTTATCTCAGAAAAATGTCTCTCGACAGAGTGGACAGGTGGATTTGTTGCTGGATGTGAACCATTTGTACTGAAAGAGAAGTACAACTGTTTACTATACGAATGCAAGCTGGTTTATCACCAATAATAACCATTATTTGCGAATGAATATAACTATCAAAACATTAACAACACTTTAAAAAAAACCAAGAAGAAACAGTAAAAAACAAAACCCTTTCCACTTATGTATGCATGTATATATATACACATACATATTTGTACACACACATACACACACAATACTAAAGTTTTAGTCTAAAAAAACCTGACACAAAGGAATTCTCTCATCCAGTCTCCTTTTAAAATAAAATGCTAGTGTTTTTAAAGCAGCATTAACTCCTCCATTGTATAGCCATACAGATGCCAACATGTTCCAGTATACTCTGTAACCATGCAAACCAATGCTTATAATAACTTGGCTATAGCTAAAAGTTAACTATCCAGGTCAGCATGGTTTACTCAAGAACATGATGCATAAATTTAAATTTAACCTTTTCTGTTTCCACATCTGAGCTGATAACAAGATGCTGTTGCTACACCCTATGTGGATGTAATGGCTTATGTCTTAGTGAACGTGAAGCGGATAGTTCATTAGCTGTGAATAGCAACCCCTCTCTCATTACATGCCCTTACAGCTTCATACAAAATCCATACAACCAACTTCTGAGTTCAGTTAATCCCAGATACTCCAACAACATAATGGAGAATTGATGGTATTACAACAGAAGTTCCTGGTTCAAACTATAAATGGGTATTTTGCCTATTTGAAAACATTTAGTCTAGGTACTTACCAAGCAAGCTGAATGAAACTTTTTCTTGCATGTTCTGCAAGCTTTTTTAGGAAGAGAATAGTTGGAACCATGAATGACTGAAAAACAGATCATGCAATCTTCAATGCCCTCAAAACGTTTATCCACATTATTTTTCCACAAAGATAAGCCTTCCATTATACTTCCATTCTAACAGAGGGAAAAGAGCTGTTAATACTGTAGAATTCCTTCAGAATATTCTTAACTGTTATTCCTAAGAAGATGAAGGAAACAAAGCCTGAAGGTTTTATAATCTGAAATTATATGCAATATATGCAGTGAGCAATTTATAAAGCTAACACGTGAAATAGAGATGACAGTCTAATCTATAGAAATGCAAGCATTCATCACAATGAAAATGCACTTAGGAGTACTTACAAAGGGATTTAAAAATTTTCAGTCACTATTTTGTTTTGTTCTAACTATAGATGATGCAACTTCAGCAACCACCAGTCTTTTAAAGAATTTCATGTACTGGGTTTTTTGTCGTTGTTGTTTGTTTGTTTGGGGGGGTGGGGTAGGGGTGTGTTGTTTGTTTGTTTGGGGTTTTTTCCCAAATTATAGTTGAGTTGGCTGTCATGGTTTGGGCTGGGCTGGCCACTAAGATGAACAACAAATGCTCTCTTTAAACCAGGACAGATGGCATTGCCACATGGGGCAAACACTGGCCCATGTCTTAAGAGATCTGAATTTGCAACTTCGGCTATTAATTTAACAGGACTTATTAGGCCAATAATTTTACCTCTCTATTTCAGCATCTGGAGAAAAGCAGATCCTTTGAGATCTACTGATGAGATCCACTATACACATCTAAATAATATTACATTACTAGGAATATCTTTCTATTATCAGGACTCTTAAGTTTTCAAAACAATGGGCTTTCTCTAAACTCACCTGATGTGTAAGATATGTGCTTAACTGTAGCATCCAATTGCGCCACTGCTGTACAGCCACACCAACCCTCTTTCCACTCTCAACTGTTATGGATCCCAGTGGGTAATTTGATGGAAGCTGTATTATTAGTTCAATAAATATATCATCAACTGAATAGGTAGCAATGACTTCTCGTGCGGCAGACCGAGCTTTTACCTATGAAAAAAATGCACATATCAGAAAACTCCACAGAGAGATACGCACCATCTCTAGTCTTTTTATACACACACACATATATATATATGTAAACCATATATACTTTACTACACATGTTAAAATTTTCTTAGACCAGGAATGCACTTTTCTCAAAGAAAATAAAAATCCCTTCATATCTTGGCAAACCAAAAAGAAATTATCAGCCATTTTTCAATCTACTGATCACATTTTTTAATAAACCAAGAAGAAGTATATTGAAGTATATATATACTGCTGTATCTTCCACTTACCTCAACTTCTCTGACATCACAAAACCCATTCTTTTCTATTTTTCTCCAAACAGAGTATTAATAAACATCAACTTTATATATCGATACCAAGCTAAATTGTGTTTTCATCAGTCATTTAGAACAACAAAAATGCAATCCTATAAAACACTGTAATACAGTCTGGTTCTGAGAAGTACCATTTCTTAAAACGTTTGCAAAAAACTAAAGTAAATCAAAAAAAGGACAAAGTGTCTTACTAACCGTTATGCCATTAAATAACTGTGTGCTAGTCTGAACAGCAGATATTTCCTGTGAAGAAAGCACGCTACTGACATATTTGCTTGTAAATTTATCTACAACATTGAAGACACGTTTCTCACAGCTATTCCACCAAAGCCTGACCATGGCTGGCAAGTCTTTCAGCGTTATATGGTACACAGAGCAGGCCAAGTGTGGAATCTGGGATGACAGGACTCCTGTCCCTGGGAGGGAAAGAAAGGATGTTGAAATACTCTAACACATTAGTCACAAATGCTGGTTCTGCCACACCACGTACAAAAAATTTGATACCAGCATAACTGCGGTAACTGGCATTTCATATACATGCTCCTATATTTGCTACAATTAGTGCTTGTTTGACTCTGCCTTTCTCCATCAGTCTGGATTCTTTCTTAGGCTAATGCTTCACAACTGGAAATTCATCTTCTAATTTAGAGATGAACTCTAGGTGGACTACCAGAAATCAAGAATAATTTTATATTCTAGAAATGACAAAATGCTCACTTTGGAGTGAACAAACAGTAAGACGTTTGGAGCACGTTTGAGGTTTGCAGTGTTCTACAGAAGTGTACAAAGAGATAAGGGAAATCTTTCTCTTGGGATGTCATGTTAGTAATTCTTTCTTATTGTCATCCAGATAAATTGGTCTACTACGGTGATGTTCAAGCAAAAAATTAAGAAATGAGAACTCAGTAACTTTGCTTACATCTATACAGGTACATAAAATAATCATCTCAATGAAGTAACTTTCAAAACAAACTCTCTTTTTCATGTTTCTCAGCTGAAAAAAACCCCAGCCTAACTGCTCTCATCACGGTTGATTAACTCCGGGTCTTCTGAACAGCATGACAAAAACACCACACAATTTAACGTCTCAAACATTTAAAAAAAAATATACTAAAACATATTTCTATTTGCTTTTATTTATGTATTTAAATAGAAGAAAAAAATAGACATTCCATTTAGCATTAAAAAACTATCGAGAAGAAATGGAAGTGTTCCAGAAAAAATTACACATTTTTAGTATTTTGGAATCTTTGCATACATTCAGGATTCAGATAGTAGCAACGTATTATTTCTCCTCTAAGTGAATAATCTAAGCATTTCTTGGTTTGTTTGGGGTTTTTTCTTGCTTTTTCTGATACACATTTCAATTGTGGTTAAGCTTAAAATGGAGAGTGTCAGACAAAGATTTTTAAACACATGTATGTATTTGTGTGTGTGTATCTATTTTATAGGTAAGATGTTCTAAATATGTATTTTTAAGCAGAAAAGAATATTTAAAATTCAGCAATATCAAAACTCTCTCAAATGCACAAACATAATTTTTACTAACCTTTAACATCTAAATGAAGCTCTTCAGTAAAGAAGGTTTTTGTGTCCTTATTTGGAACTTCTGAAGTTGGCCCAGAAAAGACAGGGTTTTCAGGCATAAGCCTGAACAAGTGATAAAGCAGTTTATTCAAGCTTTTAGTTCTTCTAAGGTATTGAGAGTAGAGAACTCGCAGCTGATAAATGTTAAAAAAAAAAAACAAAAACAAAAAAACACCCACAAAATACAGATGAGATTTAATAAATGTAGCTTATTCTGCAAATAACACAAATATGTTTCTGTAGGAAGAAAAAGGAAGACTGATTCAAAACAAGTGTTTAGAGGATTGATTTAGTTCTCTGCACCATTTTGAACAATTATAAAGATCATAAAATGTAGCAAGCTTGTTTGAAAACACCAGAAAGAATCATCAATTAATGAATCTTAATTCTTTATTACTCTAATACTACCATCCTTAACTATCGCAGTGGAGAAGCCTAAGTCTGTTCATGCTTTCAGAATTCCACTAATTCCACAAAAAGAAGAGGTAGGAAGATACATAATTGAAAGAATAAAAATGTTGGGTGAAATTTCAAGATTCAAACCAAGTAAGTATATTAAGAAATTCAATTAAAAGGAAAAGACTCTGAACATATACCTGCGAAGAAGCTGCTTTGAAGAAAGCTAATGTTAACTTCCAAGTGAGAAGATAACCTAGAACAAGGCAGAACTCATCGCTCAGGGGCTGAATAACTGCAAATTCTCCAACTGGAATGCATTCCAGGATGTTTTCTAGCAAGAGTTCTTGAGTCGCCATGACAGACATAAGAGCCGCTGGAGGTGATCTATGGAAAAATGTTATCTGGCATAGTAAACTCAAATCTTGAGCACGGGATTAACTACATTTATATTCACAGCACTCCTAGAAACCTGTTAGTAAAGCCATGTATGTAGAACATAAACGGGGACTTTTATTACAAGAAAATTTACTTTCCGATTCACACAGTGCTAGATTTTAAGATTTCCCCCCACCCACCCCCAAAATGGACAGTTGGTGTTTTTACCTCTTCCAAGACAAATATAAACTGAATGCTGATCACTTTAATCTGAAAGTGGTCTACAGCTGATCTGATCTAACCTACATCGTGGACAGCTGGTTTGCTTTCTTCTTTGTCTGTCAAGTCACACCAACAAAGGAGCAACTGAACAATGGATCTCCTAATCACTGAATGTATTGGGTTTGGGCTTTGGCATTGGATTAAGATGCCTTGTGCAGCTCCATAGTAAGGAACAGTATTAATCATTGGGCTGAGGTAAAAAAAAAGAAGTTTTGGTGGGTTTTTTGTTTTGTTTTGGTTTTTTTTCCCCAATCAATTACCATATTCCCTCTTCAAACTGTTGACTTTATCGGATTCAAGCTGTATAAAACAGGTCAATTTTGGAGGCTCAAGAAACTGAAGTTACCTGTGCAGCTGGAGACATTCTGAATACAGGAGTTCAGTAAAAATCTGTCATGATTTTACAATATTGAGCATATATGTTGTACCTACTCTAGTGAGAACTGAAAACAATTTCAAATATTGTTTCCAGTTTTAGCACAAAGGCAGACTTAACCAATTATATTTAATATTTTCAATACTTATGACTCTATTGTCATAGCCATGTGATTTCTTTTCTTTAACATCTCCTAACAGATGACTACTCTGCTGCAAATCTCAACTCTTGTAACACATTTCAAAAATATGGAAAAACATTTGGAAAAAACATGAGGAAAAAATACACACAATGCTGATTCCTCCTCTTCGTCACCATAAGATTTGAGATCTTCATCATCAAATTTTGGCAATTCAGGCATTAATCTACAGAAATATGGAAAGGAAATCAGATTTAATTTTTGCTATTTTAATGTGATGCATAGTTCTTTGCTTATCAGTGTCAACATTAATGACAAGCAATAAAATAACAGCAATTATTCCTTAATAACAACACAGAATCTTTAAGAGACATGTCACTACTGCAGATTTGGTTCCTGAATGACAGTAGCCAACGAGCATGTAGCCTTTATTGGTTCGTTTCCAAACCTCTTACACTTTGTGAGTCATGCTAAAATAAACTTCGGTATCTCAGAATAAAGCTATTGCAACTCTATGCCTCAGTATAAGTGAAAGGTAATGGTAGCTTCTTATGCTTAAGCCATCTGCTTCGCAATCTGCACTTTAAGCAGTCAAATGCACATACTATTTTTCAAATTCTGTACTCTCTCTTTTGATATTGGAGATATCCAAAAAGTTCACAAGAATACTACAAATTTTTATTTGCTTTCTTAATTTCCTTATCTAAACTAGTAAAAGGTTATACTATTTAATGATACTGTCAGACCCAGATCAAACCTGGAATATTTCAGTCTACACTTTAGGGATTCTCCGAGTGTTAAAATAGGGGCTAAAAATAAGTAGCTTTATAGTTATGATACAGATATCTATGTAACTGTGGTACAGAAAATAAAATTGTACCTTCATGTACTGCAGTAAAATTTCTCAGTATATATTTAGTCTACTTTTACAATTAAATGTAGCATTTGCAGCTTTATATAATGTTCTCCAAAACAGAACACAAATTGCCCAGTTAAGGATGTGCTAAACACATCTACAAGTGGATGTTCTACAGCATATTTAAAAAAATAAAAAGGGGGGGAGTGGGGCAGCGGGGAAGGTGAGGGAAGTGAGAAATTTGTTGATTCTTACTTAGACAACATATGGTAGACAGAAATCTGTACAGGTCTAGCCCGGAAAAGCAACAATGGAGATAACGTATTTAGTAGAGTCTGGAGTTTATCTGGAAGATTTGTTTTCTGGCCTGCAACAAACTTCGCTGGCAGTTTATGGTTTAACAACTGGTCCTTCGAGATGTATGTTAGAGCTTCACCCAAAGACACCAACACAGAGTTCTGAAAGGAGCCTTCAGATGCATTTTTGGTTTCTCCTATTTAAAATAGAGAAAGACAAGCTGTGACACAGAATGTATGGATAATATCATAAACAAGCATTACTAGAAACAACTCAAACTCTGCTTATCAGAATCCATCTAATCTTAAAAGTCACAATATTAAGTGCAATTACTTTACTAATTAGCACGTAAGTGCTCAAAAAAGTGAGTTTTTCTAAGCTATGTTGACATAATATTCCTATAAATTAATAATACAGCTCATCAAATTCTATTTCAGAGTAGTCTGGCCAGTACCACTATACCCTCCTTGCTATATACTTGCCTGTGACTTTCACCAACAAAGGTAACAGCAAATTGTGAACTCCTTCAGAAAAGAATTCTTTCCATTCACTGATCAAGTTCACAGGAAGGTTTTCAGTAGTTTCAGGAGCTGCAGCTTCGAAGTAAGCACTAAGGGCAGATGCCAAGTCACAACTGACACAAGCAAAAATCTGCACAAGCGGGACATGATAAAGCGAACGGTTTTCACTTGTTGTCTAGGAGGAAAACAATAAAAGGAAGATTTCTTAACTATAAATTTACTTTAAAATATCTGTTTCACATTCTCTGTCTATACCAGAAAGTGTAATTTCAAAGAAGGCTCAATTGCAAAAACCATTTTAAAATTATTTGGGAGAAAAAAGTTAAAAAATTACAATCTATATTTTAGTAAGACTTGCTGCAAATTATTTCCAAGTCTCATCAATATTTAGAATCCTGGATTGCTTCTCTTATATGACCTTCTTTATAATGACAGAAAGAAACTGCCACCAAGTGGAATCAGACAGAAATGTACATGGCTGTAGCTTATCTGGAGCACTTGTGCAGCCAAGTGAGCCAAAACTGATACATGAAAGGCCCTCGCTTTTCTCTCCCAAACATAAAAGCTGTACCAATGACACTTGTATTTCCAAATTGCAGAAGGAAACTGGCAATACACCACTGTAAACTGGAAATTATTGAAGTGGCAATCAGGAGAATACTTCCTGTCCCCCAACATAGCTCCTTCTTATTTTCATTTCTTCCTAGTTTCCCCAAAAAAGGAATACCATTAAATATTAAAAATACTCCCATGCAACAAGTTTTGCATACAAGTTTGGTTTTTTTGAAATTAAAAGAAAAATACAGTTTTGAGAGACATACAGCATAGGTAAGAAGATTAATCCAGAGACCAAGAAAGGGCAAATGGAAGTTTCCAGCCTGCCCTTAGTGTGTAGTGACAGAGGGTGCTATAATTATCTTAAAAAAAAAAAATAGCAGCTCTAGAGGGTGAGAGATTCTGTATTATTGTTTGATTAATAACATAGTCAGCTGTTCACTCTGACTTGTTTTCTAACAGTGTTAGAATATAAATTTGATGTTTCATGTGATAATTTGGATATTCAAATGCAGATACTGCTTTTCATTCAGTTAATTTTATATGTCATGTTAGACTTTGGTCTTAAAGGGATATTATTTTTCAACAGAGGCCTACAGCAGACACATTTCAAAATTATTCTCCAACTACCAATGCCATTACTAAACAATGCATTACTTCAAGGCGGAGGTAGTTTCATCTCCATACACCAAAAGAAACAGGAGATACAGTATTGCTTGTGCTTTTAAGCCACACACGACCTTGACAAAAGTTCAATAAAAAAGGATTTTGTGCAATTCTTTTGAACGGTGTCAAATATTTGCTAAGCTAACTATGTCTCTGCCATATCCAGAGAACAATGTAAAAACGTAGATGCAACATTAGCACTCATGCAGTAGGTAAAGTTTATTTTCTTAGTTCTGTATTTCAATTGAGATGCTTTTTAAAAATAAGTTATCTTCGAAATGCTGAGCACCTGGATATTAATATTGATCATTACTCTAAAGCACTAGAAAGTTAACACACACATTAGAAGAAACAAAGTTAAAATTGTTAAGACCATTGTGTTCTAAACTCTAAGTAAGAACCATTAGGACCACTCTGACTTCCATTCCTCTGGGCAATCCTCATGCATCTTTGTTTAAATTTAATTGCTATGTGGCATAGCTTCTACAATGTTTTACTGTATCATCCTGATACCCAACTTTCCACTTTGTAAACAGATAGGTGAACTTCTAAACATACAGCTTTCAAAGATTTAGTATGAAATGTTGATCAGACAACCCAGCAAGATAAAAATTTAGTTATTTCACAGCCTATTTTTTTAAACCCCCCTCCCCTGCATCAGCCCAGTAGGTTCAGAGGGCAACACAAGGATCCTACTAAAAGCTGCAATGCAATGATTAGTAATAATGTCTTTCATATTACCTCTAACCAAGCCAGCATGGAGCACATGATAAAGTCCCATTCATTATCGGCCAAAGGAGCTGTGGAATACTTCAGCAGCAACGGAAGGTAACGGATTATCTCTATGTTGAGACCAAGCAACTGAGAACTGGTTTCTTTCAGATTGCTGCAATAAAAATACAAATAAAGCTTACATATCTTCATGTTGTAGACACGAATATTTATCATCTTACTCCTCCTCTTAGGACAAGTTAGTCTTGCACCAAGCTCTGCCCTATGTACTTTTGATACTCTGTCTTTCAGAGTTAGAATACTGTATTAGCTGCCAAGTCTAAATAAGTCAGTCAATAGGTACAAAATAGATTATCACAGCTACTTGCTCATTTGCATGTTATACAGATTCCTAAAACTGTACAATTTACATATTCGCTCAAGTAATATACTTACATAAATTATAAAATTTAGCAATTTTAAGTAAATCCGTGCAAGAAAAATAATCACTTATTTTTAAAATTAGTAACTTAAAATATAAGCTCTCAAGTGTTCAAACAGTGTATGTTATTTTGAGACTTTGTTGCCTGGATTTTTCTCACTATACTCAAGACAAATGAACCTCAGTATATTTTCACTCCTTGCTGGAAGCTTTCCAAGTTACATTTTCAAGTCCAGAATTTTAAGAAGCAGACACCTAAGTATGGTATCCAAGTATTCATTCTGCTACCTAAATAAGCAATCAGACTTTGGAACTGAATATCCAGCAACACCTACAAAAGCTGGTCAGTTCTGAATGCTTTTGAAAACAGTTGACATCTAGGTGCATTAAAAAAGCTCCTAATTTCCCAGCCTCCAACCACTCAGGTAATTTTCTTCAGTACAAGTTACTAGATACTTAAAGACAGGTATATTAAACTGAGGGATGCGGTTCTATGAAGGCTTAAAAATGTAATGTTAGAGCAGTGGATGGTGGTTGTAACTTACAAACTGATTTTGTTTGAGTTAATAACCACTCTGTATTTTTCAGCTCTTGTTTCAGTAATTAAAAAAAAAGTCAAATTATCTCAAAGTTGCACCCACCAGCTAAAAAGAAAGCTGTCCTCATTATCATTTTTCCAAGAGATGATGATTTTTAGTATTCCAGGTAGTAGGTGATCACAATCAATACTTCTATCATTCAAGCAGGAGTTCAAAATGGAAAGACACCCAAATGCTCCTATAACATAATAATAATGTCATACTCATTAGGTCTTAATTATCAAGACAAAACAAACATCATAACGTGTGTCAATTGACTGGATTGTTTTATTTGAACTTAACATTAATATCTTAAGATAGTTTGGATAATACCTAAGCTTTTTTCTTTGAACACTTAATCCAAGATTGATTGTTAAATCAAAAATACTATATCCAACTCAAACTTCAAAAAAGCAAAAACAAAACCAAAAAAACCCTCGAACCAATCAAAAACTCCTACAAGATTTATTGTTGGTTTATACAATGAACAAAAAGGGAAAATACCTGCTAAGATTTAAATCTATTTGTACTACTAAAAGTGTAGTATGCGAAGCAATAATTTAGACAGATAATTAAGTAAATGTAACTGCGGGTTGTGAATTCCAATATTGTTGTAGGAGTGTTAATTTTTACTTTCAGAGTGAAGTACTACTGTTGCATTTGTACTGTTTTCCATTTTTAAGGAAATTGCATGTATCTAGATTTCTAGGAGAACACGAACATTTCTTCCAAGCATGATGACAAAGAACTGAGTTAATTAAAGTGCTATTATGCATAGCAAAAACAAACAAACAAAACCCAATTCATTTAAGCAGCTGTGCAATGATTTACAAGAACTTTACCAGCACTTTCCTGACCTGAAAAAAAAAAAAAAAATTAAAACTTGAATGGTAAGCCCACAACCTATGTCACACTTAATGGGAAAATTTGGGTATATTATTTTCTGCTCTGGAATCCGTAGAAAAATGAGAAGCAACAGAAAGGAAAATCCAGAACAGCATTACAAACAAGAGCACTCCACAGCAAGGGAGGAGTCAGGATTCTCTTTCCCCGTGTTCTGTTTAAAGTTTCACAGACACATTCAGTTGGTTCACTCAGAAAGCCAGGAAGGCTTAACTAAGTTTGAAGTGTGTTAGGGAAATTACCACAGTAGAAAGATTCAAGATTCCTCTCAATTGCTGCACAACATTAACACCGAAAATTTTCACACTATGAGGACATCCATTTGAAGAACTCATCTGAAAACCCAGACACTGCCAAAGGACGGAAGTTCACAGTTTAAAATCACCAAAGATAGTTTTTTCAATTTAAGTAAACACAGTCCTATTAAAAAATACAAATCAACTTTCAAGTTTTTATATAGACGGATCAGTAAGAGCATGTGCAAGAAAGCAGTACTTAGAAAGAAAAAGTTCTTTCTTTTAAACGACACCTAATTCAAACACGTAGATGGACTGTGTGTGAGTATTTCCAAAGAGTTTTCTTGAAAAGGAACAAGTTTGTGAAAACAAAAGAGTCTTCTAAAGGATATTCAAAGCAATATTATAACACATCTCAATCACCTCTAAGTAATTTTTCAAAAGCTGCTGAAAGTGTATGTACAGCAATTCTGACTCAGTGCACTATATCCCATGCACCGGAAGAACTACTCAAAAACTATACATAAACTATGAAAGAGTTCTTGCTAAAGCATCTAAAGACAATCATGACACCACCAGTTGACAACAGTAATACTTTGCAGCTGTGTAAAGCCTAAATGATTAATTGAAAACTTCGATCTTTACAGATGGGTTTAAAGCAGATAGACCAAACAAGAAGTAGAGCAATATCAAAATTCTTTTAGCAGTATCAGCCTAAATCCTTTAGTTCTAATTTTGGACCAGGCAGTATAGCTTGTACTTCCTTAGTAAGGCAGAAAACTACTATGCCAAACATTCTAGAAGTAATATGCAAACTGAGAAGACATTTCTTTCTAGAGAAATGATATTATTACAGTTAAAACATTTTATCTAAAAGCAAACATTATTGCAAAATAATGTTCTTAAATTCTAATGAAGTTGACCGAGGTAAGAACATACTCACCATCAGTACTGGAAAGCTCTGTCTGTGCACATGTCATAAGTTTGGCCACACAGTGGAAGACAAGTTCTTTCTTTTCTTCCTCAATTAAAAAAGGTGACAGACACTGAAGTGTATGCAATTTGCCCTCTGTTAATGGCAGAAACCTATTAATATAAGCAAAACATCAAGAATGAAACAAACCCAAAACTTTAACTAATAAACAAAATGTCAATTGCTTCATAATGTTCTAATATCCTATGACATAATTAATCCCACACACTAAACAGAGTTTCACTTTTACATACCACATACATATACTACCAAATTTTCAGTCTTCAAATGTCATTCGTCAGAATCAGTATCATTTAATGTTATCAACATTTGCAACATAAACTAAAAGATTATAGGCAGCAGTATTAAGATACCCTTCTGTTGTCTTAAAAAGTTGTTTCATCTCACAGGATACAGTTTTTTCTGCACGAATCACTTTAGCCATGGTTAAGGACCAGAGTCTTCCGTGTTCCTCTGATCTTCAAAGAAGAAAAGACCCTGGTTAATATATACAGACGCACAGATCACAACAAAAGCACTTGGATGAAGTTTGAATCAATACACATAAGGAAATATGGTGGCACTTAATACTCTATACAATGCAAAGCATGTAGACAGAGTTAAGGGTTATTTTACTTGTTCTTACATACCTATCAAATACGGTTTGCTGAAGGCTAGTTGTACTACTAAGTGTACTGAACTTCTCATATGTGATGTGCATTTCTTCTAACATATGAAGATATTCCAGAAGCAGATAAGGAGGATTCTCCAATTCTTCAATCCACTGCAATGAGTACAACAGCTCTGCAACTAATTAAACAAAGGTTGTCGCTTACAAACAATTGCTGAATATATTCACTGCAAAAGCAAGAAGTTTCAGGTCAAGGTTTTGCTGAGTTTTTTAAGTATGTTTTTAATGCATTAAAAAGATGACATTTACACGCAATCTCAGGTGCTTCAGAGAATGAACTGGATACTTGCCATTGCTTCATAAAAATACAAGAGAAGAAAAGGCTACAATAACCTATTCTAGACATTAAGGAAATTTTAAAGCAAATCAAGCATGACAAGAACTTTAACTCCTCTCTATTCTCTTTTTTTTTTTTTTTTTTTTAAATGTATATGTATTTCTTGCAGACAAGGCAATCAAGATCTAAGTCCAGAGAAATACCAAACAGATTTGATGCTAATAGTCAGCATGTGGGTTCTTCATTAGCTTACAAAGACCCACACTGAACAACTACACTTCTCATCATGGTGAGACTTTTGGAGATAGAATTGTTAATTTGATAATGCTGCCTCTAATTTGAGCATTTAAAAGATAAAAATAAATGAGATTCCACCTGGTGGAATTAAGAAAAGTTGCTGCTTCAAAGTGTCTTTACATTATGGCTAAACACTCAGGGCATTTATTTGATGGCATGGATACAGTTCCTATTGCCCGCTCATGCCAACACACCATGCGTTTTGGCAATGCACAACTTTGAAGTTCATCATAAATTCAAACTTCTCCAAATTCAAATTTCTGTTGAGATAGCATGTATATAATCACAAAAGGTCCTAGAAATATAAACACTATGCTTGTGCATACTTATACTTGTAAAAGAGAAATTAATAATAAAAAAACCCCACAAACAAACAACAAAAGGTAAAAGGATGATTTGTCATACCTATGTGCCAAACTTTAACTATTAATTTCTAATTACCAATTTAGGTTATTTACAACTCCTATAAAATAAAATTCCTTTAAGTTTTACCATTGTAACTTACTTATATTGTCAATTTTCTTTCTTTCAGCATCATCATTTCCATGGACTAGACCATTTTCCAATACAAACAGCACCATTTTACTTAATAAGGCTGAAGTACACAGATGGCCTGGAAGTTTAGTTGTGCTGCACAGCTTGACACATGATCCCAAAGGTTCACAATTCATACTAAGCCTTCCTTCCAAAAGAGGTTTGTGCATCCACTGTAATAGGTGCATAAAAGAGTATGAATAAATAATTGACATTTTAATGGTACATGGAAGAGCTATGATCTGTTTAACCTTGAAAATTCAGAATTATTAAAAAATAATCCTGAAAGATACAAATTAACACCAAAAGCACAATGGTGAGGATGACCCACTCCAGCATATTAAAAAACCTAAATGCACAGCAGTAACTTGAAACTGCGTTGCTGCCTCAAAAATAAATATGTATCTTTAGAACTCTATATTTTACAAGAAATACCAGGGTCACTGAAAATTGGTGTTGGACAGGAAATTTACGTCCTTCCCCACTCTCCACTCTATGTATGTCAGCATTTTGTTGATAGTGCACCATGTTCCTCTGCAGACATTGGTACCTTTCATAAAATTAATGTTGTAGAAGAATTAACTTAAAGATAAGAACATCTTCATGACGTATATTATGTCAGACAAAATTTCTGACTTGTAAATTAAGTTACTGGTGTTCCATGCAGAAAAGGGTAATTTCATAGATTTTGATTTTCTCCAGTAGTACTGGATGGGGCCATAAACAGATTTTGTCCTCTCTCATGTAAAAAGGCTGAAGAGAACCTTTACACAGACACATGCATATTCATAACTGCAGTGCCATGTCAAAATAAAGAATGCTTATCACCTTAAAGGACAGAAACTTGAGGTAAGATTGACTACCGCATGCATTTTCATACCTCAGTGGATAGAGACTCGTGCAATTTCCCCCACTCAGCTTTGTTTGGCGTGACATGCTCAACATAAGCTCCCACAAGATATCCAGACTGTCCATCAGCTTCCATAAGCTTAGACAACAAATCACTAACTGCAGAGATCAAAACCTGAAGGCTGAGAAAAGGAGAAAACACTGCAAACAAGTTCGGCACTATTCAGTAAAAGTAAGCAGCTTTATTTTACAGTGATACAATCCTATATACATTGTGTCAATGCTACATACATGCTACACCAATGGCATTTGAAGTTATGCTCTACACCACAGTTCTCACCTCTCACAGGCTAAAAAAACCTCTCAGTAACACAGATACCAATTAAATAAAGAATAGTACAGCACTGGTCTTAGTCTGCTTTGGAGAACAACATACTATGAAATGGACATGTACATCACAATTACCTTTTAACATCCAAAGAGGAAGACTGAATTTGATTCTTGACCCACAGTGCAGATTTATGCAAAAAGGTACTCTGTTTCTGCACACTCCGAAGTTGATGCACAAGTGAATTTACACCAGACATCCAAGTGTGTTTTAATTTACATACAAGTAAATCTATTGTAGGGGGGGAAAAAAAAAATAAATACAAAACAGACAAGCAAACCCACCACAAACAGGTAAACTCAAATTATAACCTACAGCATACAGCAACAATCACACATCTAAAGGTCCTAGAGCAGGAAAAGAATTTTCTTTTTTATGTGGTTACATGCAATAACTATCAAGGGCAAATATACAGGTGCACATTGTAGAACAATTTTAAATTAACTTTGACACACAGGTAATGTTTTATTTGACAGTAAGAGTGATGTTCCTGTTGTCTACTACAATATATTAATATGGTCTTCAAAACGACAGATCTTTTTAAAACACTGAAATACTGAACACTCACAACATCAATATTCATTTGCAAAGCAGCAGTGGTTTTCAGGTTAGCGTTGTCCTACTTCACTTCTATGACAACACTGCAACATTTCCTCCTTTGTATCTATGTCAGTAAATTAACATACCAATTTATCACTCTCAAATTCTGCAGTCAAAGAATATAAATCAGGATCTCAGTCTGAAAATGAGGACTGGTGGAGAAAGAAAAGGGTCACAACTTGTCAGAGCAACTTGACCAACATAAATTGTTTCAGAATAAATGTATGTATCTTCAATGAAGTGATTACACACATTTTTTCACAGGAAGCTCCCACTGTAGAATGAACAAAAAAATGCTCATTCTTTGTACTTTATAGACCTTAAATAATTTATGTAACACTCCAGAAAGTGTGGAATATCACAGCCTCAAAGATAGCTGAAGCACAGGGATACTAACATCAAAAAAGTTTAAAATCCTTGTAAAGATGTACAGGATGATGTTTAGTAGTAAATACTGGCATTGTAAATTAAAGCAAAAATTTTCGTGTCAGTTATAGCTGCAAGTGCTCAATGTCTGTGAACTCAATATTCTCTTATGTACTTGAATCTGTTTCATGAAAAAGAAGAACTTAGATGTAATCAACTACAAAAAAGTTTGTTCTTCCAAATTACCTGTTAAGTGCGTAGCATCCTGCCTCTGAGCACACAACTGGAAGATGGTAAGCAGCAAGTCTTCTGAGGATGGCATCAGTAAACACCCTTTAACTGAGCTGAAAAAGCTTGAGGCTACATCACAGATGAAACATACTGACGGTTCAGTATTTCCAGCTTCAGAAAGATCCTTAGCTTTAGACAGAGCTGCTTGAAGTTTATCAATAATCCTTTCAACAAAAGTTTCACCAATCAAAGATTCTATGGGGAGAGGAAAAAGACAGCATGCTTTGATTACTTGAGAAACACAATCATTCAAAGGCATCATATTAATACATCCTGATTTGGTTTTTAATTACTAATTTTGAATGCAAAATAAAGCGCAAAGCAGCTGCAGTCTAATGTATACCTAAACTCTCTTTCTTATTCCACAGTCATCTAGGATCACCTAGCGAAAGTTTCACACTGTCAAATATCCTTTCTCTAAACCAGCTGAAGCAACTTAGACAAAAGGTATATAAAATAGAGCAAGTGCAGAGGGATCCCTTCCCTTTTATGCCTTCCTAGCTTATGGTAAGCAACTGAAAACCAGAGATTCCACCTGGACCATTCCATATAATTAAACCAAATCAGACCAATCTTCCAAGAATATGCTTAGTCCCTTTCTGACTGGATTGAAGTAGGCTAATGCCATTTATCCTCAAACTCCAAAGCATCCTGTGGCAATGAGTTCCATTATTTAATTATGAACTGTATAAAGAAGTATACTTTTCTCTTTCCTCAGGCCTGCTATCTAAACATCTGTAAGCAACCTCAGGCTCTTCCATTTAAAGAAACAATGAAAAATTTCTTCCTATTTGCTTTTTCAATACAAATTATGATTTTATGGCTCTTTACCACAACCCCATCCCCAATCACTTTCATTGTAAGCCGAAAAATTCTAGTCTGTTTAATTGCCTCCACAACCAGAAGCTACTGCATTTGCCTAATCATCCCTACCATCTTTCTTTGGGCATACTCTAATTCTATCACACTTTTTTTCAAAAGCATACAGGTGAACAAGAATATTGCAGTGACCAAAACTACAGGCAGTATTTAAGATACTGACACAACGATGCTATAATAATTTTCATCTGTTCTCTGTTCTTTTCATAGCAGCTCCTAATAACTTATATCCCTTTTTTATTGCTGAGCACCAACCTGCCACTTACAGGGAACCATCACAATGACTAAAGATCTCTTTCCTGAGTTTTAACAGCTCAGAGCCTACCAATGAATACAGTTACAATTGTGTTCTTCCTATGTATACTTTTAATATTTATTTGGCTTGAAATCCATTTGTAATTATATCAGTTAATCATTCCGTATCACAACACAGTGCTACAGATCCCTGAAGTTTCAGTTTTGATTACTTTGAATAATTTATCAGAAACAATTATCATCTTTCAACATTTACCCTTTTTCCCCTTTAATTCCTATCATATGATAGGTTACTGATCCATGAAAGGCGCTTCATGGGGCCCATTTAACCCACAAGAGTTTACCTTTAGAAGTTTAGATGAGAGATCTCATAAAAAAATCTTTTTGGAAGTCCACATACTCTATTTTGGCCTGAATCATAGAATGGTTAGAGTTGGAAAGGACCTTAAAGATCATCTAGTTCCAAGCCCCCTGCCATGGGCAGGGACATCTCCCACTACACCAGGTTGCTCAAAGCCCCATCCAGCCTGGCCTTGAACACTTCCAGGGTAGGGCATCCACAACTTCTCTGGGCAACCTGTTCCAGTGTCTCATCACCCTCACAGTAAAGAATTTTTCCTCATATCTAATCTAAATCTACCCTATTCCAGTTTAAAACCGTTACCCCTCATCCTATAGCTACACTCCCTGCTAAAGAGTCCCTCTCCACCTTTCCTGTAGGTCCTCTTTAAGTACTGAAAGACCGCTATAAGGTCTTCCCAGGGCCTTCTATTCTCCAGGCTGAACAACCCCAACTCTCTCAGCCTGTCTTCAGAGGAGAGGTGCTCCAGCCCTCTGATCATCTTCGTGGCCCTCCTCTGGACCTCACTCCAACAGGTCCATGTCCTTTGTATGCTGGGGACTCCAGAGCTGGACGCAGTATTCCAGGTGGGGTCTCACCAGAGCAGAGCAGAGGGGCAGAATCACCTCCCTTGACCTGCTGGCCGCGCTTCTTTTGATGCAGCCCAGGACACAGTTGGCTTTCTGGGCTGCAAGTACACATTGTTGGCTCATGGTGAGCTTCTCATGAATCAATATCCCCACGTCCTTCTCCTCAGGGCTGTTCTCTATGAAGTCTGCACCCAGCCTGTATTTGCGCTTGGGATAATCCCGACACATGTGCAGGACCTTGCACTTGGCCTTGTTGAACTTCATGAGGTTTGCATGGGCCTACCTCTCAAGCCTGTCCAGGTCCCTCTGGATAGCATCCCTTCCCTCCAGCATGTTCACTGCTCCACACAGCTTGGTGTCGTTGGCAAATTCAATCCCAACATCCATGTCGCCAACAAGGATGTTAAACAGTACCAGTCCCAGTACCCATCCCTGAGGAACACCACTCGTCACTGCTTGCCACTTGAATGTTGACTGCAGCTCTTTGAGTGTGACTGTCTAGCCAATTCCTTATCCACCAAGCGGTCCATCGGTCAAATCCACATCTCTCCAATTTAGAGACCAGGATGTCATATGGGACAGTGTCAAATACCTTGCACAAGGCCAGGTAGATGATGTCAGTTGCTCTTCCCTTATCCACCAATGCTGTAACGCCATCGTAGAAGGCCACCAAATTTCTCAGGCATGATTTGCTGTTGGTGAAGCCATGTTGGATGCCACCAACCACCTCCTTATTTTCCATGTGCCTTAGCAGAGTTTCCATGAGGATCTGCTCCATGATCTTGCCAGGCACAGAGGTGAGACTGACCGGCCTGTAGTTCCCCGGGTCATCCTTTTTTCCCTTTTTGAAAATGGGGGTTATGTTTCCCCTTTTCCAGACAGTGGGAATTTCACTGGACTGCCATGACTTCTCTCAAATATGATGGACAAGGCTTGGCAACTTCATTTGCCAGTTCCCTTAGGACCCACAGATGAATCTCATCTGGTCCCATGGGCTTGTGCACATTCAGGTTCCTCAGCTGGTCTCAAACCTGTTCTTCTCCTACAGTGGACTATAATTACTAAGTCAAGAAGAACTATAGTTCCTGAAGGACTTCATCCAACATGCATTAAAAACAGGTCACGCAGCACCCAGCACAAAACGAATACCTGAGTTCAGCAATACCTACAGGTCTCGAGCCAAAAAGGGAAGTCACTGGACGACTGGCCCTAGGGCACCACTGACTCTCACAAGTGAGCAAGTTTGTCGAACTCTCTCTGGAGAGAGGAAATGCTCCTCTACATAAGAGTTTTCAGTAACAGAAATAACAGTCTTAAAACACATTCAGGATGCACTATCTATGCCTATCCACTGCAGTCAACTTGTCATGTGCATCTCTGAAACTCGGAAAGCACCACTAATGTGCCCAGCATTCAGACAAACTCAAGTATGTTACCTCAGGGATCAAAGCAAATGCTGAGTTTAACAAACCACAAATGACAAGTTTACATGGAAAACATCAAGAAAATTGAACTCCGCTAGAAGTCTGTGTCATGGATACCATAAAATGCAAGGAAGAAATGAAATAGGATGTTATTATTAAAAAATAGATTACATATACAGCATAAGTGCACACGCAGTTTTTAAAATACACAAATCTAAGTGAAAATGGCTCAAAGTAGTTCACAGGTCCTGTAACAAGGTATTATCAATGCACGCATGGGTCCATAACCATTGACTTTTGGTATTCTAGTTTTGAAGGTAAATTTCAGATGGTATGGTTTAAAAATTAATATTATTTTTACAGCACATCAGCTAATAAATCAAACTTATTTAAATTTTCCTCAAGTTTTCCAGAGTCATAAATCTGAATCTGTTCTTTAAACACTGACTTTTGTTTAGCAACACAGACCAAAAAAACTGCAGTGTCGCTGCTGAAACTTAGTGTTTACAAAATTAAACTGGACATGGTTAATTGGCCCAGTAAAAAAAACAAAAACAAAAACACACACACACCAGAAATAAACAAAAAACAACAACAAAGAAAACAACAAAAAGCAGAAAAAAGCCTAGATGTTACAAATTAAGTATTCTGGAAGATCTCAGATTCCTTTCAACCTTCTACAAAGCATAAGTGCGGTATTTACACTTCATGAACCCCAAGGAATAAATATGCTTACCATTTTTAATGTGCTGTGACAACACTAAGCTCAGGAGGGTCCACCTTTCTGAAGAGGATGATTCTGATGAGGCTGCTACTGGTTTTAAACCCAGGTGACACAGATCATCTGCCAGCATTACAAGCCTTTCTCCAAGTGTATCTCCTTTCAGCCAGTCGGACACTAAGGAAAGTTTTGTTGTGCTTGAGCATGCCTGAATCACAAGAAAATAATTCTAATAATCTTTTGAGGGTATTAATTTTTATTACTAAGCATAAGATTAATCTGTCAAACATGCACACATACAGTGGGAATCATACAATCTGTCATAAACAGTAAGTCTCTAGGTGTTTACATCTACAACAATCTCCCCATCTTTCTTTTTGGTCAGAGACAGCAACTTATGGCTAGGTCAGACCTCTACTTTAGAGTAAAACAAGCCACCTTCTGAAAGCTCTTTTTCCTTTTTTCCACCTATAGAGGCCAGGGGAATACCTACATTGGAGTTAGAAAGATAACTTTTGGATGACCAGGCTGGCTGAAATAAAATCTATTTACAACCTAAAATCTATTTACAGCACCTGAATTTCTCTAAAAAGAAATGGAAGGTCACAAATCAGAAAAACATTACTTTGGTGCCATTGTAAGTTACAAAATCATAAAAACTAAGGATACCTAAAATACACAGTATCTGTGAGGAAAGATACTCTGGTCAACACACTGGATTTTAAATCAAGTGCTATGAGTTCTTGTAATACACTTCATATTTCATCCCAGCCAATCACTTAAATGTCAGTCTCTCAATGTCTCGTGTGAAAAAAATGGTATACTATCTTTTCCTTGTAAGCACGATGTAAGTGTGAAGATATAAATAATCATTTAAATTATTGGTCTGATACCCAACTCCACTCTCTCTAGCTTAGAAGGGATGACCAGAAACAAATCAGGAATCCCCCTGGCTCAAAGTGCAAACTGGCCAAAAAGAGAAGGAACAAAGATGCTTTTGTTTTGATACCATCATTTCATTTCTAAGACTGTCCCCAGATTTAAATGCAGTTAAAACAAACAACACACTGAAACTATTACTACAAGATTTTCAAACTATGGAAATTACTGCTACTTAAATAAAAAGTCATGCAAACACATGTAACTCTCAAAGTTAACAGCAGGGAAATATTTGAAACCATGCAAAACAAGAACAACAACAACAAAAAAAGGTCTTAAAAGGTACCTTTTGAATTATCTGGAGAAAAATAGTCCATTCCAGATCCATCTGAAAAGAAAAACAAATTCCACAATACTTAACAAATTCTTTGCTGAATAGGAAGCATTTAATACCATTTTCACTGTTTGTTTTACAACTTTATTTTCTGCAGGGGATAAGCAGAAGTTGCTAAGTTTCAGTAACAAAGTTATTTATTATCTTATTTTTGGCTTCCAAGTCTCTCTCTACCACATAGATCAATAAGGTATTGTATTTATAAGAAAGGCCATTGACAATTAGTATAAAAGCACACTGTATAAAGAAGCAAAACAGAGAAATTCTGATGTTACTTTTTTTTCCCTAATGATTTATAACATACACAAAGGGACATATAACCTTTCACCCCAACACTGTCATGTCAACCTTTCCTAAATCCACCTTCCTTAACAATGAACTTATCCAAGTTCATGTAGAATATCTTCCGTTCTACAGCCTCAAAATAAAATGATTAACCAAGCACAGCCCACGAAAAGAGTAGTCACTTTGATAAAAACTAATAATAAAATGTACGAGTCATACCTTCGTTAAATCATCAAGAATTACTTTCCTTTCATCACTACTGTTGCAACAATTAAGCACACTGTACAAAATGTCAACCAGAAAATGGGTGTCTTTCCTCCAGTCTTCTTTCAGCCAAGTTATTAAATTCATATACAGAAATTGTACAGATGGACTTTCATGAATAGCTTTACTTTTGTTTTGGGATTCAGCTTGAGCAGAGCTTGCATCATTTCCCTGCTCTAAAAGTACTTGAAAAACTCTGTTTGAAGAAAAAGAGTTGAGCAGGGCAGAGAGAAATCTCAAATGTCGTTCTGATTTCCGTTCATTGATATACACAATACTCAGTTCAGCAAGGTTGCAGACTAAATTTTCTAAAGGTTCTTTTCTTAGAAGTGAACTATGCTGCAAGTCAGTCTGTATTTCAGAGTCACTGCTTCTCACTTCCATGAGCTTTCCATTCTCTGTGTTTCTTTCAGAATCATCCTCATCTGTAAATCTGATTTTTAGAGATTTTCTGTTGTTTGGTTTTGTAGCACTCTTTGGATTCTGAAGAATTTCTAGCATACCAGATATGGCAAACAACGACTTCTCATCAGCATCCAGTGTATCAACATGAAGTACACACTTTTTTAAAAGATGGTCCCAAAAATTTGACAAGAGTTTCTGGAAAACTTCATCTGTGCCATCATCATTGGAGAGATCTGCTTTAGTTTCCCAGGAGCTCAGTGTTTCTGCTATTTGATAAAATAATGGTCCATTTTGTAACCTGGGCTCCTTAAGTACAGCATCAGTAAGAGGAATTAGCTATAAAGGAAAAAAATAAATATTAAAGAACAGTGACCCAAGTAGATGACCATTTTATTCTTTATGATACCAGTAAATTCTATAGTTTTGAAAAACATTCTGGAAGGAATTCTGAAAACATCAGAATTACTCATGCTTGAACACTTAATAAAAATATACAGGGTGGGATGGGGTTTTTTTTTTCCCCTCATAATTTAAACTGCACAGTAAAAGGGATGACTTCATAGGAAGGAAAAAATTTACTAAATTCAGTAAGATTATTTTTTCCATAAAATCTAGCGAAATTTTCAACAGAGAAGTAAATCCTCACAGAAATCTACATTTTTCTTTAACTTTGAATTATGAAATGTACACACAACAATATTTCTAATTATTATTTCTAATAAGTAATTTCTAATTAGTATTTCTAATAAATACCTGGTCATATATGAGCATTTGATGAATTTGTCTTTGGTCATCTTCTTCGTCTGTTTTCTGCAGTATGGCAAAGCGCAGACATTCCATAAAGGCAGTTACAATTGCTGAACTTTCTGAAGGGCTGGCTATTGCTCGCTCACTTGACAACCTATTGAAAGGCAATGTGAGAGGGAGGGCACGCTCAGTCATCTGTGCTTCTGAGAAAGCCAGTGTATGTAAGGAGTATAACCTTGGTTATGTTGTTCTTATCCAGACAACGCTAATGTGAGAATATAGAATCACAGAATCATTGACAGGAGTCAGATCAAAACAAATTCAACAGGACATATTTAAAGAGTCAAAACAATAAATCCAGGCATTTAATATAACTTATTTTAATATAACTTTTTCATCTAGTCTTAGCATTCATAAAAAAATATCTGTGTAAATAGAGGAAACATATCCAGTCAAGCATACTGTCTACCATTTGACAGCTGTTTGTTAAAACTCCTTTGCAATTTTCTACATGCACCACAGAGGTTTAGAAGGTGTCACTTTCTGTCATTACAGAAAAAACAAACAAAACAAAGTGCCACCAAAAGACAGTTTCACCATAGCCAGTTTGAGTCTGAACAACTGTGATTTGTTTGCTTTTTAATGAATATTTGACCACACAAATTACCATACAAATACTACAAACATTTTACTACTTGTGAAAAAATTCTATAGTTTTCAAAACCAACCCATACATAACTGTCTTCTCCAAAAGCTCTGCTAATGGCCACGCCAACATCAGTCAAGAACTTATTTTTGTTTAAATAAGCTGTATTTTAGTCTTTCATAAAATAACTTACATATGCTTTTGCGTACACAATGCACATGCATCTATTTAAATTAGATTTAACAGAAAGTTGGTTTTGATGTATTTTAAAGGCAAAAAATGATACTTTCAACCCTTTAAAAATCAGTATCATAAGAATTAGAGTTCCTGCATACAGGAAATTTCACAATCACAATGCTAATACCCAATGACCTCTGTAATAATTACACACTGGTGAGAAAAGCCTGGTATCATCAAAGCCACTCTTAATTTTGAATTAATTTCCCATTTTAAAACTTATCATGGAATAAATACAAAGCTTTGACAAGAAAGAGAAGAATGCTTTAGGTGAGGAAGATATAATAAAATCAAAAAGAAGGCTGAAGGTTTAAGACGACAGGGAGAGCCACAAAGGACTGACTCTAGGTTTGGATATTTAGAAGTATTTTAAAAATATGATTTTCAAATATCATAGTGAAAACAGTCTTTTCTCAAATAAACAGTTAATGCATATTTAAATATTCCCCAAGCCAAATGATGGTACTTATCTTTGAATGCTTAAAGAAGATTAGTTCTCCTATTTCCAAATGTAAAAGAGACTGATTTCAAATAAATAAATAAATAAATTTTGTGGTTCATACCCTTGAATTATAGAGCTGAAAAAAGTTCTGAAATATTCCAGCTTTGGTTCTGCAATGCCAGGAGGTACCTTGCTAATGAACGGCAAGAGATTTGGGTATATAACAGTAGCTAGTCCCCGTCCACCTTCTCGAAGCACTGTCCATAGCTTTGGTAGAACTCCCTTTTTGGCATTTACATGACTCCAACAGTCCTACAGAAAGAAATACACTTATTGTAAATTAAATGAGAACATGTTGCCTTGGAAGAACTCGCAAGCTAGACATTTAGTCTATCTCCCTGTGTTGTAGCTGAAACAAGTTATTGTAAAATTTAAATTCACTTGCCAGTATTTTTAAAGATCCCTTTCTCTCTATTTCAGCTTGTGAATTTAAGAAGCTAACATGACAAAGCTCTTTCTGTATTGTCTAAAAACAACGGACCTTTCTTGTTAGCAAACTGCAACTAAAGGCTTCTCTTTAATAATGCTTTAAGGATGCTTCATAAAAATCATTACTGTAACTGGTCCTGTATTTAATTCTGAGTTCGTTTTATCAAGAATAAGCAATGATTTCAAAATCCTAACTTCAGAAGCAACACTAACTTCAAAACTCCCCCCAAAAATCTTCTGATTGTTACAAAACACCTTGTCACTTTCTCCCCAAACCCTAAAGTTTTGTCATCCGATCTGATTTATCACAGTTCCAGATACCTATATTTACAGCAAGCTGAACGAAGATTCCACCCCCCCCAAATTGTTGCTGTTTATACCAGTGGTTACAAGAGAGATGTGCAGCATTAAACCCTCAGAGCATCCCAAGTCTATGGCAATACCACCCATCCTGCTAATAAATTCAAAGCTGGTATTTCACTTGAAATTAAAAAAAAAAAAAAAAAGAAAAAAAGAAAAAAGTTATAGAACCAAACATTAAACTAGAAGGGGAAACAAACAAACCAAAAATGCACTGCAGGTCATTTTTGTAACTGTCTTTAACCAAGAAAAATGTTTTAAGTATTATTTTACTTATTAGTAACTATTTTTAATCAAAGGGAATCAGGTTAATTTAATTTAACTTATAAAACAACTCTGATTTTCAGACATGCTGGATATTTGAAAGTTACACTAAAACCCTGAGGAGGAAGAAGGACCATGTAGCATTGATAAGTTCATGTTATTAATCATAAAGAAAACCCAGTCAAGCTGTTTTTACTAATTCTACATAGACAACAATGGCACTTGGTGAAAAGTTAAATTTGAGTCAAATATCTGCCCCTTAGGTTTCCCACATTACCTCAATGGTGGCAATAGCACAAAGTACAGCTTCCCAGAGAGCAGGACACACCACTGCATCACTGTCATCAATGCTGAGAAGAACAGCAGGACAAACTCTTGATGCTTCAGCTTTCACCAGCTCAGGCAAGTACTGACAAAAAGCAGAAGCCAGCTCAAAGAAAGCTGAGCGAACCTGACACAGGCCACAGAAGAACAAAATTTTAGTCAAATGACAACACTTCATCTCTACATGCAGTTTATAACACTCCTTTTAAAGTCAACGTAACTTACAACACATGCTCCCCATATTTTATCACATCAGCAAAGAAAAATGAAGAAATTCTTTGATAAGCCTGTTTAATATTTTAATTTGTTTAGTGATAAAATGCTTATCAAAAATTGTAATATACTCCTCAAAAGGCATGTTCTCCCAAAAGCACCTTAAAACTTTTCAACAAAATACTACCAGAATCAATTCATCACTGGGCACCATTGGTCCTGGCAGACTAAAGACCAATAAAATGGTTTAAAAAAAATGAAAATCCAAAAGCACTAAGAACACATGCAGTAAGCTGACACAGTTTGTATCTTTTACATGAATTTGAAATGACAGCAGATTGCCAAGTAGTAGATGATGATGACATAGAAATAACAAATGAGCCTATTGGGCAAATTTTAGAGCAATATTGTCTATTTCAGGCCTAGAAATTTGGAGGTTGTTTCAAACATAATTCAGTGAAGTACAAAGTTCATTCTTGTAGAATACAAGCAATTAATACTTGCTTAGGTTCAGTGTGTAATCTTTAACTAAAACCAACCAGAATAAAGAAGAAATAAAAAAGTCACCTGTGGTGCGCTGTGTTTGCTGTATTTCCAAAATTTGTTTTGGGACAGAAGTGACATTAACTTTTCCTCCAATGAATGCATCTCTTTCTTTGGCAACATGCTAAGCAACTTTTTTAAAGCTAACAAGGAACAGGTCAGAATCCGGAAAAATTTGGCTTCCCTTTCTTCCTCTGGTACAGTTCTCAAAAAACAAAACAAAACAAAAAAATTAAAGTGAACTATAAATAAATCAGTACGCTTCTCAAGCTCTTCTCAACTGTCTAAACTGTCTTCAGTTTTTCTGTGTTCTTTTTTTGATTTCAGACGCCAGCAATGTAAATATGTAAACTTTCCATAGGTTCTAATGCTACCAAATTACACTATTAAGCATTAGAAAAAGAGAGAGTTTCAAGTCATCTCATCTCCCAGCTATTCAAAAATGCTGCTCCTAAAAGAGCTAAAACAAGAATTAGACAACTGATAACACTTTCAAAAGCGTTTATACTTTGGTCTCAAAGAAAGTTGCTGGGGTATGGGCTCAAATAACTATTTTGTCTATTGAAACAAAACTAAATCCACTACCTCCAGGGACAGAGAATGCAATACAGACCAAGACTTAAACCATATACATTAAAGGAGGCTAACGTACTGGGGGTCACTGAGTGTATCAGGCGTTTCTTTCAGAAGGTGATCTTGAAGTACCTAAGAGAGAAAAAATACATATATACACACACATGAGAGTCTAATATTTATATGTGAATAATATAGTCTATACATTATTCAGAAACAGTTCTACAATAAAACTTCACAACTTCCAAGTCAAGTCTTTTGAACACATTTTAGACACGCTAGTGACTCCTGCTGAGCGTAGCAGCTGTGGTACTGTTTGAATCAAGACTTCATAGTATTTTGTAAGTTACAGTCCTGTGACAAGAGGCTTCCAATAAAAAGAAGCCAAACTGAGACAAAACAAAGTGGTTAAGTTTGCAGATGATGGGCCAGCAATGCAAACTTTCAGCTTGTTTAATTCAGTCAATTTAGTTTCATATATGACTAGCATAAGAGCATTAACTTTGGTGAGAACTAAACTTGTAGAGGCTCTCTGAAACACTGCTCAGCATTCTTTAATCCTCTACCACCAAAGCTAAACTACTCCAGCATCATAATTCCATCTGTCAGCAACATTATGTGATTACTGAGCATCATTACATTGAAACGCATACAAGAAAATTCACTTCGTATTCATTCCTCAGGTTCCAGTCATTCTAACTGCAAGTCAAAAAGTAGAGGATGTATCACTGTCTCAGTCTTCTCTTCACATTAGCAGGAGCAAAGTTTCAGGTGAGAAAGAAATTTAACCATGAAGAATAGATGGGGGCAGAATGAGTTTTAAACTTGTAATAAAAGTTGACACATACTCAACACAAAGCCTTAAAGAAATAAGTAAGTATAAACTCACATTAAGAATTTCATCTTTACAGAATGCTAAGGCTTCAGGTTGTTTGCTTGAAGGAAAAGCTTTTTCAAAAGCTACTTTTGCAGCAGAAGCAGCAGGAGAGTAAGTGTCACATTGAGCAATCAGCCAGTATCCCATGATACTTTTTAAGTAAGGAGCTAAGTGTTTCTTTACTTTAAGAATCAGTTGCTCAAAAGATTGCTGAGTTGCTTCTCGAACGCGGCGATCATGATCCTGTTAAAGCAAAAAAAAGAAGAAAAAATAAGAGAAAGGTTTATTGTTTTAAGAAATACCACCTTTGATGCCAGGTACTTCAAAACAGAAGTGATGGAAAAAAAACCAAAAAAAACCAAAAAGCTGTCTCTCAGTTCAGCCATTTTCACAATGAAGTGGGCTATATAGATTTGAAAATACACAACAACAAAAATCTTGGTATCCCTAGATAAGGGTAGAGTCTTAACTTAGCAGTATCACATTCCTGATACGTTGTACATTCAAAATTGTAACCTTTTCCTGATATCCCTAACTAATTAACTGTTTCCATTTTATAAAAACATTTAACAGAAAGACAGGAGCCAAGAGAAACAGGAAGCCTTGGAGACACTTTTTGGATTAAAATGACCACAAGCCTACACAAACTGTGCATCATTATCCATTATTTGTGTATGAATTTATAACATCATGACTTTGTATGCTCTTGGCACCTGAAAGAAATACTAGGAATTGCTCTAATGGATCAGAACAGTGATTCATTTTGTCCAATATCACATTTCCAACAGTAGCCAGTCCAGATACTTTGGAGATGTATTAAATATATCAGAAAATTATGGATTATCAGGCTACATATGGTCTTTTCATGTTTGGAGGGGTTTTTTGTGGGTTTTTTTTTGTTGTTGTTGTTCTTGTTTGATTTTTTTAAAATATTGTCTGTTCAGATATTAGTCCTAGGTCAAAAAGATTTGTAATTATGTTAACTGAATGGTACATTCTCTTTAGCTGTTCTGGAATCTACATAGAAGAACTTGTCATCTTTTTAACATGAAGGTCTAACAAACAGCTATCTCCATCCAGCAAGTACAGCTCAGGCATCAACAGTTCAAGACTCCACCCGCTGCCAATACTGCAACATCTCCACAATAAAGAACACTACTTTCCTTCAACTTCCTATTTTTCCTAGAACAAGTCAGTAATTCCAACTGTCATGGTTTAACCCCAGCTGGCACCTAAGCACCACGCAGCCACTCGCTCACTCCCCCCACGGTGGGACTGGGGAGAGAATCAGAGAAGTGAGAACACTCGTGGGTTGAGATAAAGACAGTTTGGTAGGTAAAACAAAAGCCATGCACACGAGCAAAGCAAGACAAGAAATTCATTCACTGCTTCCCATGGGCAGGCAGGTGTTCAGCCACCTCCAGGAAAGCAGGGCTCCATCACACGTAACGGTTACTTCGGAAGACAAATGCTGTAACACTGAACGTCCCCCCCCTTCCTTCTTCTTCCCCCAGCTTTATATGCTGAACATGATGTCACATGGTATGGAATATCCCTTTGGTCAGTTGGGGTCAGCTGTCCCAGCTGTGTCCCCCTCCCAACTTCTTGTGCACCCCCAGCCTGCTCACTGGTGGGGTGAGGCGAGGAGCACAAAAGGCCTTGACTCTGTGTGAGCACTGCTTGGCAGTAACTAAAACATCCCTGTATTATCAACACTGTTCCTAGCACAAATCCAAAACATAGCCCCATACTAGCTACTATGAAGAAAATTAACTCTACCCCAGCCAAAACCAGCACACCACCAAAGTTAAAGATATCAATAAAGACTGCCTTAGATGTTTTCACAGGAAGCATCCAGAGAAGTTTTTAATTTAGATACTTTAATACTTACTAGTGAGATTTTACAATAAATTCTTGGCCAGTAAGGAAGAACACCTTTAACAACTTCTGCTTCTCTTTCCTTGCACATCGTCCCAAACTCTTGCATAGCCTAAAATGAAGATACCAAGAGCATGATTAAAAATGTCAGACAGATACGTTCTGTAACTTACCAGCTTCTGCCAGACATTGCAACTCTCCTTTCCAAAAATCAATAAATTTCGTGCAATTGAGCATCTACAGAGTTAATTTTATGAATGTTCCATCAGCATTGCGTGATGGACCTTTTTTTCAGTCCTCTAAGATACCTTCTGGATTACAGTTCTAGCAAACCTACTGATACGAAATTAGCATTAGCTACCTTGATATATTCCTCTCCCATCCTTAAGAAAAATGTATTGTTTTCCAATAAAAAAGAATGTTAGGGGGGACAAAGGATACACCTACTTTTAATTTTGTTGTGATATCCCTTTTCGAAAGTTTTCGCAACACCATTCGAAAATCAGCATCCACAAGGCTGTCTATTTCCTCTGCTCCTTGAACTGCAGGAACATATCCTAGATCACTCTGAGATGTTCCAAAGCCAATAAACCCAGGCACTGTTCCACGTTCTTTGGCGAGGAGCTCTGCAGCTCGGCCACTGCTAGAAGGCTGACAAAAAGAGGGACAGAAGTCAGTTATGTATCACAGTCATTTTATTTTATTTTGCATACATCATGCATTTGAAATAAAGATCCTATTTATATTGCATAATTAATCTTCTATTTAAAAAAAGTCTCACAAAAAAAGGCCACCTATGCTTTAAACACAGAAGTTTCACCTAGAAAATTATTCTTCTGTTTAGAATCAGCATTTCCTTCTCTCATAGTGATTTTAATCCATTCATACTTATGGAGAATTATATTGTTTTTATACACATACAAAAAAGTATAACAGAAAAGTCCTTCTTTAAGTGAACAATTTATTAAGAAACCACTTATCCTCCTTCACTACTTCTGTGTTTACTAGTTCTTCTCATGTTATTACATATGGACCAATACAGCACCCAAGGAATGCTCTTCATATCAATGGGAAAAGTAAGAAAACACACGAAACAAAGGATGCTACCAGCAACAAAGGGGCCAAGAAGGATTTAGAGGATCAGAGCAAAAGGGTACATATGTAACACAGTACAATACTATCCCGTCAGTATTGCAGTGAATGTTTTGGAGTTCCGCATCTCTTCTAGTTTGCCCCAGTTAAGTCAACACTCTGCTTATCATATCAGTGGCTCATGTTTATATCAACCACACTCTTCTGAAAAGACTGCCCCAAAACCGACTGATGCTCTAATGTTTTCCATGATACCTTGTAGTCCAAATAGCTTTGATTTCCTAATGACAGTTGCAGTTTTGTAAGTTTGTGGGGTTTTTTTTCTAAAGTAATGACAATTTGCTGAAGTTCATCGTACATTTCTGATTTTCTTGAGGTACCTAAAGCCACATTTTACCTGACTGCTATATCCACAGATTAGGTAATTTTTTTTTCTGCATGTGAAACCTCAATTATACAGACACACTTCTTTGTGTTCCCTAGTCTTCTCTAAATACATGACAGTGAGAAGATCTGCAGGAATTACACAACCTGAAGACAATGTTTCACCCACAGTTCTCCCATTCCAAGCAGGTGCCACATATGACAAGCGTCACACACCGCTTCAGGCACGGCGGCAAGACGGAGTCACCACTACAGGCACACTCTTAAGACTCTCCGCAGAAAAATACACTAAACGTACCCACTGGTACGTAGCTGAACTTACAGCCGTGCTGATTCTGCAACTACACCCCCCTACCCTTGCCCCTCTCTGGAAAGCGCACACAAACACGGCGGGCAGTCGCAGCCACGCTCCCCTGAAGCACGGGCCCAGGCCGAGAGCCGCCCCTGAACCCCGGCGGCGGCCCCAGCCCCAGCTACTCCAACCGGGCCCGAAGGCAGGGCCGCCTCCCAGCTGGGGACGGGCTTCGGCGGCCTACAGCCCCCTTCCCAACGCACCGGGAGGGGAGGGCCGGCCTTAACCCGCCCGCCGGTGCCGGAAGCCCCGGGCCCCGCCGCCCTCCCCGGCCAGGCCGCCTGCCGGCCCCCCCGAAGCGGAACCCGGGGCCCACAGGCGCGGCGCGGCAGCCCCCGCGCCCCGCGGGGCGCACTCACCCGCAGGTTGCCCTTGGTTCGCTGCTTGTTCTTGCCCCCCATGGTGATGGCGGCGGCGGCGCTGGGCACCCACCGGGAGCCAGGAGGCGCGCGGCGCTTCCGGAGGGCGGGGCCAGGCGCGCGGCGCCCACGTCAACCCCGTCACGCCGGTAGCAAGGCACAGCGCGCGCGGCACGGCTTCCCCGCAACGCGGCCGTCAACGGCGAGCCGGTGCTGACAGGGAAAGGGCAAGCGGTTTAAATCATCGCCAGCGCGTTGTTGTGACGTATAACGTTGACGTAATCCAGTTGAAATACCCTTAAACGTTGTACCCATCAACAGGCCTTAAAAGCGCGGGGAGGCCGAGCGCATCGTGGGCCCCTCGCCGAGCGGCGGTGCCCGTGTACGCTAACAGGGACGCGGGACTGGGCAAAGCTTCCAAGAGCGGGAAATCTGCCCCTGTGGAATGAGGTGACTGCAAGAGGCGTCCCCGCCCGCACCTGAGACCGGAACGCTAGGAATTTTACCGGATCCACGCAGAAATATTTAACCGACATCAGAAGCAACCAGCACCTGCTTTTTAATGACACGCGCGTGACTTCGGTGCGGAATCCACAAGCACAGAAACGGAGTGGCATCCGTCGATACAGCTCCCTTGAAACCCGCCTCAAAACCCTCAGTCGGCGGGCTGCAAACCTCGGGCAGGGTAAGGATCGTCCCACACAATCGCAGAATCACCCAGGCTGGGAGGGACCTTCAAGATCATCGAGTCCAACCATCAACCTAACGCTGCCAAAACCGCCGCTAGACCGTGTCCCTCAGCACCACGTCTCCCTGGTTTGGAGGGCGCTGGGAGGGAGCCCAGTCCTTGGTGAGCTTCTGCTTTTACCTGAGTGAACAGACCGGACTCCCCAGCTACAGCTGTAGAGGAGGCACCGCAGTTACCTCTCTTACCCGCACGCACACTTTTATCTATGGAAAATTCTTATGCCTTGGAGTAGGCATCCTGGCTCATTCCTGTTTGCATGAAGAAGGCTTTTGTGAACTTGCTCCCTCCTTTTTTTTTTTTTTTTTTTCTTAATGAAACATAATCTCCTGGCTTAATATACTTTCAGGTAGAAAGTAGAAGATTGTTACAAAAAGGTCTTCATGTAGTGTATGTAAACAGTAACAAATAATGTAAACATCAGATTTCCTCTCCTGAGATAACCACACTTCATTTCTGTCTCTTCTTATTCGTATATTCATTCACTATAAATCCATCTATTCATTAATCTGTAATTCTGTAACTGCCCGGTAGGTTATCAAACGTATTTTCTTTCTTTGTAATTAGGTATGTGCCCTAAATGCCCTTAAAACCTGAAAGTGTCATAAAGCATTAATTTAGTCATTTTCATTATTCAGGATTTCACTGGTTACTTGTTTTCATTGAAAACTGGATTCATCATATAAACCATGCGTTATTAATCCCCTTTCTGATCAATCAACTGTTGCAGAACAGCTAAGGAATCTGTTACGAGGATCAACTTACAACCGTAGGCACTTAGACCTGTGCTGATCTTCAACCCTTTCAGTGCCCTTCAACCCCAAAGTACATTTGAAAAATGTCAGCACATCCTTTTTCTTCTAAAAACCGATATAGCTGTCCCAAATCCATATGATTTCCTCTAGCACCATGTGCATCAAAACATTTTTCTTCCAAAGTGGAGAACTTTCTCTGTTTCTGAATCTCAGCGTGCCCTCCACCTTCCAAAGAAACATCTTCTCTGTGCCGAATGAGAATCCTTTTCCACGTTAATTTTCTTACTCTGAAAGCAATTAGAGAAATATGAATCTATAAAATAAAGACTGTTTTAGAAAATACTATGAAATAGCTATTATCATAGAAGTCAATAAATTCCATTTGTACATATATGCTGACAGAGATAACGGTTCCCTAGCTGGTCATAGAAATACTACTCATGCGTAAACACTCCCATAAGCAGGAGCTGGTTTCTTTGTATCTCCACAGGATTCAAAAACCTTCATATTATCCCTCACAAAATAATTGATGAAGATGTGGTTTCTATTTCAGTGCTCACTTCTGCCTTGTGTGTGCTAAGAATTCTCATATTCTCATACTCTCTTAGCTGTTATAATCAAATGGCAGTGTTCATTTAGGCTGCACCACCCAGAAGTATAAATGATGGGAGCAGAATAAAACACAAATGTAAAGGGATATAACAGCATACATATCTAACACGGCAGGGGTACTGCACTCCATCACTATACAACTGAAATACAGAGGAAGGTAAAACAGAAATATATGTGCACTGTGCGTTACCAGTAGTTTTGATTGTAGTAACTAACAGTACCATGGATATTCAGAGTTGTAAATACATTATGATAAACACAAATACTTTGCAGACTTTTATAGGTTGGAAAGTGAAAGTGGTTGGATTTCCCACCTTCTGGCCACATATACAACGTGAAACGTAATATTCTAACTACTAATGGCATTTAAGTACACAGAAAAACTAACCTTGACCAGAACTCTTCACAACTACTTTGTAGACCTTCTACACAAACAACACCTGGTTTCCCTGGCATGCAAAACCCTGACAGAGAGAGCTCCTTGGCCCACTCAATAATATTCTTTCTTTTCTGCTTGTTGTAAATATGATGACTATAGATCCACAATCGAGTGAACATGATGTCTTCTGACTGTGTGGCATTTGACGTTGTCACGGAGGAAGACGAAAGCTCTTTATCAATGTAAGCAGCTGCATGGTCTTTAACCCATTCCCTTGCACTCAACATGCAGGGCTCACCACTACAGTTTTGCATCAAGTATGTTTTTAGGTCAGAGTTCAGATGAATCTGCTGAGAGCGGCTTAATAACGCTGACCTAAAGAAAAATATAAATGCAGTTGTAATATGCTTACAATTTAGCATGTTTTTCAAACAGTTTTACTTCAAGCTGCCAATATGCCATCAGGCCACATTTAGATGGTATGTACTTGCTATTGATACTTAAGTCATATTAGCTATGGAAAGGTCTTAACTGGTATTTAATTGGTGTGCTAACTCTTGAGTTCACATATAGTACTACAAATCTGTAAATCAAAATCAAGAAAAAGGTACTTGAAAAGTAAGTACGGTGACCGAACTAATTTCATGCAATACGCAAGGCTACTTCTTTAAACAGAAATGTTGCAACAAAAAATAACAGAAGCCTGGGAGTAACAGCATTTTGATGAGGGAAGAATAAGACCATTGATGAACTTTTCACTCCTTTAATTAGTGTCAAGCCTTGTCAAAATTGACAACAGTCTCTTCTTGAGCATCAGACCTATGAGGAGTATCTGCATGTAACCCCTCTGTACACAAGATGGCACTCCTCCACGCTTTTCCCATTTTTCTCACTTATTTGCTGAGGACACCAGAGAAATCATAACCTCCGAGATTTTTCTTCAACTTTGTTGTCCATCTAGCTTAACTTGACAGTAAACCATCAAAAAAGGGCTGCTTTTTCCAATTATAAATGTATTTATGTAGTACACCATAGCTTCTAAATGTTTTTATTAGCTCTACTTTTAATGCCATACCTCACAGTAATTTCTGGTAGAACAGTTGGATATTTAAATGGTAAGGCACAGGCCATAGAGAATTCCACCTAAAAACAAATGAGCAAACGTTCAGTTCAAGTAAGCCCTAAAATCCCACAAAATAAAAACAAAAATAATAATAAAAGAAAGGTGTTTACGATACCATAGAGGCATTAGAGACCTCTGGCTTTACATTCAGTATAAACTGAACTTTTGAAGATGGCATCTCTGCAGACTCATTTTCAACATAGTGCTTTAGTTCTGCTAGAGCCACCTGGTCAGTCACAATGAACTCCTTGTCATAAGGAAACATGCTGGAGAGTAAATCTAACTCTGAAATTTGTATCTCAGCTTCTTCTCGGTTCGTCATTTCTGTTGTTTCCTAAGCAAAGAAGAAATTGGGGAAGAAAAACAGGGCTTGAATATGGCACACAGTTCGTTAACTACTACTCCCATGTAAATCATATTAACCCTTACGACTAAGCCCGTCAAAACTAACTCGTGTCGGCTGGGCAGTTAGCAGCATGAAGATACTCTGTGACAGCCCACGAGGTTCCCGTTGACCTGAGACGGGACAGGACGTGGTGGTGGGTCACCAAACGGATTTCCCTCTCACAGGGCCGCATACCTGGGGCGCGGCCGCGGAGGTGGACCTTAGCGCAGCCCGGGAGCCTCCACTCCCCCGCCGAGCAACCCCGGCCCCGGCCGGAGGCAGCTCCCCACACCGGCCGCCCACCAGCAGCCCCGCGGGACAACAGCAAAAGCGGAAGGCGGCCGCGCATGCGCTGACACGTCCCCATCGCCGTTCCCTTCCCCGCCGTGTCCTCACGGCCCCACAATGCAACGCGCCGGAAGCGCGCATGCCAGCCGGTGACCGTCGCCCAGCCGCCTGGGCATGAGGTGAAGTTGTCGGGCTGCCCCGAGACGCAGCCATGCGCCGCCAAGCTGTTCGCCCCGCGGCACCGGCAGGTGAGGCACGGAAACCGCCCCGGCCCTGCCGTCGCGCTCCTACCACCGCGGCCACCCTCCTTCCCCGCCCCGGCACTCACTCCGCTGGCGCTCCGCAGCCTCCGTTCCGGCCGGGACACTCGGCTTTGCCTATTGGTTGCGGCGCCTGTCAGCGAAGGCACGGGAGGCGAGCGCGGGCCAATCGGGAGCAGGCGGGGCGGTGCAGCCCGGTGGGGTGCGCGGCGGCGGGGCCGGGGAGCACGCGAGCGGCGCGGCGCGGCCCACGGGACGGGGTGAGTGGGGCGGCCCGGGGCCGCCTGGGGGCCGGGCCGGGCAGGGCCGGGCAGAGCCGAGCGCTCAGCCAGGCCGGGCCGTGCCGTGCCGGGTCCCGGAGCGCACTTGCTCCCCGCCGCTACCCTCGGGACAGGGAGTGTCGGTTCCCCGCTGGCGACGGGTGTCCGGCGGAGCCTTTGGGAGGCCCGGCCGCTGCCTGGGGCGGGCGCCCGCCCGCCGCGCCCGGCCCCGCTGGTTTCCCGGGCGTGTGTCTGGGGGGGGTTTTCCCGGGTTTCCGTCCGACGCAGGTGCACTGTTAGTCGTTTGCAGACCCCTTTTATTTAAAAAAAAAAAAAAATTAAAAAAAATAAAAAAATAAAACCCATCGTAGTTGTATTGCTTTAGCTCTGCAGCGCTTGTCCTCGCGTGGGCTGTGCCGTGGAAAAGGCTGGTGAAGAGCCTGTCAGACAAGTCCGTCCAGACGCAGTGAGGGTTAACAGCTACATGTGTTCCTGCTGTCCTGCCTTCCTGGCAGGAGTAAAGCCAATTTGGGAAGGATTTTAGTGGCTTAGAGTTGTTCATATAAGATCAAATGTAGCTTTTTGCTGGAAAATATGCTGTAGAGGGAGCTTGTTGGGTAAACTGTCATTTCTTTTTCTGAACAAATTAAATGCTAAGTTGCAAAAGCCGGTAACTCTCCTCTTGATGAAGCGGCTGCCTACCTGTCATGTCACTGCTGGGTAATCTGTCCTAAAAGTTTGCTTCGAAAAGGTATTTCCTACCCAATGGGTGTCATGCATAAACTCTTCCCAGCTTAGTTTCTCTCCGATTCTCTTGGACTGGCTTCGTTTTTGGGCTGTGACAGCTCCAAGTGGGCAGCTGTTCTGTGTGGCTGGCGCGCTGCCGAGAGCGAGCTGAGCGTGGTTTTGGAAGGAGGGCTCTTACAGGTCGGGTTTAGTGCTGGGCTCTGCACTAGCGCGTTTACGCGCGGGGTGGCCAGCAGGGTTAGGCTAGCCCGCAAAGGCTGCCTGAGACCGCAGAGACTTGATTTTGAGCCCTTTCAGCTCGCACGTTTTCATTGTATCGCATGCGTCGTTGATTTTTAAGTTTACTTGATCTTTTTGAATGATCTTTTGCGAGGTAAGGCACGGGGCCTTACAGGGGCTACAGACTGGAAGCTGAAAATGTCCTACCATATGTGCAGTAGCCAACTTTTTGAAGGCAAGCACTTGGCTTAGGACTGTATAGTAGTAGATCGCCCTTGTCTAGAAGGGTTTACAGGGATACCAAATAAAAGGCCCCATTTGAATTATATGCTTGATACATTGGGAAAGCGATGATACATCTCCCCCAGTGAAGAACCTGAAAAATCGGAACTCCCATTGTCTGTATATTTTCAAATACGTTAAGCCTGTGTCAGGCTTCATCAAAGATACGAGGAATTTGCGGTAAAGAAAACTGAAAGATTGTAATTGCAAAAAACTTGAAGATTTAGTTGGGACAAACCCAATTCTTTTTCCTAAAATCCCTGTGTTATTAGTTACAGTACAAGTCCTAAAGATTTATAGTATTTCTGATACTTAAATTTCCCATCTTGTTCTTTTGTGCAATGCTTTTGATTTAAGGTTTTAAATCACTTAGGTTTTGTAATTCACACTGTCATCTTGCCTCTACAACAGTTACAATTGTTTCATCTTAAAGGATAATTAATTTATTTTCTTTTGAAAATGTCAAATTAGAACAAGTTAATTTATCTCAAGGGACATCTTAGCCATAGAAATAACCTATTGTTGAGCAATGAACAAGTACTAGTTTCTAATTTACTATTTTTCTTTGCTAGGTCACTGTTTCATGTAAGAAAAATTACAGACGTACAAATATGGGGAAGAAACGCATCAAAGGCAAAACTGCACAGTCTGATGAGTCTGCGGATACGCTGGGTATGTTTCCTTGGAAAAGTCTGTGGTCCTAATGTTTGTTCTAACATCCAAGAGGACTTGAAAACTCAGTAATATTAGAAGGCCTTTACACTAGTCACTGGCTTTGAAGTCTCATTTACAAAGTGTGGATTTGTATAATTGAAACTGAAGTCTACCAAGAAACATTAGTGTTGCTACTTTTCTAAGTATGCTATAAAATAATAATCGTGTCTAGAAAACTGGGATTATTTTCTAGTTTTCAAGAAACTCAGACACACAATTCTTTACTAATTGAATTGAATCATGTAAAATTTCTCAAGAGTATAAAGGGTTTTTAGAGTCAGCCGCTAAACTTGTGATGATAGGTTTAAGTAGCATTTTCCTAGTGAAGATTTTGTTGCAGAAGATTCTGGCTTCAGCAAAAAAGATTGCAATTAAAATATTTCTGTGAAACTGTTTGTCGTTATGCTAGCAACTAACTTAGTACTAGCCCTGGACACCTCAGCTCTCTAGTCGTAGCACTTTTTGGTTGAAACTTCTTTCTCTTCCTTGCCTTCTGTTCCTTTAGAGAAAATCCCAAATTGTTACTGTTATCCTTCTAACCCTACTGGATTTCACCCCTGTGTTGCAATTTTATTTGTTATCTTGTTTACCCTGGTTATTCTAGCTTTTGTTTTTGCTTGTGCTGTGTAGCATTCTCTTTTACCACCTTGTCTACCAGGTCACAGATTGTATTGCCCACCTTTTTGGTTGATCCTGACCGGGGAAACAAGTTAAGCCATGCTAATTTAGCTGGGAGAGAGAGCACTTAAAGTTTTAGCCAAGACGCTCAGAACGATGGCCTGTTTATTTAAATTCAACTCTATTCTACTTTGGTTTCCTGGTTGTCCTGGTCTTGTGTTAGCTCTTGATTCCTAAGGCTTTTTAGTTTCTTTTGGCTCTTCCTTCCCCCCCGCCCCCCGGCTCTCGGAGTCAAGATCAATGTCTGCTCTGACTGTTCCTCATTTTTCTCCAGCAAAAAAATCAGTTATGGTGCAATTGCTGATGGCATCTCACTTCTTTGGTGAAAAATAGGCTAGCTTATGCCAACAAAGTCCTGTAAAGCCACAAATGTAAACTAAGACAGATCATTGTGAATAATCCCACTGTATAGTAGTGGCCACTATACAAAAGGTTTGCTTAAAAAAAAGGCAGTTCTGAAGTTGTAAATGAAGCTTGTGTTTTTTAAAAAGGCTTAAAGAACGCATCTAAATATCTGTATTTGACTCTTATGGGCTAGGGTTTGTACTGTGGTAAAATCCTATAATCTTGGACACAAACGGAACTGTAGGTACAAAACTTTTCACCAGTTTCAGCTCATGCCAAGAAAAGTTTGCTATCTTGAGGCTGTCATCTTGCATGTGGTCATCAACAGAGAGAGTTTCAGACCTATTATGCTATCTGAGCAATAAAAATACCTCTGTGGCAAAGGATTTAAGACAGTTGAATTATGTAAACGGCTATGTAATTCTTCTCAATAATAGTTTCACAAAAATGTGATTTTTTTTTTTTAACACACTAAGTACACACGGCATTTTTCTTTTAGCATGGGTTTGTTTACTCTGTGCTTTTTGACTTCTGAGCTAACCATTTGTACTGTCAGATGTTTGACCCTGTATTTGCAAATTTAGACGTTTGTACCTGCAAATAGTGAAGATTTGTAGGCTGATGATGCTAAATGTCTTAGAAGCCTACATTGTGTAAAAAAACCAAAAAAACAAAAAAAAAAAAAAAAAAAAAAAAAAAAAAAAAGTAAGACGTTAAACAATGGCCAAGAAGTAGTTTTATAAAATGCATACAGGGGCCTCATCCAAATCTCAGAAGGACTTTCAGTATTGATTTTTGTGACTATTAGACCAAGGCCTAAAATGAAGTGATAGATTCTGCCTGCCAGGTAATGAGAAGATAACTTAAATGAGCTACACGGTAACAAGAAAATGCCAAAGGCAATAGTAGAGCTTACTGTTTTCCTCCATTCGACCAACTATGCAGCAAACCAACTTAACACAGCCAGCCTAAGGACATCTCTAAAATCACCTTAAAAGAGGGGGGGGGGGGGGAAAAAAAAAAAAAAAA